>JBBGZY010002118.1:600000-1026999 GCA_037952925.1 Lithobates clamitans
ATACCATGTCACCACACTGGAGCTTTGTTTACATACCTGTTTGTTTATATACCATATGACTACATTGGAGGTTTGTTTACAAAGCTCTATCTGTTTACATATCATATGACCACACTGGAGCTTTGTTTACAAACCTCTGTCTGTTTATGTGCCATATGACTATGTAAGGGATGTCAAAATCAGGTATCCCATAACATTTCCAGCTCCAGCAGTCCAGGATTATAGTTCTGTTCATGGAGAAAGTAAAACGTATCGCATTTCTATTAAATCACCAGTAGATGGCAGCATAGAGTTAAAAGCCTGAATGACGGAGAGCACATTTTAACCACTTGCCGACCGGCTCACGCCGATATACATTAGCAGAATGGCCCGGCTGCGCAAAATAACGTATGGGTATGTTGTATCTTTTAAGAGCCACAGGAGATGCGCCCTCGCCATGGTGGGGGGACCCGATGTGCGTGGCGATCGCGGGCACGAGAGCCGGCATGGGAATTTAAACACACAAATCCCTGTTCTGTCAGGGGAGAGGAGACATATCGTTTGGTTCCTAGTAAGTAGGAACAAAGTAGGAACAGTGATATGTCTCCTCCCTCCGTCAGTCCTATCCCCATACAGTTAGTTTTTATAGCACTGATCGCTGTATAAATGCCGATGGTCCCAAAAATATGTCAAAAGTGTACGATCTGTCTGCCGCAATGTCACAGTACCACCTAAAATCGCAGATCACCACCATTACTAGTAAAAAAAAATAGTAATAATAAAAATGCCATAAATCTTTCCCATAGTTTGTATACGCTATAACTTTTGCGCAAACCAATCAATATACACTTATTGCAATTTAGCTTTTTTTTTTTTTTTTTGATAACTGTGATTTTGCGGCAAGTCTGCACGATCCCGCGAGCCGTCGTAGCTGTACGTTGGCTTTAACCAGGATAGCAGGCGCGTGCTGCACTGCACTGCGGGGGTGCCGATGCTCGTGGCGATGACCGCCGGCCACGCGCGATCTTGGGCACGAGAGGCAGAATAGGGATGTGTGTGTGTGTGTATAAACACACAAATCCCTGTTCTGTGAGGAGAGGAGATGCAGATTGTGAGTTCCTAATAGCTAGGAATTACGATCTGTCATCTCCTATAGTCAGTCCCCCCCCCCCCACAGTTAGAACACAGTCAGGGAACACAGTTACCCCTTGATCGCCCCCTAGTGTTAACCCCTTCCCTGCCAATTACATTTATACAGTAATCAGTGCATTTTTACAGCACTAATCGCTGTATAATTGTCAATCATCCCAAAAATGTGTCAAAAGTGTCCAATGTGTCCGCCATAATGTCACAGTCCAATAAAAATCACAGATCGCCGCCATTACTGGTTTAAAAAAATAATAATAATAAAAATGCCATAAATCTATCCCCTATTTTGTAGATGCAATAACTTTTGCGCAAACCAATCAATATATGTGCATTGCATTTTTTATTACCAAAAATATGTAGAAGAATACATATCGGCCTAAACGCAGGAAAAAAATTTGATTTTTTTTTTTAAAAATGGGGATATTTATTATAGCAAAAAGTACAAAATATTGTAGCTGCAGGCATCATTCAGATATCCCCGCACAAAGTCAAGGACGTCATATGACGGCGGGCGGGAAGTGGTTAAAAATTGCAGAGTATTGCGGGGTATTGCGGGGTATTGCAGAGTAGTGCAGGGTATTGCGGGGTATTGCAGAGTAGTGCAGAGTATTGCACAATATTGCGGGGTATTGTGGGTTATTGCAGAGTATTGCGGGGTATTGCAGAGTATTGCGGGGTATTGCAGAGTATTGCGGGGTACTGCGGGGTATTGCAGAGTATTGCAGAATATTGCGGGGTATTGCAGAGTATTGCGGGGTATTGCAGAGTATTGCAGAGTATTGCGGGGTACTGGGGGGTACTGGGGGGTACTGCGGGGTACTGCGGGGTATTGTGGGGTATTGCAGAGTATTGCGGGGTATTGCAGAGTATTGCGGGGTACTGCGGGGTACTGCGGGGTATTGCAGAGTATTGCAGAATATTGCAGGGTATTCGAGTATGGAGAGATGGCTGAGCATGGATGGATGGATGGCTGGATGTGACTGCAATTGTCACTGAGCGTTGTGGGCACTACAGATCCAGCCCACAGCGCTGCTGCCATCCGATCCCTCCCCCTCTACCCTCGCATTGTACCGATCAGTACACAGAGGGGAGGGAGGAACCGGCGTCATGACGGTTTGTTTACATGTGATCGCTCCGTCATTTGACGGAGCGATCACAAGGTAAACGGCCGCAATCAGTGGCCGTTTATCGTGATCCATAATGCAGAGGACCCGGCTGTCACGTAAGTCCTCGGGTGCGCGCCCGGCTATGGCCCGGTCAGCATGTGGTTAAATATCGTACCTGGGGGGGTGTCTATAGTATGCCTGTAAAGTTGCGCGTGTTTCCCGTGCTTAGAACAGTCCCTGCACAAAATGACATTTTTAAAGGAATAAAAGTAATTTAAAACTGCTTGCGGCTTATAATGTTGAGTCCTGGCAATAAGGATGAAAATCAGTTTGACAAACAGCATGGGTCCCCCCCCCAGTCCATTACCAGGCCCTTTGGGTCTTGTATGGATATTAAAGGGAACCCCGCACCCAAATTATAAAAAGGAAAGGCTTGGGGCCCCCACTCTGAACAGCAGTATACAGGCGGTGCAAACAGGACAGGGACTGTAGGTTTGTTGTTAAGTAGAATCTGTTTGTAATTTTGAACTGGTACATTTTTAAAGTGTAGCTCCAGCCAAAAAATCTATTTTTTAAGCTTTTTGGAAAACATAGGGAAGGGTTATCACCCCTGTAACATTTGTTTTGCTGTCTGTGCACCTCTTCAGAAGATTTCATCTCACTTTCTGTCCCAATGACAAATGGTTTTTTGAAAATGTGGGGTTTTTAGTGAAACAAGGATTGGTGATAAAGCATCAGAGCAGAGGAGACACATTTTTCCCATATTAACTCTTACAGGAGAGAATTTCCCTTCGTAGGGGTAGATTTCATCTCACTTCCTGTTGTCTCCTTCCGTTTGCAAGTAGGAGTCTTTTGTAAGTTGGATGTTTGAAAGTAGGGGCCTGCCCTATATACTCTGGAGAAATTGGGGCCTTAAGTGTTGGTGTTGCCACAACACTGTAAGCCCTCACAGTTACTCTTGGTGGGCGCAGGAATAGGCCCTGCTGTGAAATATTATATCAAGAATTGTAATTACATGTCCCTGTTGAACAGGGGCAGAAAAATTGGGCCTTGGGCACTGGTGCTGGTGCCACAAAACAGCAATCCCTCACAGATACTCTAGTTGGAGCGCAGGAATGAGCCCTGTTGCAAAATATTGCCACAAAAATTGTAATTACACGCCAGGGGCTGAAAAATTGGGCCTTAGGCACTGGTGCTGGTGCCACAACACTGCAACCCCTCACAGATACTATAGTTCAGGGCAGCAACGAACTCTCCTGCAAAATATTGCATCAAAAATTGTAATTACACGCCCCTGTTAAACAGGGGCTGAAAAATTGGGCCTTAGGCACTGTGCTGGTGCCAAAACACTGCAACCCCTCACAGATTCTCTAGTTGAGGGCAGCAACGAACCCTCCTGCAAAGAATTGCATTAAAAATTGTAATTACACGCCCCTGTTAAACAGGGGCTGAAAAATTGGGCCTTAGCCACTGGTGGCGGCGCCCAGAACCAAAAATGTTCTTACAAGCTATCAGCATGATCATTGAGGAGGAAGAGGATAGTCACTCAGCATAACAGGATAGTCACTCAGCATCAGCATAGGCAGTCTTGAAGGGATCTGACATTTCAAAAAAAATTACATCAGCATCAGGTGCCTGGTAGCTGGTGGTGATCCAAGACTGATTCATTTTTATGAAGGTCAGTCGATCAACCGAGTCGGTGGACAGGCGCACCGTTTGATCGGATACAAAGCCTCCAGCAGCACTGAATGTGCGTTCCAAAAGAACGCTGGATGCAGGACAGGCCAGTAGCTCAATTGCATACTGTGCAAGCTCTGGCCAGTGATCCATCCTCAAGACCCAGTAACCCAGAGGATTTTCGGTGGGAAAGGTGTCCAAGTCAGATCTTGCGCCTAGGTATTCCTGCACCATGTAAAACAGACGCTGGCGATGGTTGCTGAAACTGATAATACCTTGGGGCTGTGGACTAAAAAATTGTCTGAACACATCGGTCAGACGGCCACCTTCTCCACCGCTCCTGTCATGAAGATCCTGCCAATAATCAGCGATCCAGACGCAGGGGGACACGGCCGCGGGTTCCACTGCGCATGCGCGCGCGTTCACGGGTGCTGTCATGCACGGGCACGCGCGCGCGCACTCCTGCTAGTGCCAGGCGGGCTATTTAAACCGGCCTGTCACACTCCATCCCCGCTGTCTGCTCTACAGCGTTCTGTGAGTGTTACCTGATCTGATCTGTGTTTCCTGTTATCTGACACGGCTTCCTGTTTGACGATCCTGCTATCTGCCTGCACCAGACCCTCTTGGCTTGCCTGACCATCCCTCTGCATTACCCCTGGTACCTCTGCTGTCCGAACGTTACTGACCACCGGCTTGTTGACCCTCCGCTGTGTTCATCAGCTTCCAGTCTGCTATTACCTGCTGTTGTTCCTGGTTCCAGTCCAGCTTCCAGTTTGCTATTACCTGCTGTTGTTCCTGGTTCCAGTCCAGCGTTTCAGGCGACCTTCTGTTGGTTCCAGTCCAGCGTTCCAGGCTACCTTCTGCTATGTTCCAGCCCAGCGTTCCAGGCTATCTTCTGCTGTGTTCCAGTCCAGCGTTCCAGTCTATTACCTGCTGTTGTTCCTGGTTCCAGTCCAGCGTTCCAGGCTACCTTCTGCTGTGTTCCAGCCCAGCGTTCCAGGCTATCTTCTGCTGTGTTCCAGTCCAGCGTTCCAGTCTATTACCTGCTGTTGTTCCTGGTTCCAGTCCAGCGTTCCAGGCTACCTTCTGCTGTGTTCCAGCCCAGCGTTCCAGGCTATCTTCTGCTGTGTTGCAGTCCAGCGTTCCAGTCTATTACCTGCTGTTGTTCCTGGTTCCAGTCCAGTGTTCCAGGCTATCTTCTGCTGTTATTCCAGTCCAGCTTCCAGTCTGCTATTACCTGCTGTTGTTCCTGGTTCCAGTCCTGCACTCCAGTCTCTGTCCTCAGTCTACTCCTCAGACTACTGACTCCAGAGGGTGCCACCACTACTGGACTTTCAGCAACTGTTGATCCTGCCAGGCACCCATACCACTCTTCACTTCTGGCCCTCTGTCTCCATTCCAGGGGAACGGGAGTGGGAGCTGTAAGGGAGGTCTTTTCCTGCACTTCAGGCTCACAACCTACCAGGTACGTGACAGCTCCTTCTTTGACTGACCGAAGCCTCAGCAACACGTTGTCCAGGAACAGGAGTTTGTAACCTCCCAGTCTCTGAGAATGCATTGCACAGACCTTTCTGCAAGGCCTCCCGAAGATGTTTCATCCTCTGCTCCCTCTACGACAGCAAGATAAGGTCCGCAACCTTACCCTTGTAACATAGATCAAGGAGGGTTGCCAGCCAATATTGATCCCTCTCCTTGATACCACTAATACGAGGATCCTTCCACAGGCTTTTACAGGATCAGGGAGGCCATGCAGCGTAGGTTTGCTGAGGCATTTGGTCCGGAGTCCTCTGGGTCACTAAGGACGTCATGATCCGCAGCCACCTCCTCCCAGCCACGTACCATGGGTTCCCAAGTCCATGGGTTTCTTGGGACTGTAAATGATCCCTTGAAGACTGTTGCTGATGCAGAGTGCCAGGCTCCACCTCCATGCTGACACAATCCTCCTCCTCCTCATCCTCTTCCTGTGTGATCAGCGGTTACGCAGGAACACTGTCTGGATAAAGGGGGCCTTGAGAGTTAAGGAAGTCGTCCTCTTCCTCCCTCTGTTCTGCCTCAAGTGCCCTGTCCATTATTTCACGCAGCGTGTGCTCCAACAGGTGGACAAGAAGAGGTACAGTGTCACTGATGCATGCACTGTCACTGCTCACCATCCTCGTGGCCTCCTCAAATGGTGACAGGACAGTGTATGCATCCCTAATCATAGCCCACTGGCGTGGGGAAAAAAAAACAAGGTCCCCTGACCCTGTCCTGATACCAAAGTCGCATAGGTACTCATTGATGGCCCTCTGCTGTGTGTGCAGCCACTGCAGCATGGCCAACGTTGGGTTCCACCTGGTGGGCATGTCACAGATTAGACTAGTAGAATTTCATAGGCGTGGTGGCGGAACAACCTCCAACACTACTGCAGCCTGTCCTGCATCCTTCCCAGCTGCCAGAAGAGTCACCTAGTGTGCGGTGAAAGATAGGTAATGTCCCTGTCCATGCCTGCTGGACCATGAGTCAGCGGTAATATGCACCTTACCAATGACCGCCCTGTCCAGCGAGGCCAAGACATTGCCTTCCACGTGCCGGTAGAGAGCCAGAATCTCCTTCCGTGAGAAAAAGTGGCTTTTGGGAACCTGCCACTGAGGAAGCGCACATTCCACAAACTCACAGAAGGGGGCAGAGTCTACCAACTGAAAAGGCAGCAGTTGAATTGCTAGCAATTTAGCCAAGCTAGCATTCAACCGCTGGGCATGTGGATGGCTGGGAGTGAACTTCTTTCAGCAGTGCAGCAGCTGGGGCAGGAAAATTTGCCTGGTACAATCTGAAGTCGGTGTACTGATAGCAGATTGCCCCCAAGTACTTGGCTGTGACACACCTAATTCTACACCTTCATTCCTCTCAGTGCAGGTCTCAGAGAGGACTGAAGGTATAGTGGGGTTGGAGATCCCAGCTGATGAGGAGCAAGGAGAGGTCCTCTTTGTTCTTTGGTGTGGGTCTTTTAGGTACGCTTGCCAACGAACTGCATGGCAGGTCGACATATGTCTGGTCAAGCATGTGGTGCCCAAGCGGGTGATGTTTTGGCCACGCGAGATACGCTTGAGATATATGTTGAAAATAGCAGTGGTGGGATCTGATGCACTCGTCTCAAAAAAGGCCCACACCAAAGAACTTTTGGAATAAGGTGCAGAGACAGCAGCGCCCTGCACATGCGGAGCTCTGCGGTGTGATGCAGTCGGTGTGCTGCCCTTAAACTGGCCCCTGGGGCATCCTGCCTCGTTGGTGATGTGCCTCCTCCTCCTCCCCCTCCTCCTCTCTCCTATCAGGCACCCACGTGGAGTCAGTGACTTCATCATCCCCTCCCTCCTCATCACTGGAGCAAAGCTGGCAGTATGCTGCAGCTGGGGGAACATGACTGGAGCATGTACCCAACACTGTGGTCAAACAGTTCAGGGGACTCCTCAGGAGGACATGGTGGGGCTAGGGAAGGAGTGACTGCTGCCATTGAGCCGAGGGAAGAGGCCGCATTGGCAGCTGCTTTGCCAGACAGTGCCCTGAGCCTGGGTGAGAGAGGATGAGGAGTATGAGGACGGCTTGGTCATCCACTCTACCAAGTCTTCCGCATGTTGCAGCTCAATGCGGCCAACTGCCGAAAAAAAGGACAAGCATGTCCCATGGCCACGTGCTGATGAGGATGCACCGTCTCCACGACAAGCACTGTTGCCTCTAGACAGAGCCTGTCTGTGGTATTAATAGGATCAGAAGAACACCACCAATTTTCTTCAGGTAGTTTTAGGCGCACACTGTGCAGAGGACACAGTACACTAACTGTAAATACTGTAGCTGCCTGCCTGTGGTATTAATAGGAGCAGAACAACAGCAATTGTGTTCAAGTAGCTTTAGGTGCACACTGTGCAGAGGTCACAGTACACTAATGCCCCGTACACACGGTCGGATTTTCCGATGGAAAATGTCCGATCAGAGCGTGTTGTCGGAAATTCCGACCGTGTGTGGGCTCCATCGGACATTTTCCATCAGATTTTCCGACACACAAAGTTGGACAGCAGGAGATAAAATTTTCCGACAACAAAATCCGTTGTCGGAAATTCCGATCGTGTGTACACAAATCCGACGGACAAAGTGCCACGCATGCTCAGAATAAATAAAGAGATGAAAGCTATTGGCCACTGCCCCATTTATAGTCCCGACGTACGTGTTTTACGTCACCTTGTTTAGAACGATCGGATTTTCCGACAACTTTGTGTTGCGTGTATGCAAGACAAGTTTGAGCCAACATCCGATGGAAAAAATCCTAGGATTTTGTTGTCGGAATGTCCGAACAAAGTCCGACCGTGTGTACGGGGCATAACTGTAAATACTGTAGCTGCCTCCCTGTAGTATTAATAGGATCAGAAGAACACCACCAATTGTATTCAGGTAGCTTTAGGTGCACACTGTGCAGAGGACACAGTACACTAACTGTAAATACTGTGGCTGCCTGTCTGTGGTATTAATAGGATCAGAAAAACACCACCAATTTTCTTCAGGTACCTTTAGGTACACACTGTGCAGAGGACACAGTACACTAACTGTAAATACTGTAGCTGCCTGCCTGTGGTATTAATAGGAGCAGAACAGCAATTGTCTTCAGGTAGCTTTAGGTGCAGAGGACGCAGTATACTAACTGTAAATACTGTAGCTGCCTGCCTGTGGTATTAATAGGATTAGAAGAACACCACCAATTTCATTCAGGCAGCTTTAGGTGCACACTGTGCAGAGGACACAGTATACTAACTGTAAATACTGTAGCTGCCTGTTTGTGGTATTAATAGGATCAGAAGAACACCACCAATTTTCTTCAGGTAGTTTTAGGTGCACACTGGGCAGAGGACACAGTACACTAACTGTAAATACTGTAGCTGCCTGCCTGTGGTATTAATAGGAGCAGAACAACAACGATTGTGTTCAGGTAGCTTTAGGTGCACACTGTGCAGAGGTCGCAGTAAACTAACTATAAATACTGTAGCTGCCTGCCTGTGGTATTAATAGGATCAGAAGAACCCCACCAATTTTATTCAGGTAGCTTTAGGTGCACACTGTGCAGAGGACACAGTACACTAACTGTAAATACTGTAGCTGCCTGCCTGTGGTATTAATAGGAGCTGAACAACAGCAATTGTCTTCAGGTAGATTTAGGTGCACACTGTGCAGAGGGCACAGTACACTAACTTTAAATACTGTAGCTGCCTGCGTGTGTTATTAATAGGATCAGAAGAACACCACCAATTTTCTTCAGGTAGCTTTAGGTGCAAACTGTGCAGAGGACACAGTACACTAACTGGAAATACCGTAGCTGCCTGCCTGTGGTATTATTGGAGCAGAACAACAGCAATTGTGTTCAGGTAGCTTTAGGTGCACATTGTGCAGAGGACACAGTACACTAACTGTAAATACTGTAGCTGCCTGCCTGTGGTATTAATAGGAGCGGAACAGCAGCAATTGTCTTCAGGTAGCTTTAGGTGCACACTGTGCAGGGGACACAGTACACTAACTGTAAATACTGTCGCTGCCTGCGGTACTAATAGGATCAGAAGAACACCACCAATTTTCTTCAGGTAGCTTTAGGTGCACACTGTGCAGAGGACACAGTACACTAACTGTAAATACTGTAGCTGCCTGCCTGTGGTATTAATAGGAGCTGAACAACAGCAATTGTGTTCAGGTAGCTTTCGGTGCACACTGTGCAGAAGACACAGTACACTAACTGTAAATACTGTAGCTGCCTGCGGTACTAATAGGATTAGAAGAACACCACCAATTTTCTTCAGGTAGCTTTAGGTGCACACTGTGCAGAGGACACAGTACACTAACTGTAAATACTGTAACTGCCTGCCTGTGGTATTAATAGGAGCAGAACAACAGCAATTGTGTTCAGGTAGCTTTTGGTGCACACTGTGCAGAGGACACAGTACATTAACTGTAAATACTCTAGCTGCCTGTCTGTGGTATTAATAGGATCAGAAGAACACCACCAATTTTCTTCAGGTAGCTTTAGGTGCACACTGTGCAGAGGACACAGTACACTAACTGGAAATACTGTAGCTGTCTGCCTGTGGTATTATTGGAGCAGAACAACAGCAATTGTGTTCAGGTAGCTTTAGGTAAACACTGTGCAGAGGACGCAGTACACTAACTGTAAATACTGTAGCTGCCTGCCTGTGGTATTAATAGGAGCAGAACAGCAGCAATTGTCTTCAGGTAGCTTTAGGTGCACACTGTGCAGAGGACACAGTACACTAACTGTAAATACTGTAGCTGCCTGTGGTACTAATAGGATCAGAAGAACACCACCAATTTTCTTCAGGTAGCTTTAGGTGCACACTGTGCAGAGGACGCACTACACTAACTGTAACTACTGTAGCTAATAGGACTAATAGGATCAGAAGAACACCACTAATTTTCTTCAGGTAGCTTTAGGTGCACACTGTGCAGAGGACGCATTACACTAACTTGTAAATACTGCAGCTGCCGGCAGTACTAATAGGATCAGAAGAACACCACCAATTTTCTTCAGGTAGCTTTAGGTGCACACTGTGCTGAGGACACACTACACTAACTTGTAAATACTGCAGCTGTGTCAGGACACCTGGGACCAGGTGACAGATGTACTCTGTAGGAGTCGGAAGTGCACCGCTAAGGTAGTGGACCCTAGGACTGACTGCTGCGGATTGAACCCTGGAAGGTTCAGGAAGCAGGTCTACAGGATAACTAACATGGATCCCAGTTGGAGCTAGAGCATAGATTCCCCAAGGCGCGGAGTCTAAGAGCCAGCGGGTGTTCACCAGAGCCTCTAGTAGTGAGGATGGACTACGCTGCAGTCTGGCTCCAGGTCGCGGCCCCCAGGGTCTCACAGCTCACGCTCACCGTAGACTACAGGAGCAGAGGAAGGAGGCAGCAGGCTGGAACGACAGGGAAGTAAGGGGTAAGCCAAAGGTCAGGGCGACTAGCAGACAAGGATAAACATAACACGACAAAGGTCAGGGTAACAAGCAGACAGGGAGAGTCGAGAACAGGCCAAAGTCGGTAACAGGAATCAGACACACGCAAGTACACACAGAGGCTAACACACAATGGTTGATCAGCACTGCTGGCTTGCAGTACACAGGTTAATATAGGGTTCCCTGATAGGGCCTGGGGTGGGGCCATGCTTAGAGGAGAGGTTATAAGACCAGTCAGGTGAGAGGCAGCTGGTCTTTAGAGATGAACACATGGGGACAGGTAAGCTGACAAAGAAAACTCTATTGCGTAACCATGACAAGCTGCCTGCGGTACTAATAGGATCAGAAGAACACCACCAATTTTCTTCAGGTAGCTTTAGGTGCACACTGTGTAGAGGACGCACCACACTAACTGTAAATACTGTAGCTAATAGGACTAATAGGATCAGAAGAGCACCACCAATTTTCTTCAGGTAGCTGTAAATACTGTAAAAACACCCACCTGCCTGTCAGTAGGAAGAGAATAACAGGAATCTAGCTAAACTGAATACAGTGTGTGTGTATATGTATATATGTGTATATATATATAAATATATATATATATATATATATATATATATATATATACACACACACACACAATACCTAGGATGCATATATATACCCAATACACTGTAAGTGCAGCTAACTGACTCGCCTGCCTACTCTATCTAACTTAAATCAAATAACACTGTTTCTCTCTATCTCTCTCTCAACGCCGGAACACACTACACAGGGCTGACGTGCAGGTGGTCTTATATAGTATGGGGCGTGTACTAAACCCCCTGAGCCATAATTGGCCAAAGCCACCCTGGCTTTGGCCAATTACGGCTCTCTGTACAGACGGCACTGTGATTGGCCAAGCATGCGGGTCATAGTGCATGCTTGGCTAATCATCAGCCAGCAGTGCACTGCGATGCCGCAGTAAATTATGGGCCGTGACGCGCCACTCGAATTTGTCGTGAACGGCCCATATCGTTCATAATTCGACTAACGGTCAAACATGGGTTCGACTGGAACTCAAAGCTCATACCTAACGCTTAAGTATGCCAGTCTGAATGAGGCGTAAAAGAATGCCTACTTTTTATTTTACTTATTCCAGTGCCCTTCACTCTCTGTTCTGCAAATGGAAGGAGGTATCGCTCTCTACCGCTCTCGTAGAATGCTGAGCTGCAAAAAAAAGCAAACTGTGCATGAATGCATAGGGAATGAAGCCGACTGCTTGTTCACAGGTTTCTGGGACCACGCATCCAACACTTGGTACTTACTGCCATCTGAAGGATGGAGAGGGGACAGCAATGGAATGGGAAGCTTAAAAAGTAAGCATTCTTTTGCAAAAATGAGCACTGCATATAAAGTACTGGAATACATAGGGATGCTTTTGGCAAAGGTCAGTAAAGGTGATTAACCCTTTAAATCAATATTTCTCTTCCTGTTTGATAACAAGTAAAAAAGCAGTTGGTTTTAACTGTAATGGGGATATTTATTGTACTGACAATCAAACATCTACTCTTTTGTCTTTCAATATACAGCTAATTCTACACTTCTGTTATTCAATGAATTTATTTCAGATGAACCCAAAGTATCAAGCATAAAACTGAGTCCACCTTTACATGGAGAAGGAGATAAGGTAGAGATAACTTGTGAGGCTGACGGCCTTCCCGATCCAACTTATAGCTGGAAAACGCCTCCCTCTGGCCTACAGTTCTCGGCTGATAACCGAACTGTTACCATCAAGAGTCTGCAAACGAGTCATCTAGGAAATTACCAATGTATAGTAGAAAACAAGCATGGGGCGCACAATGTGACCCAAAAACTGAATCTTGCAGGTAAACTTTCTTTACATAATACAAAACTTTGCTTCTGCATGGGGAAGTCTGACACACCTCCTTTCACCAACACCGGTTACAGATTTCAGGCCTTGCCTGACTGCCAAACCACTTTGGAAATACAAACTGTGATCTGTTACAGCCAGATCAAAAATTTGCAAAAGGGAGATTCACTCTCCTTATTTGTCCTTGTGTAGTACCCTCATCCTAAAACAGGGTTACAGGTAAATTTAGCTATGCTGGGTGGTAGCTAGCCTGGCTAATTTGTTTTTTTTTTTTGGATTAAATGGGTTTTCTCCTGTTTCAGCTGTGGCTTCTTCGTTTTGTCAGTAGGTGGCACTGTTGCCTTAGACATAAGTATGGTGAGCTACAGTGAATTCAGGTTATGGATAAACATACTTGCTATGCATGCTGGGAAAGGGTATTTATTTGGAGAGAGTCAGGTGATCTAGGTCTGGGTGGGTGTGTGAGGAACAGCTCCTTCTGGGTAGGCCTTAAGCCTGAGGCCTAACCATGTGCTCAAGGTTCTGCAAGGGAGATCCTGCTCACTACCTGGAGGCAATACTCAGAGGGATGGAGGTCTAAGGAAGCCCCAGCGGTGACTCTTCATGAGCTGGGGACTATCAAGTGGCTGGGAGGACTTCAATAAAGAACTCATGCAAAGGAATCTGCGTATGGTGCCGTGAGTTAAGTTCAGTTACTATAGGAGACAGCCTATTCTACAAAGTACAGAGGCTCTTTTCCTGTACTGCTGTCTGCCTTATTTCACCCTTTGTCTAAGGAGTCTGCCTGTCTGATCGTTACTATTTTTGACTAAGGGTGTCCTGGGCTCCATCCCCTCCCTCCCACATTTTCCTGTATGTGAGAAATAAACTTCTCTTTGTTCAAGCATAAACGTGAATGGCGCCCATCTTTCTATCTTGTACATCACCCACTATGCCTAGTAACCTGCACCCTGAAGAGGAATGTCGGCCCTCTCTGTCTGTGGGGGTCACCACCAGACCCCAGGAAATGTGGGATAGGCGCTGCACTGGTGTGGGCTTGAGTTCTGCAGGAACACATGGGAACGGTGTTCCTGTACTTTTTCCAATGCACGAATGCTGTTCCCGTTAGCAGCAGGGCCGGACTGGCCTACCGGGATACAGGGAAATTTCCCGGTAGGCTGCCTGCCCAGGGGCTGCTTTGCAATGTGGCTGCAGCAGTGCCCAGGGCCTATCCTGGGAGGCTTAGGTGCAGAGTCCTCCCCTCCCTCCCTCCTCCACCTCTTGTGTACCTCACACACTGCAATGTTCGGCGGCCGGCCACTGTAACAAAGTCCCGCCTCCTAGACTGATTCCTGTGATAAACGGAACACTGATTAAATTTTCTGGCATTGGATCAGTGTTCTGTCTATCACAGGAGCCGCCACCGGTTTAGGAGATGGGACTTTCTTACAGTTGCCAGTCACCGAACATTGCAGACCCTAGTTCCGTGACACAGCAGGAGATTCATGCTGTGTAGACTCGAGGCACAGGTGAGTCTACATTTGATGGGCACAGTGAGGCTGCATTGATGGGCATGGAGAGGCTGCATTGATGGGCACAGTGAGTCTGCAATGATGGGCACAGTGAGTCTGCAATGATGGGCACAGTGAGTCTGCATTGATGATGGGCACAGTGAGGCTGCGTTGATGGGCACAATGAGGCTCCATTGATGGGCACAATGAGGCTGCATTGATGGGCACAATGAGGCTGCATTGATGGGTATAGTGAGGCTGCGTTAATGGACACAGTGAGTCTGCATTCATGGGCACAGTGAGGCTGCGTTTATGGACACATTGAGGCTGCATTGATGGGCAGAGTGAGGCTGCATTGATGGGCACAGGTCGGCCGCCATTAGAGGGGTACAGCCAATACACATGTACCAGGCCCGAGTGTCTGCAGGGGCCCGGCGGCAACCAGGAAGTGTGCAGGAGAGAGGAGCCGGAGGAGATATTGTGCAGGTCTGCAGGAGAGACGCGGCCGTAGGCTAAGCATAGTAAACTGGCATGGCTGGGACTCGGGAGATGATATGAGGGAGGGACTCAACAGCCTTTCAGTTGCTCATTGGCTGAGGAGGCAGCAGGAGGCGGGCTGCTCCACCTCCTGCTGCCTCCTTAGCCAATAGGTACACAGGGTGCACTGTCCATCACTGAAGAGCCTCGTGCTTCCTGTGTTGGTGAGAGGGACAGAATTCCTCTGTAAAGAAGCTGCTGCAGAGATCGAGGTAAGTGAAAAAAAAAGTGTTTCCCTGAAGCTGCTAGATGACATGTACAGTGCACAGCCTGTGCTCCCCTATTATTATCAATCACTGTATTGCCAGACCTATTGCTGTCCTTTTAGCAGAGTGAAAGTAACATTATACGTGTGCAGCATAGTTGTCAGCTTATCTCACCATGTTAAAAGGACAGCAATATGGGTAGCATTACAGTGACCATTTTTAGTCCAGGTTCACTAAACTAGCCAATGCTCTGAAAAGCAATCCATGCGGATTGCTTTTCAGGCCCCTTTCACATGAGTGGTCCGATCAGGTCCTCCTGTCCGTTTTTTAGGCAACCTGATCTGACCGCCCATTGTTCTCTATGGATCGGCAGATTTCCTCTGATCTGATCTGGCAAAAAGAAAAGATGGAAGGGCCCCCATTCCCCTCCATCTGGCCAGAGGGCAGTTGGGTATAAAAGCACGGCATGAGCAGACACAGATCTGTCGTTGCCCCCTCAGCTCAGCAAGGAATCCACGGACAGATCCCCTGCTGAGAAAAACTGGATCGGCCTCTGTGAAGATTGCAGCTAGAGTGCAGATAAGGCCGGCCATAGATGTTTGAATTCTGTTTGGCAGAGACTGGCTGAGATTCAAACTATGTATGGGCAGGCTGAATGTACATTAATCGATCAATCAACTTGAGTATGGCCAGTCTGTCAGATTTTACATACAATTATCGCTGGCAGCTCTTGTAACCACTAGCAATAATTACTGTGTTATCCTGGCAGGGGCGGTTTTCCCACCCTCTCACTGGGAGAATACAATGGCTCCACAGCAGGGGTTCCCCCATCAACACTGTATGTGTATATACCTCTGACTGTTGCATTTTGGCTGTTCACATGGACTATATATCTTTGTTATTAAATTTTTATCATTCAGCCATATACTTCTGTTTTGTTGCATTTGCTTCTCTGACATCCAGAGCGCTGGAATTTTTTTGTTTTTGTTTTTTATCTGTTTCCACCAGTTACGGTTTGGTTCAGCTGCACTGGGTTTTATTTCTCCCTCTAGGCTATTATATTACAATTTTCAGTTATAGCTCCTCAGGTTTCCATACACTAGCGCTGGGGCATTGTTTGTTTTTTTACTGTAACCCGTGGGACACAGATGGGGGAAAAAAAAATCATAATTTGGCCAAAATGGGGAAAAAAGTGCTTGCTTTATATATAATTTAGTATGATACGTAACTAGAACATCTAACAGGGTTATGTCATTGCAGGAGATTTCCCTTCCCTTTCTGTCTTGATGTCACCAGAACAGGAAGTGAGGGAATCTCCCTGTGGGAATATAGCCAGCAATTATTATATATATATATATATATATATATATATATATATATATATATATATATATAATAAATATTATAATTTGGAATTTGGACATTATAAGGCAACAATTGCAAGCTATTTCCCCACGGTGAAATTCCCCCACTTCCTGTTCTGGTGACACTAAGACAGGAAGTGAGGGGAAATCTCATGCAATGATATAACCCTTTTAAATGTTCTAGTTATGTATAAAAAGTATATATAAAGCAAGCACTTTTTTTCCGTTTTGGCTAAATTATGGAAGAGTTAAAAACCACATTCTTTTTTTTTCGTTTATATTGAGGTATAATATACAGACTGGGTGTACAAGCACCGTGAGAACAATAAGCACAGTGACAGAGTAGTCCAATGCAGCTGAACAAAACATCTCACATGTTACCATTGAAATTTCTCCATATAATACACAATGAACCCAATAATTAGAAAAGAAAAGAATTAGGGGAAATAAAAAGAAACCAAGAAAAAAAACTGTCGTGATTGTGATACGTGTGCAACCTAAGCGCAAGGAGAATGCCATCAATCAACCAGAATGCTATATTCATCAATATATAGAACACAGAAAAATAAGCATTAGAATTAGAAGTACCTGCCAGGTAGATTATATCAAATCTATATCAAATCAATTATTAGTTCTGTTGTGCTTCTGAGGCAGGGACTGAGGGATCTTCAAGTCTGTTACTAAGCAAGTGTGCCATCCAAGCTGACCATTTGCGGTCGAAAATGTGCATGGAGTCTAAGAGAGTATGGTGCACCCTTTCCATAATCCTAATGGACTCCATGCGTAAAATCACCTGCGACCAAGATACATGGGAGCGCTTCCAATTCAATGCTATTGCCCATTGGATTGCGTTAAAGAGAGTGTGGACTAATTTCTGTAGTGGGGGGGAGGGGGGACACCTGGGAGTTCTGCGAACAGCAAACACATTTGATAAGTCAAGGTAATCGATACTCCTGATAGAAGTGTTATGAGAGAGGTTGTTTTCTGCCTAATGGAATCTAAAGCTTTACAACTCCAGAACATATGCAACAGCGTACCCCTGTTCTGGCATCCTCTAAAACATGTGCCAGGAACCAGTAGGTATATTCTGTGAAGATGATCCGGAGTGTAGTACCAATGAGTATGTAGTTTGAGTACAGTTTCCTTTATGGGTATAGAGCGTGTACATTTGTGCATGTTGTCAATCATGTCCTGCCAGTCCTCCACTGGGAACTCCTGAGACGTTTCAGCCTCCCATGCCACCATTGCTATAGATTTTGAAGGGGGATTGTAATCATTAAGGTATCAGTGAAGAGTGGAGATAGTCCCCCTATCCCTAGAACCCTCCCCGCACAGGGATTCAAAAGGAGTTTTAGTCAGTTCTACTCCGCCAACCATGGCTGCCGAGTAGAAGTGTTTTATTTGCAAGTATTGGTGAAACTCCAATCGACCCATGGCATATGTTTGATGTAAGTGTGTGTACGAACAAAAGGAAGGCCCTGCAACAGTGATTCAAGGCTCACCAATCCCCTCGCAGACCAACCGAGGAATGATGTGCCTGATGTGAAGGCCGGAGGGAATGAAGGTTCTCCCAAAAAGGAGGACAGAAGAGGCGTGTCAGATTTTAGTTTAAACTTCCTTGAATAGAGGGACCATAGGTATAATGATTGGCCTACTATATTATTAAGTGGGGTGATGTCTTTTGGAGATATTGAGCGCGACCAGAGAAGACCCGGGAGATAATATGGGGCCACCGAGATCCGCTCAAATTGCAGCCATGGTATAGAAGTAGGGGAGGTATGCCACTGTGCCAATTGAATAAGGCGGGATGCCAGGAAGTATTTCCATAGATCCAGGCATCCCAAGCCACCCCTTACACGGGCTCTATATATCAATGGACGACCCAGTCGAGGTTTTATGTTTTGCCATAAGAATCTGAGCAGATCTGATTGGATTGTTAGTAGTGTAGAGCAGGTGACATACAGAGGTAAAGACCTAAAGAGGAACAAGAGTTTTGGGAGGATATTCATTTTAACTGCTTGAATTCTCCCTAAGAATGATATATGATATGAGGACCATTGATTTAAAAGGCATTTAACATTAGAGAAAGCTTGAGGGTAGTTTAAGGAATATATCTGTTTGAGAGAAGGGGCTAGTTTTATGCCTAAATATTACAGTGAGTCATGATTCCAGGAGAATTTGAATTTATCTTTAAGAGTTGTCAATAAAGGTTGGGGGAGGTGAATGGGCAAAGCCGAACATTTAGAAGGGTTCACTCCTAGACTCGTAAGGTTATGAAAGGAGTCTAGAGAGGACAGGAGGTTGGAAAGGGAGATCAGGGGTTCAGAATTAAATAATAAGACATCGTCAGCATAGAGGCTAAGTTTAAACTCTTGATCGCCTTTTCTATATCCTTTGATGTCGGGGTTATTGGAGATGGACCTAGACAGGGGTTCCATAGCAAGGGCAAATAAAAGAGGGGAGAGGGGACACCCCTGTCTAGTTCCACACTTCAAAGAAAAGTAATCAGAGTTGCACCCTGGGAGCTTAATACGAGTTCGGGGGTGGTGGT
Source organism: Lithobates clamitans (assembly GCA_037952925.1). Lineage (NCBI taxonomy): Eukaryota > Metazoa > Chordata > Amphibia > Anura > Ranidae > Lithobates > Lithobates clamitans. The sequence continues at coordinate 618,913 of JBBGZY010002118.1, forward strand.
AAAGGGCCTTGAATCCATGTATGAATGCACCACTAAATCCAAATTTCAATAACACTGTGTCCAGATAGGTCCATAGGACACTATCAAATGCCTTATTTATGTCCAAACTCAAAAATAATACCTGCCTAGAGTGCATATCAGCATCCTGGAGTATATTGGTGGCTAAACGAATGTTATCAGTGATCTGTCTGGATGGCATAAAGCCTGTTTGGTCAGAGGATATCAAGGTCCTAATAACTTTGGCCAGGCGGTCAGCTAAAATCCGTCCAAAAATTTTTAAGTCATTGTTTATAACTAAAATGGGGCGGAAGTTTTGGGGGAGGGTATGGTCTTTGCCTGGTTTGGGTATAAGAGACATATTGACCAGTAGCATCTCTTCTGGGAAATGTTTCCCTTTAAGGATGTGGTTATAAAGTTTAGTTAGTGTGAGAATTAAGGATTCTGCTAATTTTTTATAATAGATGGCTGAAAATCCATCTGGACCAGGGGTTTTGGAGGGTTTCAGGGAAGAGATGATAGATGCTACTTCCTCTGATGTACAGGGAGCATTAAGGATTAATAATTGCTCCTCCGATAGCTGGGGGAGCGAGAGGGTGTCTAACCAGGTTTGCGAGGGAGAAGGAAGGGATGGGTCTGGGCCTGAAAATAGTTTCTGATAAAAGGAGGAGAAGATACTCAGAACTTGTTTGGGATGGGTGGTAATGTTGCCATTATGCTCTTTCAGCTTGTAAAGGTGTGTCGGTTGAGTAGTCTGTTTGAGCTTACGCACAAACATTGTGGAAGCTGAATTACTATGAAGGAGGAAACGGCCTTGGACAATCTAAGGGATTTTTCTGTGTGTTCTGAAAGAATGTCATCTAGGGCCCTTTCTTTTTTCATTTATCTGGAGGAGCAACTCCTGTGAGGGTGTCTGTGTGTGTCTATGGTAGAGTTGTTCGAGGTCAGAAGTGAGTTTTCGAGTGTCATGTTGTTTTTGACGTTTCTTAGTTGTTGAGATTTCTATTAGGTAGCCCCTCATCACAGCTTTATGAGCTTCCCAATGGGATGTGGGGGAAATATCATCTATATAATTGTGTCTAAAATATTCCTTGAGGCGTTCCGACAACTGGGTCAAATCCACAGGGTCGGTAAGTAATATGTCATTAAGGCACCAGGATCTGGGGAGGCCTAGACAAAAGATTTGGGTGGAAACTATGTGTTGGTCCGACCAAGGGCAAATTAGCTGAGGTGGAGTTTACGGCCAGGAAAGGAGCGCAGAAGATATAATTCAGGCGGGAGTAACTATTGTGGAGGTGAGAATAGAAAGTGTATTCCCTAGAGCCTATGTTATGAGTCCTCCAGACATCTATTAGCTGATTGGATTTCAAGTGGTGTTGAAGGAATTTAGGGAAAGCTTTAGAGGTGGGGCATGTTTGACTTCTATCCATCACTGAGTGGGCTACTAGGTTAAAATCCCCCCGATTAGTAAGTGAGGGGAGTGGAACCTATCCAGGATCTGAAAAAATTCTTTAAAAAATGTAGCCTGTGATGCGTTAGGCGCATAAACTGAGGCCAAGGTTAATTGTTTATCCTGAATGGAGCCTTTGACTATCACAAAGCGACTATTTGGATCTCTGTATATCTGTTGGGTCTGGAACATCACCGAAATTTTAATAAGGATAGCTGCCCCTCTAGACCTGGACCCATAGGTGGAGAAGTAACATTGCTTGAAAGTTTTGTCTAAATAGGATGGGTGGTTATCAGTGGAGAAATGTGTCTCCTGAAGTAGGAGGAGATCAGCTCCAAGAGATTTGTAAGCTTTAAATGCTTTTCTTCTCTTTTGCGGGGAATTAAACCCCTTTATATTGTGGGAAATTACTTTAAGACCCATGGTATAGTTACGATCGAAAATTTAGGATCAAAAGGGGGTCCAGGCCAAGAGGGAGCACCCAAACAGTAGTACTCATTACCCTTGGGGGAACATACAACTAAGGCATATAACCGGTTAAGGAGAGTAGCAATATCTAGTTGACAAAACTGGAAGAATAGCGACACATGTATCACATTGATAGAAACACTTGAGATGAGTGGCATAAAAGAAATTAAAAAAATAAAATAGGGAACAAAAAAAACAAGAAAACTAGTAACCATTGAACTGGGCCAAATGATGGCAATACATAGTCTTGGGGGGTCAAGGGGGAAAACACCCCTAAGACCCAAAAAAAAATGTCCATTTGGACCAAAAGGTCCAACACTCTAAAGTCTTGGGACCGTAGATTTTGCATAAATGCAAATTTGTCGTGTGTATTTACCTGTGAGGGGCCCACCTGCCCGGACACCACTAAACAGGTGGGGGGCCGACGGGCCCCAGGCAGTGTAGAGTGTGGGGACAATCAAGCGGACGCAACCGAAATTCTGCGACGAACCGGGAGACTCCATGTGCATCAAAGCATGGCGGGAGTGATCCATAGTTCGTAACCTTGAAAAAAAGAAAAATAGAAAATGTATAGAGGAAACAGAAATGTAAAAATGAGAGAAGCAGTTAGTCTCGACGTTGATCTCGGCGGTCTCTTCTGGGAGGTGGGGTGGCCCAAATAGCTGAATGACGCGGAGTGGATGGCAGCCAGGGTAGGGTAGTCGCGTCTAGAAGGCTCAGCTTCAACAGCAATTCCTTGCCTTCTGCAATCGTCGTAACGGTGTACGTCGTGCCATTATGAGGAACCTGTAGCTTAAATGGGAATCCCCAGCGGTAACGGATAATTGCAGACTGAAGAACTGACGTAATCTCTTTCATCTTCCTGCGTTTGTCAAGGGTGGTGGGGAAAATATCCGGGTAAATTTGAATGGGGGTACCATCCAGGCCAATGTTGGGGGTGTTCCTTGAGGCCCTGAGGATATCTACTTTAATCAGGAAGTCCTTGAGGCAAAGGACTATATCTCTAGGGGGCTTCTCCGGGGGAGGGGGTGGATGCAGGGCCCTGTGGATCCTATCACAGGAAAAGGCTGAAAGGGGGGAATCGGGCAAGAGAGACTGAAATAGTTTCTGGATCGCAGGTAGTAAGTCAGTCACCGATTCTGGGACACCCCGCACCCTAAGATTATTACGTCTATTCCTGTTGTCCAGGTTCTCAATGTGGGCTTGAAGTTGGAGGACCATCTCGGACAATGCTCCTTTCCGAGATCTGAACACACCAGAGATAGCTCAACATGCTTAGTCTCTAATAAGTTAGTTCTGCTTCCCAGAGCTGCAATCTCCAGTGATAGAGTATTAGTAGATTTGTGCAGCTCTGATTGGAATTTCTGGGCAATCTTATCATACATCAGAGTAAGACTTTCATCCAGATCAGCCTTAGTAAGCTGCAAGGAATACTCACAGTCTCCAAGGGAGTGTGACGGTGAGGATGCTGCAGCATGTGGACTAGCCTTGACTGTCTCTTCTGGGCGCCATCTTGGGACTGCATGCTCTGTTCCCTCACTCTTAACAAGTAGGTGGTAAATGACTTCTGGGCCGGTTTGCTGCGGCGTATTTTGGATCCCGGCATGCGCTAGATGTTCCACCAGGGGTGCGGGAAGAAATCAGCAGGAAAAATTGTATAAAGTGACGTTCGTCTCCGCCGCTCACGGAGCTCTCAGCCCCTGCTTCCTTCCTGGATCACGCCGTGCATGTGCCCGTCCACATTCTTTTTTTTTACCATCTGTGTCCCATTGCGAGGTCACATAGGCGCAACAGGTAGTGAGAGAGAAATGCCCTTGGAGACAGTTGCCACCAGAACCAGAGTCCCAGGATGGAGGAGAAGGGACTGGAGGAGGAGGACATGGGATGGAGGAGATGGGACTGGAGGAGGAGAAGGAAATGTGTCTGGAGGAGGAGGATTTGGAATGGAGGAGATGGGACTGGAGGAAGAGGAGGAGGATGTGGGATGGAGGAGATGTGACTGGAGGAGGAGATGAGACTGGAAGAGAATAAGGACATGGGAGGGAGGAGATGGGACTGGAGGAGGAGGAGATGAGACTGGAGGAGAATAAGGACATGGGATGGAGGAGATGGGACTGGAGGAGGAGGAGATGAGACTGGAGGAGATGGGACTGGAGGAGGATATGGACATGGGACTGGAGGAGGAGAAGGTTATGGGACTGGAGGAGGGGAAGAAGATGGGACTGAAGGAGGATGTGGGATGGAGGAGATGGGACCAGAGGAGAAGGAGGATGTGGGATGGAGGAGATGGGATTGGAGGAGGATGTGGGATGAAGGAGATGGGACCGGAGGAGGAGTATGTGGGATTAAGGAGATGGGACTGGAGGAGGAGGATGTGGGATGGAGGAGATGGGACTGGAGGAGGAGAAGATGAGACTGGAGGGGAACAAGCACATGGGATGGAGGAGATGGGACTGGAGGAGGAAGAGGATGTGGGATGGAGGAGATGGGACTGGAGGAGGAGGAGGATGTGAGATGAAGGAGATGGAGGAGGAGGAGGATGTGGGATGAAGGAGATGGGACTGGAGGAGGAGGAGGATGTGGGATGGAGGAGATGGGAGTGGAGGAGGAGGATGTGCGATCTGCAGCGCGTTATAGTGTGAACCCGGGCTGAAGTTCATTTTTTTCCTCATTAATGTACACACAGCACCCCATATTGACAGAAAAACACAGAATTGTTGACATTTTGCAGATTTATTAAAAAGGAAAAACTAAAATATCACATGGTCCTAAGTATGCAGACCCTTTGCTCAGTATTTAGTAGAAGCACCCTTTTGATCTAATATAGCCATGAGTCTTTTTGGGAAAGATGCAACAAGTTTTTCACACCTGGATTTGGGGATCCTCTGCCATTCCTCCTTGCAGATCCTCTCCAGTTCTGTCAGGTTGGTTGGTAAATATTGGTGGATAGCCATTTTTAGGTCTCTCCAGAGATGCTCAATTGGGTTTAAGTCAGGGCTCTGTCTGGGCCATTCAAGAACAGTCATGGAGTTGTTGTGCAGCCACTCCTTCATTATTTTAGCTGTTTGCTTAGGGTCATTGTCTTGTTGGAAGGTAAACCTTCAGCCCAGTCTGAGGTCCTGAGCACTTTGGAGAAGGTTTTCGTCCAGGATATCCCTGTACTTGGCCGCATTCATCTTTCCCTTGATTGAAACCAATCGTCCTGTCCCTGCAGCTGAAAAACACCCCCACAGCATGATGCTGCCACCACCATGCTTCACTATTGGGACTGTATTGGACAGGTGATGAGCAGTGCCTGGTTTTCTCCACACATACAGCTTAGAATTAAGGCCAAAAAGTTCTATCTTGGTTTCATCAGACCAGAGAACCTTATTTCTCACTTGGAGTCCTTCAGGTTTTTTTTTAGCAAACTCCATGCGGGCTTTCATGTGTCTTGCACTGAGGAGAGGCTTCCGTCGGGCCACTCTGCCATAAAGCCCAGACTGGTGGAGGGCTGCAGAGATGGTTGACGTTCTACAACTTTCTCCCATCTCCCGACTGCATCTCTGGAGCTCAGCCACAGTGATCTTTGGGTTTTTCTTTACCTCTCTCACCAAGGCTCTTCTCCCCGATAGCTCAGTTTGGCCAGACGGCCAGCTCTAGGAAGGGTTCTGGTCATCCCAAACGTCTTCCATTTAAGGATTTTGGAGGCCACTGTGCTCTTAGGAACCTTAAGTGCAGCAGAAATTTTTTTGTAACCTTGGCCAGATCTGTGCCTTGCCACAATTCTGTCTCTGAGCTCTGAGCTCTTTGGGCAGTTCCTTTGACCTCATGATTCTCATTTGCTCTGACATGCACTGTGAGCTGTAAGGTCTTATATAGACAGGTGTGTGGCTTTGTGTGGCTTTCATTATCAAGTCCAATCAGTATAATAAAACACAGCTGGACTCAAATGAAGGTGTAGAACCATCTCAAGGATGATCAGAAGAAATGGACAGTACCTGAGTTAAATATATGAGTGTCACAGCAAAGGGTCTGAATACTTAGGACCATGTGATATTTTAGTTTTTCTTTTTTTTATAAATCTGCAAAAATGTCAACAATTCTGTGTTTTTCTGTCAATATGGGGTGCTGTGTGTACATTAATGAGGAAAAAAATGAACTTAAATGATTTTAGCTAATGGCTGCATTATAACAAAGAGTGAAAAATTGATGGGGGTCTGAATACTTTCCGTCCCCACTGTAACTTTTTCCGGCATGACACCTACTCCATTTCTCTTGGTTCTAACTATAATTCACAACGACCTACAAAAACAAAAATTGGCATGCATATTACTAAGATATCCGCCTATAAACCTGCAAAATTCCGGATCCCTAACACATCTAGATCATGGTGAGGGTAAGAACTTATTGGCCTCCCCTAATATATATATATACACACACACTTTTTTTATTTTTGAGGTGGGGGAATCTTGGGTGAGTTCCCACACTTTTTCTCAGGACTTGACCCCTGGTCCTGGTGACCATTATCACTGAGAGTGGAAAATTCCAATTTATTAGTTATTGCCAGAACTACAGAGGAAATCTTCCAATGTGGACACTTGTTTTGGTGGCAACCAGTTATTTCCTCTTACTCCCTGTAGTAGCTATAGAACGTGGGGTGAAGGGAAATCTCCCCAATGGGATGCAGATGGCAAAAAAAAAAAGCTAACACAGTGGCTATAACCTTTCCTAACACTAAAATTAAAAACAAAAAGTTTTGGCATTCATTTCACTTAGGCCGCGTACACACGACCGGTTTTGCCGTTGGAATAAACTACAAAGGTTTCTCCGACCGAATTCCATTCAAGCAGTCTTGCCTATACATGGTCAAACCAAAGTCCTACTGTCCAGAACACGGTGACGTACAACACGTACGACGGGACTAGAAAAAGGAATTTCAATAGCCAGTAGCCAATAGCTTCCTTCTCGTACTTGCTTCAGAGCATGTATCGTTTTTGGTCCATTGGATAGGAATTGGTTCCGTTGGAAATATTTAGAACATGTTCCATTTCTAGGTCCGTCAGAATTTTTGAAAAAAAAAAGTCCGATAAGGCATACACACGATCAGAATAGACGATGAAAAGATTTCTGTCGGACATTCCGCTCATGTGTACGCGGCTTTAAAGTCACAGATTCAGCATGCTCTATGAGAGTCAGGAAACTGCCAGCATTCCTTATCTCTAGCTTAGTTCTGAGTTTGTGAATCCATGGCTCCTCCGGACTCCTGGGATCTGGACCTTGTTCCTTTTATATCACATGGGAGGGAGGCTGAACCCCGGGGGAAAGCCCGCAAACATGCCTGGGAAAAGGCAGCAAAAGATTAACCCATTCCCCTTAATCTTGGCAGCCGGTGGCTAACTAAATGCACACAGTAGGCAACCTGCCTACACACCGAGTACCAGTGCTCACCTTGTCTCCCCAATGAGCACCAGTGCCCCGTGCCCCCCCCCCCCCACAGAGCACCAGTGCTCCCTTGTCCCCCACTGAGCACCAGTGCCCCTCATCTCCCCCCACTGATCACCAGTGCCATTTTTGTCCCCCCACTGAGCACTAGCACCCACCCATCTCTCCCCACTGAGCACCTGTGCCCCCCTTGTTCGCCCACTGAGCACCTGTGCCCCCCTTGTTTCCCCACTGAGCAACAGTGCCCCCTTTTGTTTCCCCACTGAGCAACAGTGCCTATATTGTCTCCCCACTAAGCATCAGTGCCCCCCCCTTGTCTCCCCACTGAGCATCAATGCCCCCTTGTCCCCTCACTGAGTTGCATTGCCCCTCTTTCCCCCACTGAGCAATAATGCTAATATGCGACCAGTGCAAATATCTAATTGCCTCTTTTGAGATCAGGTAGGTATTTTTTCCCCACTGTAGCGAATCCGGGCCATGCTTTTTTTTTTTTTTCTTTTCCCTGGATCAGCTCTAGGTTTAGCATTGTGTATATAGAGGTTTTCTGTTTTTCTCTATTGGTTGAACTAGATGGACTTTTTTCAACTTGGCTATGTAACTCAGGGTTTCTTAACTAGCATTCCATGGAACCCAAGGGTTCCTTTAGAGGTTGCTAGGGGTTCCTTGAGCATTGAGCAATGTCTGCCTCTATGATAAGTTTCTGTTGAAGCCACTGAGTTTTTTAGCTGTCTGTAAGGGAGTAATTCTTCCTAATGAGTACAAATGTAAGGAGCATTTTTCCCACTGACCATCACACTAATGTATCATCATCATATCATTTTTACCAGAAAATTACTTCATAGGTTCCTCTGTCCTGAAAAGGTTGGGAAAGGCTGAATTAGCTAGTACTTCATCTCACTTCCCTTAGTGAGTGGAGCAGGAGTGCAGGATTCACTAACTACAGTTAGCTGTGGACACAATGGCAACAAGTAATATTTGAATACGTATTACTATGCTCAAAGGTTACATCTAAACTCCATGCTGTATACTGAAGCAAAACAGATGATATTATTTGCTTTTATATTACTTTTACTGTCTTGCCCTACAGTTTTAATTTTTTTAGAAAGATGATGCTCTACTTTAAATGAATGAATAACTGAACATGTGTTTTTTATAAAATGTTTTTCGCCCCAGTAAAGCCTAAGATATCACGTTTTGACATTGAGCCATCCGCACAGGTGCTTGAAGGCGCCAATGTAGCATTAACCTGTGAAGCTAGCGGATCCCCCCCTCCTGTCTTGAGTTGGAGCATCCCAGTATCTAATGTGCAGATGTCTGAGGACAAACGTACTGTCAAAATATGGGGGGTCACTAAGAAACACGTGGGATCGTATACCTGTAGGTCTCAGAATGAACACGGCAGTGACACACAAAGTGGACAACTCTCTCTAGCAGGTAAATGGAAATTTTGTTAAAATTGTTAATAAACATGCAATGACACTAGATTAACGTAATAGTTCATAGCAACTAGTACAGCGGTCACTGAGGGCTTAGTAAGCCTTAGCAGCCTATAAGAACTTTCCTTTTACTGATATGACTACAGAGAAGTTTCTTTCATGCTGAGAAATTAACTAAATGTGAAAAAAATGCAATACAGTTTTTAACTAAACTTTTTAACATTTTTGTTAGACACGGTAGTATATCTTTTTCTTTGTACATAGAGAGAAGACCAGTGCCATCTGCAGGCTGGAGAAGATAAGCAAACCTCTCCAGCCTGCATATGATCACCATGATTGGCTGTCATAGTGATCAAATAATCGAGAACCAGCTGATTGGTTTCCGGTTAGTCTGAGATCTGCATCTGTCAGAATGAGTGTTTGTTCTTAGTTCTTGGTATTTTTAGAATGTTAGAATACAGATTGCAGGCATCTAGTGGTTAAAGAAGAACTTCAGTCCACCCCCTCCAGCCTTACCTCCGGCTACGGATGAACCGAACACCTCCCTGTTTGGTTTGCACCAGAACATGCGAACAGGAAAAAAGTTTGTGCGAACATGCGAACACCGTTAAAGTCTATGGGACACGAACATGAATAATCAAAAGTGCTAATTTTCAAGGCTTTTATGCAAGTTATTGTCATAAAAAGTGTTTGGGGACCTGGATCCTGCCCCAGGGGACATGGATCAATGCAAAAAAAAGTTGTAAAAACGTCAGTTTTTTCGGGAGCAGTGATTTTAATAATGCTTAAAGTGAAACAATAAAAGTGTAATATCCCTTTAAATTTCGTACCTGGGGAGTGTCTATAGTATGCCTGTAAAGGGGCACATGTTTCCCGTGTTTAGAACAGTCTGACAGCAAAATGACATTTCAAAGGAAAAAAAGTAATTTAAAACTACTCGCGGCTATTAATGCATTACCGGTCCGACAATACACATAGAAGCTCATTGATAAAAATGGCATGGGAATTCCCCACAGGGGAACCCCGAACCAAAATTTTTAAAAAAATGACTTGGGGGGTCCCCCCAAATTCCATACCAGGCCCTTTAGGTCTGGTATGGATATTAAGGGAAACACCGGCCAAAATTTAAAAAAAAAAATTACGTGGGGGTCCCCCAAAAATCCATACCAGACCCTTATCTGAGCACGCAACCTGGCAGGCCACAGAAAAAGAGGGGGAACCGTACCAGGCCACATGCCCTCAACATTGGGAGGGTGCTTTGGGGTAGCCCCCCAAAACACCTTGTCCCCATGTTGATGAGGACAAGGGCCTCATTCCCACAACCCTGGCCGGTGGTTGTGGGGGTCTGCGGGCGGGGGGCTTATCGGAATATGGAAGCCCCCTTTAACAAGGGGACCCCCAGATCCCGGCCCTCCCCCCTGTATGAAATGGTAAGGGGGTACAAGAGTACCCCTACCATTTCACTAAAAAAACTGTCAAATATGTTAAAAATTACAAGAGACAGTTTTTGACAATCCCTTTATTTAAATGCTTCTTCTTTCTTCTATCTTCTATCTTCCTTCGGTTTCTTCCTCCATCTTCTTTTGGTTCTTCTGGTTCTTCCTCCGGTGTTCTCGTCCAGCATCCCCTCCGCGGCGTCTTCTTCCCTTCTCCTCAGGCCGCTCCGCATCCATGGCATGGAGGGAGGCTCCCGCTCTTCTCTTCTTCTTCTTCTCTTCTTCATCTTCTTCTCCAGGCCGCTCCGCATCCATGCTGGCATGGAGGGAGGCTCCCGCTGTGTGACGCTTCTCTTCTGACGGTTCTTAAATAACGGGGGCGGGGCCATCCGGTGACCCCGTGCGTCCGAGGGGGCAGGGTCACCGGGTGGCCCCACCCCCCGTCATTTTGTACCCCCTTACCATTTCACACAGGGGGGAGGGCCGGGATCTGGGGGTCCCCTTGTTAAAGGGGGCTTCCGGATTCCGATAAGCCCCCCGCCCACAGACCCCCACAACCACCGGCCAGGGTTGTGGGGATGAGGCCCTTGTCCTCATCAACATGGGGACAAGGTGTTTTGGGGGGCTACCCCAAAGCACCCTCCCAATGTTGAGGGCATGTGGCTTGGTACGGTTCAGGAGGGGGGGGCGCTCTCTCGTCCCCCCTCTTTTCCTGCGGCCTGCCAGGTTGCGTGCTCGGATAAGGGTCTGGTATGGATTTTTTGGGGGACCCCACGCCGTTTTTTTTTTTTTTTTTGGCGCGGGGTTCCCCTTAATATCCATACCAGACCAGAAGGGCCTGGTATGGAATTTAGGGGGACCCCCACGTCATTTTTTTTTTTTTAATTTTGGTTCGGGGTTCCCCTGTGGGGAATTCCCATGCCGTTTTTATCAATGAACTTCTATGTGTATTGTCAGACCGGCAATGCATTAATAGCCGCGAGTAGTTTTAAATGACTTTTTTTCCTTTGAAATGTCATTTTGCTGTCAGACTGTTCTAAACACGGGAAACATGCGCCCCTTTACAGGCATACTATAGACACCCCCAGCTACGAAATTTAAAGGGATATTACACTTTTATTGTTTCACTTTAAGCATTATTAAAATCACTACTCCCGAAAAAATTGACGTTTTTAAAACTTTTTTTTGCATTGATCCATGTCCCCTGGGGCAGGACCCAGGTCCCCAAACACTTTTTATGACAATACCATGCATATAAGCCTTTAAAATTAGCACTTTTGATTGCTCCCATAGACTTTTAAAGGGTGTTCCGCGGCATTCGAATTTGCCGCGAACACCCCAAATTGTTCGCTGTTCGGGGAACTTGCGAACAGCCGATGTTCGAGTCGAACATGAGTTCGACTCGAACTCGAAGCTCATCCCTACCTCTGGCCTGCAGGTCCTGACAGAGCTCCTCGCCACTTCTGTGTATGTGAAGGTAATTCTCCACTCATCCACAACCATGGTAGCTCCATAGCAACCTATCTTTGCACATGTGTAGGGATACCTACACTAGGCAGATGTGCTGCAGGCAGTGTCGGGACAAGGTCCTCTAAAGCCCAGGGCAAACATACCAAACTGCACCCCATTTCCCCATGAGGATTAAAATTAAATTAAATTGAATTAATCTGCATACTTGCCCCCTAAGCCTAATTCCCTCCACCTCCCAGTACAAATCTGCCCCCCACCTCCAGCTCAAATTCTCACTAATTCCCCAGAGCACAAATCCCCCCCCCCCCCCCCCCCAAAAAAAATAATCACCTCTCCCAGCACATATATTCTACCCCTCAAATTACCCCTTCAAGCTCAAATCCTCTTTTCCCACTCCCCCCCCCAGCACAAATCATCCCTACTAGCACACAAAAAAATTCCCCATCTAGCACACTTACCCTCCCTCTCTACCATAACAGCTCTTCTAGCACAACCCCCCCAGATCCTCCCATCCTAGCACAAATCCTATTCCCCCATTCCCCCTCCCAACACAAATCCCCCCCCCAATGTCATGGTTATGCAATAGAGTTTCTTTGTCAGTTCATCTGTCTCCATGTATTCCTCTCTAGAGACCAGCTGCCTCTCACCTGACTGCTTTTGTAACCTCTACTCTAAGCATGGCCCCACCCCAGGCCCGATCAGGAAACCCTATATTAACCTGTGCACTGCAAGCCAGCAGTGCTGATCAACCATTGTGTGTTAGCCTCTGTGTGTACTTGCTGTGTTTCCTACGTCTGATTCCTGGTACCGACTTTGGCCTGTTCTTAATTATTCCTGTCTGCTTGTGACCTTTGGTGTGTCCCCGATCATCCCTGTTTGCCTGTGACCCTGAACCTTGGCGTGTACTCTGTTGTCCTTGTCTGCTTGTGGCCCTAACCTTGGCTTGTCCCTTACTTCCTTGTTGTTCCAGCCTGCTGCCTCCTTCCTCTTCTTCTTTAGTCTACCGTGAGCGTGAGCTGTGAGACCTTGGGGGCCGCGACCTGGAGCCAGACTGCAGTGCAGTCCATCCTTACCACTAAAGGCTCTGGTGAACACCTGCTGGCTCTTAGACTCCACACCCTGGGGAATCTATGCTCTAGTTCCCAGTGGGATCTGTCAGTGATCCAGTAAGACCTGCTTCCTGAACCTCCCAGGGTTCAATCCGCAGCAGTCAGTCCTAGGGTCCACTACCTAGCGGTGCACTTCTGACTCCTCCAGAGTGCATCTGTCACCTAGCCTCAAGGTGACCTGACACCCAATCATCATTCCTAGAACCCCTCCTAATTTCTCCTCCTATTCTTTCCTTTGCCACCCTCCAACTTCCCCCTCCCAACATAAATCCCCCCCTCACATGATACCACAGTGCCCAGGACAGCTGCTCCTCCTGCCCACCCCTTGTCCCCTCCTGCCCACCCCTTGTCGCAGGTCTCTGCTTGGATTCGAGGAGGGTGGACACTCAGGGGAGAAAAAAAATCCATCAAACTAAATAAATAATAATAAAATGAATATGTAAAGATAAAAAAGATTGGGGAGAGGAAGGGTAAAATTTAAGCTAATTAAGGGTGAAGGTCCACTTTAAAGAACCACTTCAGGCATATATGCTTATAAACACTGATTAGCCAATATTTTTCTCTTAACATTCAAAATCGTTCTGCTCGGTTCATTATCTGAAGTCAACTTTTATATGATGGCAGCCCAGTAAAGGTGAAAGCTGACATCAGGCTTGCAGGGGAAGTGTGATGTCCCTTAACAGTCCAGGGTGCAGCACGAATGCGGGGTATGGCAGGTAGAATTTTTTTTTAGTGTTGTCATGCTATGCGGTCACATCAAGGTGTGCGAAACATAAGAGTACATGCTTTAAAGCGGGATGAAACACAAAAGCAAACATTTTTTATACTGCAGCTTACCTATTCTTAGATGTGATGGCTGCATTAGTTTTCTCTTTTAGGCTCTCTTTATTCTATTTTTACCTGCTGATCTTGCCAGTAAGTCTGTTGTTTTTCAACAGAACAAGCTGTCCTGCACATGTAGCAGGTAGAGGGCTGAGACAAACTATTTTCCACTGACCACTGTTTAATACTGCTTTAATTTACACTTATTTTTTGACATGAATGAATGAGTAACTTGTAGGGTGCTACATATGTGAACTTAATCACCTCAAGGTGCTTTTGCCACCAGTGTCCATCTGGGTCTTCAGAAGAGATGGGTCTTGAGCTTCTTCCTGAAAGCCAGATGGGTTTTTTCTGAGCGGATGTTGATATAGTGTGGTTGTTTACCCTGCAGGGTTCTGACACACTTACAGACACATACTAGGGCCAATTTATAGACAGGATCTGATTAACCTACCAGCATGTCTTTGGAGTGTGGGAGGAAACCAGAGTACCCAGAGGAAACCCACACAGGCACAGGGAGAACATGCAAACTCCAGGCAGATGGTGTTGTGGTCGGGATTTGAACCAGCAACCCTATCGCTACTAGGTGAAAGTGCTAACCACTACACCACTGTGCTGCCCCCTTGTTTTTTGACAGGTAAAGGAAATTCTATATACAAGTTTCAATTGCGTGTTAAGCTGTTTGCATTTTAAACATTGTGGTTTTAGTCCAGTCGTAACATTATATTATGCATTGCTTGCTTCCAGTAAAACCCAAAATAGTTCAAATCAAAGTGCAACCATCAACATCTGTAGCGGAAGGGGCCAATGTGACTCTGACATGTATAGCAGAAGGCGTGCCCCTACCTACCTTCAACTGGGAGACCCCAACTGATGTGCAGCACAACACTGATAACAGCGTCATTAACATCTGGAGTGCAAAGAAAACCCATGATGGCAATTATCAGTGCAAAGCAGAAAACAAACACGGCTTGGCCACAATGACACAGAAAATCGTAGTAAAAGGTATTTATGTCCATGTCATGTTTGTAAGCTCATCAACCTAAAGCCCAATTAAACTTACCGCTAAAATTAGCTAAAGACATTGCTGATGATTAAAAACAAAAGGTGTGCAAAATCTTACAGTTCTTTTTCTTTAGTATAGGACTGGGCCTATTTTTCAAGTTCTGTTTACAAGTTAAATAATTTATTTTTTTTGCTAGAAAATTACTTAGAACCCCCAAACATATATATATATATATAGATAAACATCAGGTGGGTTACCCTCTTCTCTTGATATCCTTATTAGATCAAGACACCGTCAAGGTGGACTCCCAAAATTCCACCATAATAAATAGAAAAAAATACGTAGAACGATGCTTGATGCAAAAAGTGTCCTTTTACTGAAAGTTATTCCATAACATATTTCAAAATATAAGCAAGCCACTGCTCTTCGTCAGGCTTTTCTGGCTGTGTGTGAAAAGCTAAACCACATTATGTTCTCTTATCAACACCCAGTCCAGTACACACCTGTGTTCACTTAACTAATTATCCATCATGAAAACCTCTATACTTGATCAGACATTTCACCCTGCTACATAAATCTAGTTCCAGTAAACCATCCTAAATTATCTAATATAAACATATTTACAACAGATACATCCTACTGTGTATCACGTATCATCAGCATAAACATTATGAACTGACTAAATTCTCTCATTTAATTAGTTAGATCTTTCCAATTATTTTTCACAAATAAACATATTTCATTATTCTTGATCATATCTCAAATTTCTTCATAGGCTCCAGCTGATATTCTGCTATCTAGTATTCCCAACGGGGGCTCTTACTGATCGATCTAGAAAAATAAAGTACACAGATATAATCGTAACTTCTTTATATTTTCGTACCACAAAGACTCCTACATAAATAAGTATAAATCATAATCCTTGTTCATACCATCAGGATGCAAGGACTGTAATTTATTTATCCACCACACTTCACGTCTTTTCAATTTCAAAATCCTATCACCCCCTCTTTTGTCGTGAGGAATCTCCTCCAACACCTTAAATCTTAAATCGGTGTCTTTGTGTTCCATTTCTGAAAAATGACGCGATACAGGAAGACTTGGTTGGGGATGTCTAATAGTACTGCGATGTTGTGCGATACGGTCTTTAATTTTTTGGGTCGTTTCCCCCACATAGAGAAGATTGCAAGGACATGTGAGAATGTAAATCACATATGATGACTGACAGGTGTGAAAACCATTGATTATTATTTTATTATTGGTCCTAGGATGAGTGAAAATGTTACCCTTAATCATTAGATTACATTGAATGCAATTAAGGCATGGGTAACATCCCTTCCTTTTACTGCCAAGAAAAGTCATTCTTCTCTCCTCCTGCCTATCGGGTTTAAATTCAGATTGTACCAAAAGATCGCGCAGGGTTTTATTGCGCCGATACGATTTCATGGGAGTTAATTGAAACTCCTCTATCTGAGGATATGATCGTTTTAGTATCGTCCAGTGTTTTCTCAATACATTAAAGATCTGATCGCTATAACTATTAAACTGAAAGACAAATGGAATCCTAGGTTTGTCAGATGAATATCTTTTCTTATTGGAGATCTTGGTAGGATGCAAGATTTTATTTAGTTCCTGTTTAATTAGACCTTCTGGGTAACCCCGCTCTTTAAATTTACAGCACATTTCGTCTAGTCTCTGATCTCTTGTTCTGATATCACTCACAATCCGCATCACCCTGAGAAGTTGACTTCTAACGATAGAACTAAAGACGTGGGGGGGATGGTAACTATCATATCTAAGTAGCTGGTTCCTATCTGTGGGTTTCGTGTATATGTCAGTTTCGATCCGTCCTTGTTTTATATATGCCCGTATATCCAAAAAGGGAACAGAATCCCCACCAATATGGATTTTAAACTGAATATCTGGTGAGATACCATTGATCATCTCATCAAAGATTTTAAGTGATTCAATGTTGCCCCGCCATATGGCAAAAATGTCATCTATATAGCGCCACCAGGTGGCGCAATGTTCACGAAAAAGATCATTAACAAAAATATGCTTTTGCTCAAAATCATACATAAATATATATCTATATGGATAGAGATATCTATCTATCTATCTATCTATCTATCTATCTATCTATCTATCTATCTATCTATCTATCTATCTATCTATCTATCTATCTATCCATCCATCCATCCATCCATCCATCCATCCATCCATATAATTCTTTTTTTTTTTTTTTTTCAGACACCCTAGAGAATAAACTGGCGGTTGTTGCAATACTTTGTGTAACACCGTATTTGCGCAGCGGTCTTACAAGCACAATTTTTTTTGGGAGAAAATACACTTTTTTTTAATTAAAAAATAAGACAACAGTAAAGTTAGCCCAATTTTTTTTGGCGACAAACTTTGACCCTTAAAAATCGCCATAGGCGACATTTAACAATTTCTACAAGTTACCAGTTTTGGGTTACAGAGAAGGTCTAGTACTAGAATTATTACTCGCTCTACCGATCGCGGCGATACCTCACATGTGTGGTTTGAACACCATTTTCATATGGGGGCACTACTCACGTATGCGTTTGCTTCTGCATGCGAGCTCTGCAGGATGGGGTGCTTTACTTTTTTTCTTTTTCTTATTTATTTTACCTTTTATTTTTACACTGTCCTTTTAACCACTTGACGACCGCCTCACGCCGATGTACGTCGGCAAAGTGGCACGGACAGGCAAAATCACGTACAGGGTACGTGATTTTCCTTCCGCGGGTGGGGGGTCCGATCGGACCCCCCCCCGGTGCCCGAGGCGGTCGTCTTTTGTCCAGCGGCGATCGGTGATGAGGGGGAGACCATCCGTTCGTGGCCCCCCCCTCGCGATCGCCGCCGGCCAATGAGAACACTCCTTTGCTGCTGTATGCTAAACAGCAGCAAAGGAAGTGATGTCATCTCCCCTCGGGTCGGTATTTTCCGTTCCGGCCCGAGGAGAGACGACAAGTATGTGAGTGCACAAACACTACACACACACAGTAGAACATGCCAGGCACACAAATCACCCCGATCCCCCCCCCCAATCACCCCCCCCCCCCCCGTCACAAACTGACACCAGCAGTTTTTTTTTATTTTTTATTTTTTTTTTTTTCTGATTACTGCATAGTGTCAGTTTGTGACAGTTACTGTGTTGGGACAGTGTATATTACCCCCCTTTAGGTCTAGGGTACCCCCCTAACCCCCCCTAATAAAGTTTTAACCCCTTGATCACCCCCTGTCACCAGTGTCGCTAAGCGATCATTTTTCTGATCGCTGTATTAGTGTCGCTGGTGACGCTAGTTAGTGAGGTAAATATTTAGGTTCGCCGTCAGCGTTTTATAGCGTCAGGGACCCCCATATACTACCTAATAAATGTTTTAACCCCTTGATTGCCCCCTAGTTAACCCTTTCACCACTGATCACCGTATAACCGTTACGGTTGACGCTGGTTAGTTCGTTTATTTTTTATAGTGTCAGGGCACCCGCCGTTTATTACCGAATAAAGGTTTAGCCCCCCGATCGCCCGGCGGTGATATGCGTCGCCCCAGGCAGCGTCAAATTAGCGCCAGTACCGCTAACACCCACGCACGCAGCATGCGCCTCCCTTAGTGGTATAGTATCTGAACGGATCAATATCTGATCCGATCAGATCTATACTAGCGTCCCCAGCAGTTTAGGGTTCCCAAAAACGCAGTGTTAGCGGGATCAGCCCAGATACCTGCTAGCACCTGCGTTTTGTGCCTCCGCCCAGCCCACCCAAGTGCAGTATCGATCGATCACTGTCACTTACAAGGCACTAAACGCATAACTGCAGCGTTCGCAGAGTCAGGCCTGATCCCTGCGATCGCTAACAGTTTTTTTGGTAGCATTTTGGTGAACTGGCAAGCACCAGCCCCAGGCAGCGTCAGGTTAGCGCCAGTACCGCTAACACCCACGCACGCACCATACACCTCCCTTAGTGGTATAGTATCTGAACGGATCAATATCTGATCCGATCAGATCTATACTAGCGTCCCCAGCAGTTTAGGGTTCCCAAAAACGCAGTGTTAGCGGAATCAGCCCAGATACCTGCTAGCACCTGCGTTTTGCCCCTCCGCCCGGCCCAGCCCAGCCCACCCAAGTGCAGTATCGATCGATCACTGACACTTACAAAACACTAAACGCATAACTGCAGCGTTCGCAGAGTCAGGCCTGATCCCTGCGATCGCTAACAGTTTTTTTTGTAGCATTTTGGTGAACTGGCAAGCACCAGCCCCAGGCAGCGTCAGGTTAGCGCCAGTACCGCTAACACCCACGCACGCACCATACACCTCCCTTAGTGGTATAGTATCTGAACGGATCAATATCTGATCCGATCAGATCTATACTAGCGTCCCCAGCAGTTTAGGGTTCCCAAAAACGCAGTGTTAGCGGAATCAGCCCAGATACCTGCTAGCACCTGCGTTTTGCCCCTCCGCCCGGCCCAGCCCAGCCCACCCAAGTGCAGTATCGATCGATCACTGACACTTACAAAACACTAAACGCATAACTGCAGCGTTCGCAGAGTCAGGCCTGATCCCTGCGATCGCTAACAGTTTTTTTTGTAGCGTTTTGGTGAACTGGCAAGCACCAGCCCCAGGCAGCGTCAGATTAGCGCCAGTACCGCTAACACCCACGCACGCACTGTACACCTCCCTTAGTGGTATAGTATCTGATCGCATCAATATCTGATCCGATCAGATCTATACTAGCGTCACCAGCAGTTTAGGGTTCCCAAAAACGCAGTGTTAGCGGGATCAGCCCAGATACCTGCTAGCACCTGCGTTTTGCCCCTCCGCCCGGCCCAGCCCAGCCCACCCAAGTGCGGTATCGATCGATCACTGTCACTTACAAAACACTAAACGCATAACTGCAGCGTTCGCAGAGTCAGGCCTGATCCCTGCGATCGCTAACAGTTTTTTGGTAGTGTTTTGGTGAACTGGCAAGCGCCAGCGGCCTAGTACACCCCGGTCGTAGTCAAACCAGCACTGCAGTAACACGTGGTGACGTGGCGAGTCCCATAAGTGCAGTTCAAGCTGGTGAGGTGGCAAGCACAAGTAGTGTCCCGCTGCCACCAAAAAGACAAACACAGGCCCGTCGTGCCCATAGTGCCCTTCCTGCTGCATTCGCCAATCCTAATTGGGAACCCACCGCTTCTGCAGCGCCCGTACTTCCCCCATTCACATCCCCAACCAAATGCAGTCGGCTGCATGAGAGGCATTTTTATGTCCTCCCGAGTACCCCTACCCAACGAACCCCCCAAAAAAGATGTCGTGTCTGCAGCAAGCGCGGATATAGGCGTGACACCCGCTATTATTGTCCCTCCTGTCCTGACAATCCTGGTCTTTGCATTGGTGAATGTTTTGAACGCTACCATTCACTAGTTGAGTATTAGCGTAGGGTACAGCATTGCACAGACTAGGCACACTTTCACAGGGTCTCCCAAGATGCCATCGCATTTTGAGAGACCCGAACCTGGAACCGGTTACCGTTATAAAAGTTAGTTACAAAAAAAGTGTAAAAAAAAAAAAAAATAGGAAATAAAAAAAAATAGTTGTTGTTTTATTGTTCTCTCTCTCTCTATTCTCTCTCTCTATTGTTCTGCTCTTTTTTACTGTATTCTATTCTGCAATGTTTTATTGTTATTGTTATTATGTTTTATCATGTTTGTTTTTCAGGTGTGTAATTATTTACACTTTACTGTGCTTTATTGTTAACCATTGTTAACCATTTTTTTGTCTTCAGGTACGCCATTCACGACTTTGAGTGGTTATACCAGAATGATGCCTGCAGGTTTAGGTATCATCTTGGTATCATTCTTTTCAGCCAGCGGTCGGCTTTCATGTAAAAGCAATCCTAGCGGCTAATTAGCCTCTAGACTGCTTTTACAAGCCGTGGGAGGGAATGCCCCCCCCCCACCGTCTTCCGTGTTTTTCTCTGGCTCTCCTGTCTCAACAGGGAACCTGAGAATGCAGCCGGTGATTCAGCCAGCTGACCATAGAGCTGATCAGAGACCAGAGTGGCTCCAAACATCTCTATGGCCTAAGAAACCGGAAGCTACGAGTATTTCATGACTTAGATTTCGCCGGATGTAAATAGCGCCATTGGGAAATTGGGGAAGCATTTTATCACACCGATCTTGGTGTGGTCAGATGCTTTGAGGGCAGAGGAGAGATCTAGGGTCTAATAGACCACAATTTTTTCAAAAAAGAGTACCTGTCACTACCTA
Source organism: Lithobates clamitans (assembly GCA_037952925.1). Classification (NCBI taxonomy): domain Eukaryota; kingdom Metazoa; phylum Chordata; class Amphibia; order Anura; family Ranidae; genus Lithobates; species Lithobates clamitans. The sequence continues at coordinate 639,805 of JBBGZY010002118.1, forward strand.
TTGCTATCATAGGGGATATTTACATTCCCCGAGATAACAATAAAAATGATTAAAAAAAAAAATATGAAAGGAACAGTTTAAAAGTAAGATTAAAAAAGCAAAAAAATAATAAAGAAAAAAAAAAAAAAAAAAACACCCCTGTCGCCCCCTGCTCTCGCGCTAAGGCGAACGCAAGCGGCGGTCTGTCGTCAAACGTAAACAGCAATTGCACCATGCATGTGAGGTATCACCGCGAAGGCCAGATCGAGTGCAGTAATTTTTCCAGTAGACCTCCTCTGTAAATCTAAAGTGGTAACCTGTAAAGGCTTTTGAAGGCTTTTAAATATGTATTTATTTTGTTGCCACTGCACGTTTGTGCGCAATTTTAAAGCATGTCATGTTTGGTATCCATGTACTCGGCCTGAGATCATCTTTTTTATTTCATCAAACATTTGGGCAATATAGCGTGTTTTAGTGCATTAAAATTAAAAAAAGTGTGTTTTTTCCCCAAAAAATGCGTTTGAAAAATCGCTGCGCAATTACTGTGTGAAAAAAAAAAATGAAACACCCACCATTTTAATCTGTAGGGCATTTGCTTTAAAAAAATATATAATGTTTGGGGGTTCAAAGTAATTTTTTTGCAAAAAAAAAAAACTTTTTCATGTAAACAATAATTGTCAGAAAGGGCTTTGTCTTCAAGTGGTTAGAAGAGTGGGTGATGTGTGACATAAGCTTCTAAATGTTGTGCATAAAATGCCAGGACAGTTCAAACCCCCCCCAAATGACCCCATTTTGGAAAGTAGACACCCCAAGCTATTTGCTGAGAGGCATGTCGAGTCCATGGAATATTTTATATTGCGACACAAGTTGCGGGAAAGAGACAAATTTTTTTTTTTTTTTTTTTTGCACAAAGTTGTCACTAAATGATATATTGCTCAAACATGCCATGGGAATATGTGAAATTACACCCCAAAATACATTCTGCTGCTTCTCCTGAGTACGGGGATACCACATGTGTGAGACTTTTTGGGAGCCTAGCCGCGTACGGGACCCCGAAAACCAAGCACCGCCTTCAGGCTTTCTAAGGGCGTGAATTTTTGATTTCACTCTTCACTGCCTATCACAGTTTCGGAGGCCATGGAATGCCCAGGTGGCACAAAACCCCCCCAAATGACCCCATTTTGGAAAGTAGACACCCCAAGCTATTTGCTGAGAGGTATAGTGAGTATTTTGCAGACCTCACTTTTTGTCACAAAGTTTTGAAGATTGAAAAAAGAAAAAAAAAAATGTTTTTTCTTGTCTTTCTTCATTTTCAAAAACAAATGAGAGCTGCAAAATACTCACCATGCCTTTCAGCAAATAGCTTGGGGTGTCTACTTTCCAAAATGGGGTCATTTGGGGGGGTTTTGTGCCACCTGGGCATTCCATGGCCTCCGAAACTGTGATAGGCAGTAAAGAGTGAAATCAAAAATTTTCACCCTTAGAAATCCTGAAGGCAGTGATTGGTTTTTGGGGTCCAGTACGCGGCTAGGCTCCCAAAAAGTCCCACACATGTGGTATCCCCATACTCAGGAGAAGCAGCTAAATGTATTTTGGGGTGCAATTCCACATATGCCCATGGCCTGTGTGAGCAATATATCATTTAGTGACAACTTTATGAAAAAAAAAAAAAAAAAAAAAAAAAAAGTGTCACTTTCCCGCAACTTGTGTCAAAATATAAAATATTCCATGGACTCAATATGCCTCTCAGCAAATAGCTTGGGGTGTCTACTTTCCAAAATGGGGTCATTTTGGGGGGTTTTGTGCCACCTGGGCATTCCATGGCCTCCGAAACTGTGATAGGCAGTGAAGAGTGAAAGCAAAAATTTACACCCTTAGAAATCCTGAAGGCGGTGATTGGTTTTCGGGGCCCCGTACGCGGCTAGGCTCCCAAAAAGTCCCACACATGTGGTATCCCCATACTCAGGAGAAGCAGCTAAATGTATTTTGGGGTGCAATTCCACATAGGCCCATGGCCTGTGTGAGCAATATATCATTTAGTGACGACTTTTTGTAAATATTTTTTTTTTTTTTTTTTTTTTGTCATTTTTCAATCACTTGGGACAAAAAAAATAAATATTCAATGGGTTCAACATGCCTCTCAGCAATTTCCTTGGGGTGTCTACTTTCCAAAATGGGGTCATTTGGGGGGGTTTTGTACTGCCCTGCCATTTTAGCACCTCAAGAAATGACATAGGCAGTCATAAACTAAAAGCTGTGTAAATTCCAGAAAATGTACCCTAGTTTGTAAACGCTATAACTTTTGCGCAAACCAATAAATATACGCTTATTGACATTTTTTTTACCAAAGACATGTGGCCGAATACATTTTGGCCTAAATGTATGACTAAAATTTAGTTTATTGGATTTTTTTTATAACAAAAAGTAGAAAATATCATTTTTTTTCAAAATTTTCGGTCTTTTTCCGTTTATAGCGCAAAAAATAAAAACCGCAGAGGTGATCAAATACCATCAAAAGAAAGCTCTATTTGTGGGAAGAAAAGGACGCAAATTTCGTTTGGGTACAGCATTGCATGACCGCGCAATTAGCAGTTAAAGCGACGCAGTGCCAAATTGGAAAAAGACCTCTGGTCCTTAGGCAGCATAATGGTCCGGGGCTCAAGTGGTTAAAAAAAAAAAAATTGGGGTCACTTTTATTCCTTATACAAGGATTGTAAACATCAATTGTAATAGAAAAAAAGCACGACAGGACCTCTTGAATGTGAGATCTGGGGTCAAAAAGACCTCAGATCTCACATTTACATTTACATGTAATAAAAAAAAATATTAATATTTCTCCTTTCAGACCACTGGGCGGAAGTGACGTCTGACGTTGCTTCCGTCATCCAATGGTTTGGAACCGAGTGGGGACTATCTTTTCCTCACTCGGCATCCAGCCTCACAGGGGAAAGGACGCATTCGTCTCTGCCGCTACCGACAGCTACGGTAAGCGGCGGAGACGACTGGAGTGTGGCGGGAGGGGGGGCACCTCTCCCTCCACCGATAAAAGTTATCTCACTGTGAAAAGCCTGTCCCCTGCCAACATGCTGCAGAGCAGCACCCTTTGTAGAAGCAGTGAACGCTCTACAGAGGTCTGACACGCCCTCTAGTGAGTCAGAGCCAGAGCTCTCCAATCAGTGGGAGTATAAGTTCTGTTGATTGAAGAGCATTAGGCCTGACCGCTGCTTTTGCACAGAGAGAAAGGAAGCCACTCTTCACCTGCTGGCAGGGAAAAGGCTTTTCTACTCAGGCCATGGTTACTTTATAAAAGAAACAAACTGTAAAACATTGAACACTTTTCGTTTTGATGCACCTGGAATGTATTTAGCTGGTTTAAACTAAAGGTTCAGTTGGGCTTTAAAGGCACAATCCACTTTCCATTTCATTTTCATTTGTCTACTGTCTGTCAAAATAAAACCTTGCACTGGGAGACTCTTAAGCCCCATACACACGATTAGATTTTCTGCAGATTTTTGTCTTCAGATTTACCAAAACCATGTAGTGCAAGGGCCTGATTGAATACAAACTGAAACTCTTATGCCCCGTACACACGATAGGATTTTCCGACAACAAAATCCATGTTTTTTTTTTTCATGTTTGGCACAAACTTGTCTTGCACACACACGGTCACAGAAATCTTGTCGGAAATTCCGAACGTCAAGAACGCGGTGACGTACAACACGTATGACGAGCCGAGAAAAATTAAGTTCAATAGCCAGTGCGGCTCTTCTGCTTGATATGGTATGAGTGGAATTTTGTGCGTCGGAATTTTGTACACACGATCGGAATTTCCGACAACGGATTTTGTTGTCAGAAAATTTGAGATCCGGATCTCAAATTTTGTTTGTCGGAAATTCCGACAAAAAATGTCGGATGAAGCCTACACACGGTCGAAATTTCCAACAACAAGCTCCCATCGAACATTTCCCGCCATAAAATCTGACGGTGTGTTCACGGCATTAGTGTGCTTTCACACCGAGGCGTCGGCGGCAAAGTGCCGCTATTTTTAACAGTACTTTACTGCCGTTTTAGCAGCACTATTTGGCCACTAGCAGGGCGCTTTTAACCCCCGCTAGTGGCTGAAAAAGGGTTAAAACCGATGGCAAAGCCCTGCTGCAGCGGCGTTTTGCCAGCGGTTCGGCGGCGCTGCCCATTATTTTCAGTGGGCAGGGGCGCTTTAGGAGCGGTGTATACACTGCTCCTAAAGCGCTGTAAAGATGCGGCTTTCCGGACTTTTTTGACCGTCCTGCAAGCGCACCGCTCCAGTGTGAAAGCCCTCGGGCTTTCACACTGGAGAGACAGGAGAGGCTCTTTACAGACGCTATGCAGGCGCTATTTTTAGTGATATAGTGCCTGTAAAGCGCCTCAGTGTGAAAGTAGCTTTAAGGTTTGACCACATATTATATGGCTTTGGTAAATCTGAAGACAAAAATCTGCAGAAAATCTAATAGTGTGTATGGGGCCTTAGGGCTGTCTGTTTTAAGATCTCACAAAGAATTCCTAGGACAGGTCCTGGGTAGGATGTAGATGAAAGTTATAGTTAAATAGTTATGTTAACAAAAGGCATTCAGCCATCGATTTTAACCAAAAATGAAAAAATACAAATAAAAACATCTTATATTACAAAACCCTGAATCCTTAGTTGATCCAAATACAGGCGGTCCCCTAGTTACAAACATCCGACTTACAAATGACTCCTGAGGAAAGAATTTAATTGAAACGCGTGGGCTTAAGGATCGCTTTTGACCGTGTGCTGTTACATTGGTGTTCTCTACACAGTTTTGTACACATTCCAACCAATTCTCTTAAATGACTATGCTTTTAAAGTGTTTTGTCCAATAAATATTTTGTAATACTGCAAACATTCTCTTATACTCTTTTTTTTTTTTTTTTGTATAGCTATCAATGCCTAAAAAGTCAGTTTAGGGGTATCCATGTTTTTTTTTTTTAATTTGCATTTTCTGGATGTGGCATTATATCTTTGTGAACATAATTGCCGACCTTTCAATTTTTTTACTTACAAATGGAGGGAGACAACAGGAAGTGAGAAGAAATCTCCTCCTAGGAAGGATAATTCACTCCTGTAAAGCCTCGTACACACGCTTAGTTTTTGGGACGACTGAACGTCGGTTTTTTTGTGGCATGCTAGTCTCATGTTACTCACAATATGAAAATTTTCGTACGACAGAATACAACGTCTGAAGTGACGTAATGTGTTGAATAGTTTCATATGTATTCTTTCGTTTCTGAGCATGCGTAGTCTCGCTACAATTTTTTTCGTCCGAAAACCGTACTGATGAAATGAAAATTTGGACGTTGAGTTCACATCCGACAAAAATTTATAGTCTGCACTTCCAGCTTTTGTCTGACGAAAAAGCCAAATCGGCTGTCGAAAGCACCGTACTAACGATCCGAAAATCGGCAGAGAGCTAATTCGTATGAATTTTTCCATCCGATTTTCGCATCGTGTGTTCGGGCCTTAAGAGTTATAATGGAAAAAAATTTCAAAATCCAATTGTCATTGAGACAGAAAGTGCTGTGAAATCTTCTGAACAGGGACACAGACAGCAAAACAAATGTTATGCCGCGTACACACAGTCGGAATTTCCAACGGAAAAAGTCAGATGGGAGCTTTTGGTCGGATATTCCGACCGTGTTTAAGGCCCATCGGACTTTTTCTGACGGCATTTCCGATGGACTTAGAGAACATGTTCTAAATCTTTCCATCGGAAATGCCAACGGAGGTTATCCTGTATCTGCACCTACTACAACCTCTATTTATAACTGCACCTACTACAACCCAGGGGCGGACTGACCATTGAGCCACTCGGGCACTGCCCGAGGGCCCTGGGCCACTAGGGGCCCCATCAGGGTTGCCAGCCTTAGTAAAACCAGGGACAGTATGTATAAATCTGTGGTTTTTTTACATCTGTCTGTGTATACTGTGTGTACATGTATGTGTATACTGTGTGATTGTATACTGTGTGTGTGTATACTGTGTGGCCCCATAATCTCTGATTGCCTGGGGGCCCCATAATCTCCTATTGCCCGGGGGCCCCATGAGTTATCAGTCCACCTCTGCTACAACCCATCATTATAACTGCACCTACTACAACCCCTGAGTTGGGTTGCCTTTCAGAATTCAGATCTAAAGTATATGTGACCCCTTACCTGTTAAAGCAACCTATTCCGCTTAAAATAGAAATGCAAGGCAAAACATATATATATATATATATATATATATATATATATATATATATATATATATATATATATATATATATATATATATATATATATATATATATATATATATATATATATCTCTTTATATATATATATATATATATATATATCTCTTTATATATATATATATATATATCTTTATATATATATATATATATATCATTATAAATACTTTTTTTTTTTTTTTAAAGTGATCACATGATCTCTGTGTTCAGCTGTGTACAAGGCTTAGAGAGCTGGGGTGGAGACTGCAGGGGGGGGATTCTAGCAAGGCATAGAAACAGCAATACACTGATCTTCCCAACAAAGAGCTGTTTAGGGGGGCGTGTCAGTCTTGGCCATTGGAGGACAGGCAGGCTGAGCTCCCAACACAACCAGAAAACTGACTACATTGGGATTGATATGCTCTTATGCCCAGCATGGTCAGTTTGCAATAGTAAAGCAGGAGGATTGGCTGGATCACCAGGTATGTCGCACAAATGAAACAATGCAGAAGAGAACAGCATTCTTTTTAACACATGTACATGGTATAACATACACATTTCAGGAATATGAAATGTTAGGTTAACAAACATTATTAGTGACAAACTGAACTGCATTTACAGTATAAGTATGTGTTATGTTGTGGTATTGTGTGGAAAAAGGTGCTTTTTTTCCACACGCTAACGCACAGCTGTTGATTCGCCCTTAGGGAATATAGCATATGTTGAATGACTGACATTTCACTTTCTTTCTCCTTTCAATTACAGAATCAAAGGGCAACAGAGGAGAACGACAAGAGCCTGTAACAGCCACCATCTTGGCCACAATGATCTCCACAATTCTATTTTATTATTTGTATTAAAAGATCTTCACATCATCACAAACATTTCCAATAAACCATGAAAAAAAAAAACCCATCTCTTTATACTCAATAACATTGTTCTCAGTCAATAAGCCTCTACATGGAATAAACTATTCTATAAAACATATTCAGGGTGATTATTCATTTTTAAGGTATACAAATGAAATGCAATAAAGACATTTTCGTGTATCCTGATCTTACCAAAAGACCAGGGGGACATAGGGTTCCCTGACCCGTTTAAATATTACCACATGGTCCATTTAACCAAAGCCCTAGACTGGACCAAGCATTTTTCAGAGAAGGAGTGGGTAGGGATGGAACAGGCCCTGTCACTCTTTCCACTTCCAACTTTGTTGTGGCAGACTTCTCCCCAGCCGGCGACTCTGAAATCCCACCCTTTGTCAGTAGTAGCTACGACAGGTTGCATCACAATGGTCCCTCACACCCCCTCACCTTTGTCCCCAGTTATTGGTGCTCAGGAGTTTCCTTCCAGTCTGGTGGGGAGGAGGTTTATGGAATTTCTCTTGACCAACAGGTATAGATTCCAAGATTTTCTTCTTGAGGGTCGATGGTGCACTATTGAGGAAATTCAAGCAATGCTGTCGCCCCCTCTAGACTAGGTGGCGAGCAACACAGATTAGACACTTTCTCATCTCCTCGCATTTTCCTCTAAGTTACTCCGTGTCTGCTTTTGAGAGGCTCTACCTAGATCCTGCTCCTCTCCGTCATCGCCTGTGATTAATGTATGTGGTGCTGATTGAACCCCAGGACGACCTCCCTATCTACGGAAGTGGGAAAGCGACCTGAGTCGGACCTTCTCAAAAGAACATATTTTGTATTTTGCACACCGCTCCTCAATTGCGAGTAGGTTCCAGGAGGTGAGGTTTAAGGTCCTTATCCGCTGGTATAGAGTACCCACGCTCTTACATAAGATTTACTCTTTAGTTCCTTCCACCTGATGGAGATGTCAACAACCTGATGGTTCACTACTACACGTATTTTGGACATGCTCCCTTGTCTGCCCCTTCTGGGACGCTATTCGGCAACTGGTTTTTAGACTGACTGACATTTCACTTGCAGATGATCCAGTGCAGTGCTTTCTTCAAGTTACTCCAAATTCGAGGCGTCAGTATAAGAAGTCCCCCTTGAGCCACCTTCTTAATGCCGTAAAATATATATACCGCAAAAATGGAAATGCTCAGAAATACCTTCAATCGGTCAGTGGATAGCTGTGGTGAATGAAATTAACCTGATGGAACATCAGATTATAACAACTTTGTGGCGCCCTCAGTGGAACAACTGTAACTGTGCATGCGTCCTTAACCATTTGCTTTACCAATACCCCTCCCCCCTTCTTTTTTCTCAATTCCTCCCCCTCCGATCCCCTCCCCTAAGTCTTCATTCTCATTTTCCATCTGTCTCTATTGAGCCTGCTCTGGTTCTTTTACTGCTTACTCTTGCCTTCTTGTCTTCCTACTTCTGAGATGTAATGTTTTCTTCATCATATTGGAAAATTTGTTTGTGTACACCTGATTCGGGGCGATATTAGTGTTTTACACTGTTGCATCTTAATTCAGTTTAATGTAGGGGAGTTGTTGCTATATTGACATCATCCTATTCGCTATGTTCCTAATAGATGTTGCTACTTTCTTATGTGTAACAGCCTATTACTGTACAATATTCCATTGCTGGATATGTTTTGCCCTGTCTGGTGCACACAATAAAAAAAAAATACATTTTCATGTGTTGTAGTAAACTCAAACAGAGGAGAAAAGGGGATGCAGATCTGTAGTCCTGTCCTAGGGTCAAAAATGCTTCTTCTTCATAGATATAGTGCAGTGAATGAGCGTTGTCACCCTGGGCCTGGAAATGCGTTACTCACCAGATGAAAATAAAAAGCCTGAAAATAGAAAACTAATATAGTCACCACTTCTAAGAACTAGTACGTAGGGATGGGCGAACGGTTCGGCCCAAGCATAAGTTCGGGCCGAACATTGGTTGTTCGGACGTTCTGCGAAGACCAAATAATATGCGGTGTTCGGGGCAAATTTGAAAGCCGCCGGAACACCGTTAAAGCATATAGGACACTAACATGAAAATCAAAAGTGCTAATTTTAAAGGCTTATATGAAAGTTATTGTCATAAAAAGTGTTTGGGGACCCGGGTGCTGCCCCAGGGGACATGTATCAATGAATTTTTTTTTTTTTTAAACGCCCGTTTTTTTCAGGAGCAGTGATTTTAATGATGCTTAAAGTAAAACAATAAAAATGAAATATTCCTTTAAATATTGTGCCTGGGGGGGTGTCTATAGTATGCCTGTAAAGTGGCGCATTTTTCCCGTGTTTAGAACAGTACCACAGCAAAATGACGTTTCTAAAGGAAAAATTGTCATTTAAAACTGATCACGGCTGTAATGAATTGTCGGGTCTCGGCAATATTGATAAAACTCATTGAAAAAAAGAGCATGGGATCCCCCCCAGTCCATTACCAGGCCCTTTGGGTCTGGTATGAATAGTAAGGGGAACCCCAAACCAAAATGAAAAAAAAAATTGCGTGGGGGCCCCCCTAAAATTCATACCAAGCCCGTCAGGTCTTATATGGAGGTTAAGGGGAACCCTGCGCCATATTTTAAAACAAAATGGCGTAGGGGTCCCCCCCAAAATCCATACCAGACCCTTGTGTTACCTTTGACTAATATTTAAATTTGTTTGATGATCTGAAACATTAAAGTGTGACAAACGTGCAATGAAAACAATGAAAAAACAGGAAGGGGGCCAACACTTTTTCACACAACTGTATTTATTGGTGGTCTAAAAAAAAATAAATAAAGTATGAGTATGAAATATTAACCACTTGCTTACTGGGCATTTAAACCCCACTCCTGCCCAGACCAGCGCTGTCACTCTTTGAATGACAATTGCGCGGTCATACAACACTGTACCCAAATTAAATTTTTATCAATTTTTTCACACAAATAGAGCTTTTTTTTGGTGGTATATAATCACCATTGAGGTAATTATTTTTTGCTAAACAAACAAAAAATACGGAAAATTTAGAAAAAAAATCAGGTTTTATAGTTTGTTATAAAATTTTGCAAACAGGTAATTTTTCTCCTTCATTGATATGCTGTGATGAGGCGACACTGGTGGGCACTGATAGGCTGCACTGGTGGGCACTGATAGGCTGCACTGATGGACACAGATAAGGTAGTGTTACTGATAGGTACCACTGATAGATGGCACTGAAGGGCACTGATGGGTGTTACTGATAGGTACCACTGATAGATGGCACTGAAGGGCACTGATAGGTGTTACTGATAGGTACCACTGATAGGTGGCACTGACTGGCACTGGTAGGTGACACTGGTGGGTACTGGTAGGTGACACTGAAGGGCAGTACTGTTGATGAGGCACTGATTGGTGACATTGATAGGTGGTACTGATGGGTGGCACTGTGGGCACTGATGGGTGGCACTGTGGGCACTGGTAGGTGGAGCTGGTGGGCACTGGTAGGCAGGACACTGTTGTGCACTGGTAGGTGGCACTGGCAGGTGGCACAGGTGGGCACAGATGAGCTAGCGGCTGCTCCCCTTGATCGGGACCGATGTGCCTCTGACAGCCGCCGGTGATTGGCTTTTTTTTTACCGGCTCTATTTACATCACATGATCAACTGTCATTGGCTGACAGCTGATCGCATGGTAAGGGGTCGCGATCGACCCCTTACTCCGATCTGTGATCCAGCTAGTCTCATAGACTCGCTGATCACAAAGCGCACTGCATGCACCCTGGAGGGGGGGGGTCGCGCAGGCCGCTCGAGCGCGGGAGGATGTCTATTGATGCCCTACCGGCAAAGTAGGTCCGCGCTGTAGCCGTCATTCGGCTATAGCCCAGATCTGAAGCGGTTAAATGTAAATATTTTGGAATTTTTCATGGAAAAGTACAGCCAAAGCTTGTTTGGCTGTATTTCTCCTGTGAATCACAGGAGTGCAGTTTGTTCTGTACTCCTGTGACCTGTTTTCAGCAGACAGCGGGTCCTGGAAACTTGTCAAACAACAGAGTTTGCAACATTAAATCAATTCTGTATAGCAGTTCACTCTCTGCAGTAGCTCATTCATTACAGTGAAATACTTATCATGATCGTCAGCTCCATCTAGTTGTCATAATGCAGTATTTTCCTGATTCACTCTATTCTTACAAATAAAAAACATTCAGAATGGAAAGAAAATTGCTAGTTAAAGAGAAAGGGCAAGGAATAGCCAGGGGTCAGACTTTAGAGGCACATTGGAGAGAAAATTGCCTAATAGTAATTCTTTTGACCTCCATTAACACAAAACAAGGGTACATGCAGTTTCCCCAGGATAAACAGTTCTGCCATTTGTTTTTTTTTGTTTTTTTAATTCAACCACTTGAGCTCTGGAAGGTTTTACCCCCTTGATGACCAGGCCATTTTTTGCTTTTCAGGACTGCGCTGTTTTAACTGGTAATTGCGCTTTCATGCAATACACAAATAGAGCTTTCTTTTGGTGGCATTTGAGCACATCTGGGTTATTTATTTTTGTGACATACATGAAAAAAGAGCAACACTTTTGAAAAATATATATATATATTTTTAACTTTCTGTGACAAAACATATCTAATAAAAAAATAAAATTTCTTTAAAAATTTAGGCCAAAATGTATTCTGCTACATCTTTGATATATAAAAATATTTCAATAAGTGTATCCTGATTGTTTTGCGGGAAAGTTATAGTTATAGTGTTTACAAACTATGGCAAATACACAGAATTTTTTTTTTAATGTACTACTAATTCTGATGATCAGCGACGTATAACAGGACCATGACATTGGCAATAGGACCATTGCACATGGGCAATCTGACACTAACTGACGCTGGGGGGAACTGACTAACTGCCACTGACATCACAAGTGACACAAATACAGTGATCAGTGCTAATACAGTACTATTCACTGTCACTGCACTAAAGACACTGGCTGGGAAGGGGTTAACATCTAGGACAATCAAGAGGTTAAATGTGTGACTAACAATGTGTAATGTGTGTAATATGTGCTACTTTTTACTACAGATCTCTTTGCTTTTTATCCCTGCTTTGCAGAGATAAGAAACAGAGAGATCGCTCCCTCTGTACAGAGCTCTGTGTTGATTGTCAGCACAGAGCTCTAGGCTGTTGTACACAGCTGATCAGCCAGTCCCAGGCCGTGAATCATTGGGTGGGACTTGCTGATGGATGCCTGCTGTGTACAATCACAGCGGGTGTCAGAAGCAGGCAGCGATATGTGGATGCGTCACTTTGCCTGTGTGGGCTGCCCATCCGCAGTACATTGTGGGTGGGCAATCCACAAGTTGTTAAATTAACCTTAGTTTACAGTGCAGAAGTCTCCCTCATATAATTTACTCTTTTGGTTGAATGTTTTTAGCCTGTAGTGTTGGGCAATTTTCTCTATTAGTGCAATATTCTTTAAAGGAAAAGTACAGTCAAAGTTTGTTTGGCTGTACTTCTATGGATTCATTTTGCTGTACTTCTCCTATGGTTCTCCATTTTCAGCTGACAGAGGGCTGTAGCCCTCTGTCAGCTGACTTTACAGAGCTGGTCCAGTCTTGATCCGTCCACATGCCTGGTACAGCACCCGGCTCAGCCCTCAGGATGAGAGCCTGAGCAGGCCGCTCCCACCCCCTCCACAGCCCAGCGCTCCAGTGAGCGAGGAGGGGGCAGAGCAGAGAGCTGTGACTGACAGTCAGCAGCTCTCTGTTCAGGGAGCTCTGAGAACCGAGCGATTGGTGGTGTTTGATTGCTCTGTTCTCGGTGTTAGAGGTGCCAGCGGACAGATGCAGCATCCACCTAGGCAAGTATGATTCTTATTAAAAAAAAGTTCCATGCATCTCTTTTAACTTTTCTGCTCAAATGCTCTTAAAACGGAGTTCCACCCTGAATTTTTTTTTAACATTTTCCAAGTCCTTGATTAATAATAAAGAACATTTGGAGTGAAAACTTTTTGTTTACTTACCAGAAGTGCTCTGTTGCTAGGTGGTGGCTCCTAATCTGTCACTTCCGGCTCTGCGGCACATCACTTTCTCCCTCACGTGTGCTCCTGGGAAATGTGAGCCATCATTTCCCAGGAGTCAGTGGGCAGGACTGTGTGTAAAAATCGTGTTATTTCCCGACAGGAAATGTCGTGATTTAAGGCAGATCTATCTATCTATCTATCTATCTATCTATCTATCTATCTATCTATCTATCTATCTATCTATCTATCTATCTATCCATAACAACGGGGCGGGACCTTCTTCTGTTGGTGCCTGTTGTTATGGCAACTTGATAAACAATCGGCGCTATGACCGCCGGAGCATCGCACATTCGCGCAAGATCGAGAGGTGCATGCTGGTTACCCAGCATACACCTCTCGATCGGTTATCCAGCAAGAGGTTGCGATTGGGCTTCATATGCCCACACTCATGATGGCAACGGCCAGAAGAGGATCAGCTAAAGTAAAAAAAAAATATATATGATTATTATCCATTAGCATATACACATATAGTTTATGTGTATTATTAATGCAGTGTGAGGGGATGCCTGTAAAAAAAAAATTTGGTGGCCAGAACTGCTTTAAGGTTATTTTCTCTTGGATCAAAAGTTAGGGAATGTTGCTTTGGCCTTGCAAAAAGCAACAAAAAGAGACTGGAGGAGTGAAGCCCATGGGGGGAGCTCATGGGACTAGGAATAAGCCAGATGTTCGAGTCGAACGTAAGTTTGACTCCAACATCGGGTGTTCGCCCGCTCCCCGAATACCGAACATTATGGGTCGTTTGCTGGAAATTCAAGCGCCCGAGGAATGCCCCATAATGAACGTGAGACCTCACCTGACCTGCATGCTTTGGCCAATCACAGAGCTCTCTGCTATGAGAGACATTATTGGCCAAAGGCATCATGGCTCAGGGGGGCTAAGTCCATGCCCTACACTATGTAAGGCTGCTTACACAGCAGCCGTACATAGTTTTATGAATGAAAGCAGAAAATTACATTTGTAAAGGAGAAAATGTAATTTAAAACTGCTCGCAGCTGTGATGTATTGCCGAATCCCGGCAATATACATAAAAATCATTGAAAAAAACAGTTCCCTCCCATTCCATTGCCAGACCTTTTGGGTCTGGTATGGATATTAAGGGGAACCCAGCCCCAAAATAAAAAACAAAAATTGAGTGGGTGTACCCCGCAAAATCCAAACTAGGCCCTTCAGGTCGGGTATGGATTTTAAGGGAAACCCTGCTCCAAAATGTTTTTAAAAAATGCGTGGGGAACCCCACGCTAATTTTTTTTTTAAATGGCGTACCCCCCCAAAAACCTATACCAGACCCTTATCCAAGAACGCAACCTGGCAGGCCGCAGGTTAATGGGGACTCTTCCCCACAACCCTTGCCCAGTGGTTGTGGGGGTCTGCAGGCAGGGGGGCTTATCGGAATCTGGAAGCCCCCTTTAACAGGGGGATCCTCAGGTCCCAGCCCCCCCATGTGAATGGGTATCAGGTACATTGTACCCCTACACATTCACCAAAAAAGTGTCAAAATGGTAAAAAAGACAGGAGACAGTTTGGGACAAGTCCTTTACTTAAAAAAAAAAAAAAGTGTTCTGCGATGTAACTTCATCTTCGGTGACCAAGAAAAAAAAAACGGAAAAACTCTGCATCGATTGGGAGGCATCCCGCAACTGCAGGCTTTTTGCAATGACAGCTGTTATATACCTGAGGGTGGGGCCACACGGTGACTTAAATGGGTCACCCCGCCCCCTCTGACATTACATGATGTCACTTAATGTCAGATGCCCTCAGCTATATAACAGATGTCACTGCAAGAAGCCTGCAGTCGCGGGACGCCTCCCATGGAGGTGGAGTTTTTCAGTTTTTTTGGGGGGGGGTTTTCTTGGGTCGTCTGCGCTGTCATCGAAGATGAAATTACATCGCGGGACACTTTTTTTAAAATTTTAATAAAGGACTTGTCCAAAACTGTCTGCTGTCATTTTTAACATTTTGACACTTTTTTTGGTGAATGTGTAGGGGTACAATGTGCCCGATACCCATTCACATAGGGGGGGCTGTGATCTGGGGGTCCAACTGTTAAAAGGGGCTTCCAGATTCTGATAAGCCCCCTGCCCGCAGACTCCCACAACCACCGGGCAAGAGTTGTGGGGAAGAGGCCCTTGTCCCCATCAACATGGGGATAAGGTGTTTTGGGAGAACTGGTATGGATTTTGGGGGGACCCCCATGCCATTTTTTTTATTTTGGCATGGGGTTCCCCTTAAAATCTATACCAGACCTAAAGGATCTTTTTTTTGCATTGATACATATCCCCTGGGGCAGGATCCGGGTCCCCAAACACTTTTTATGGCAATAACTTGCATATAAGCCTTTAAAATGAGCACTTTTGATTTTTCATGTTTGTGGCCCATAGATTTTAACAGGGTTCGCGTGTTCGCACAAATATTTTGCCTGCTCGGGCACCCACGTTTCATTTGCCTGGAGCTCAGTTTTAAATCAGGAGTTTTCTTACATTCTCATGTTATTGATGCTACAGAAACTGTTAACATTAAAAAAGTATTTACTATAAATAACTTATAAAACAACATCAGGAAACACTTCCACTTTCTCATGGCTCATTTCCATTTTTCAAGAAACGAAACAAAGTTTTTTATCTTGCTCTAAAGGGTTATAGCTGTAGTGTAGCCTAGACAGTCTACACAGTGCTGTGAGTCATTGTCAATAAATGCCCTTTAAGGCAAGACCAGGCTTGGTAAACTTAGTTCATAAATACAGACATCTACTGTGCATATTGGTTATTCCCTGTATTTATGTAGACTATTGGTTAGCCATAACATATTAGGCTGCTTTCGCTGAGGCGGTTTTCAGGCGTTTTGGCGCTAGAAATAGCCTCTAACGCCTGAAAACCGCCTCCCATTCATTTCAGTGTGACTTTTCACACTGGGGCGATGCGCTTGTGGGACATTCTGAAAAGTCCTGCAAGCAGCATCTTTGGGGCTGTTTGGGAGCGGTGTATACGCCGCTCGCAAAACGCCCTGCCCATTGAAATGAATAGGCAGCCTGCAAATCGCTTCGGCAGCGCCACAAGAAAGGCGCATTTAACCCTTTCTTCAGTCGCTAGCGGGGGCTAAAAGTGCCTCGCTAGTGGCTGAAAAGTGCCGCTAAAATTACAGTAAAGCCCGCTAAAACTAGCAGCGCGGAGCGACTACAGTGTGAAATTAGCCTCATACAAGAGCACATATAAGGGGGGAGGGCAATTGCTGACAGCAGAGGCATAAAACCTTCAGGGCCTCGGTGCAAAAAAAACATAAAGGGCCCCCTGACCCGTAGCCGGGCCCCCACCCTCCCTTTGTGACCCTGGTAGTTCTGCCACTGGTGTCAGAAGTTTATTATTTTTTTTATTATTATTATTTATTTATTTTTTACAATTTTAGATTTTATCATTATAGTATACAATTTTATAGGAGCCCCGTTGGGGGGGCTTTGGTGAAAGATCATGGGTCTAAACAGACCTCTGATGTTTCACCTTTGAGATGGAGAAAGGAGAATAAGGACACAGCCCTCATTCTCCTTCTCTGCCACCTCAGCTGCACAAAATGAATGCACAGGAATAGTTCAACACAGAACTTCCTGTTTAGTCATAAACTGAAGCATAGTAAACATAGTTTTCTATGCCTCAGTTATGAATGAACATGTACTGATCACTGACTCTATTCATTAAGACAAGGAAAGGGCGGGTAAATGACACATTTACCGGCCCCTTCCCCGCTCTCCATCTTGACAAGTCCCCTGCAGCTGCCAGCCTCAGAAGGGAGGGGGGAACCCAGCAATGCTGTGGGGGATGACCGAGGGGGTGGGAGAGTACACAGAAGCCTGGATCACAGCAGGAGGAGAATAGAAGAGGAGGCGGGGCTGCATTTAGATGAACCAATCACCCTTCATTTTCCTCCAGCAGCCACTGAAAGGCTACAGGAGGAAAATGGAGGGGATCAGTTCCTCTAGATGCCGCCCCCACTGCCCCTCCTATCCAGGTGTATAGGGGTCCTTACGGGCCCCCAGGATCATAGGGGCCTGGTCGCAATTGCAACCCTTGTACGCACGCCCCTTGCTGACTAACATCATGCATCTAAAGTGCTGCAGACATCTGTCCTTAAAAATTTACACTGAGGTGCACATGGGCATCTTAGTATACATTCCAGCATGGCACCTGTTTGCTGGGATCACTAAACTGCCCATGCATGGCAGTGATGTGATCCCACACAGCCAATCAAGATGGCCAGGGACTGGCACCCAAAAAAAAAAGCCAGGGGCAGACGAACCTGGCGAGGGAACTTGCAGGTGTCAGACCATTGAAGCAGATGTAAGTATTGTGGTCTTTAATTACCGGTATGTTTACCTCTATGCTGTCTACACAGTAAAAGCCATGCTGGAAGTGTGATTATACTATTAATTATCATTCCTGGCCTGCACAAGTGATGGGAAACCCCCCTCCCCCTTGAGAGATATAAAATATAAAGGACTGAAAGGAGTTCATTTAATTTTGCAGAAAGCATAACTCAAATGTAGCTTTCTTGTAGTTGGGCAACATTGGGGCAATGTGTACAGAAAACGGACAAATCTCATTTCCTGCTCATGTGATCTTGCTGCTGTTATCAGCAGTTTTTTTTCTTATATTGCAACATTATAACTGCTTCTTATCTCATTTTAGCAGGGGGACCCAATTATCAGTTTATTTATTTTTTTTTTTCCAATTTGTGGCATTAGCTAAATTGGCTGTTGCACGATCTACAGATCTAAAATCTACGATTACGTTATTTTAAAAGTCTTTCATTCTCTTCAAGTGACCCATGTTGTGTTTATAGCTCAGCTTTAACCAATAGTATCCTGTAGCTTTTAACATTTCACCAATGAGAATAAAATTTCCACCAATTTATGGCAGAGCTATATTCAGGGGATGATTTCCAGGAGTTTTGTTTCTCTAAGTGGCTCTGAGGCAGTGCCAGATTACAAATTGGGAAAGTAGGCCTCGACCTATAGGCCCCATGTCGTTTAAGGGCCCTTCGACAACAGGTCAAAATAATATTGATTTGATCTTGAAAGAAAATTACAATGAAGCTTTCTTAAATTGTTTACAAAAGAAAGAAAAAAAATCAATCAACTTAAAGAAATTAAAACTTTAGATTAAAGACTCTATAGAGAAAACACAGTATTAATGTAATGTGCCCAATAAAAACTTAACCACTTCAATACCGGGCACTTATACACCTTCCTGTCCAAGCCAATTTTCAGCTTTCAGTGCTGTCGCAATTTGAATGACAATTGCACGGTCTAGCTACACTGTACCCAAACAACATTTTTTATCATTTTGTTCCCACAAATAGAGCTTTCTTTTGGTGGTATTTGATCACCTCTGCGATTTTAATTTTTTTGCGCAACAACTAAAAAAAGTCCAAAAATTTTGAAAAAAAAAAGTTTTTCTTTGTTTCTCTTAAATTTTTTTGTAAATAAGTACGTTTTCTTCTTCAATGAAGGGCACTGATATGCAGGGCCGGTGCTACCACTAGGCAAACTAGGCAGCCGCCTAGGGAGCACTGCGGCCTAGGGCGCCCGGCCACTGGTGTTCCCACTCTCTTCTCTCTGCAGCAAGCAACTAAGTCTCAGCATCAGCAGGCAGCTGCCACTCCGTTCGCTCATAGTGTCAGAGGCAGAGCGGAGGACTGTGTCTGTGTCCCGACTCCCGAATGAATGGAAGCAAGCAAACATTCATTGATGGGCACTGGTAGGCTGCATTTGATGGGCGCTGGTAAGTCTGCATTCGAAGGGGCGCTGGTGAGGCTGCATTCGATGGGCACTTCTTTAAAAGGGTGGGGTATACATGGGCAGGGCAAAGGGGGTGGAGTCAGGGGTGGAGCAAGGGAGGGGCGGCAAAATTAGGTTTCGCCTAGGGTGTCAAAAATCTTTGCACCAGTCCTGCTGATATGGCTGCACTGACAGGCTCTGATAAGGTGGCACCGATGGGCACGATGAGGTGGCACCAATGAGGTGGCACTGATGATGGGCTCTGATAGGCGGCACTGATGGGCACTGATAGGCGGCACTGATGGGCACTGATAGGTGGCACTGGTATGCGGCACTCATGGGCACTCATAGACGGCACTGATGGGCACTCATAGGCGGCACTGATGGGTACTTATGGGTGGCACTGATAGATGGCACGGATGGGCACTGATGGTCACTGATAGGTGGGCACTGATGGCCACGGATGGGCACTGATAGGTGGCACTGAAGGACACTGATGGGTGGCACTGATTACACTGGTGGGCGGCATTGCTGGGAATCACTTATTTTTTTATTTCTGTAATGGTGCCAGTCAGTGCCCATTTGTGGGCACTGATTGGCATGTATTGGGCATTTTTTTTTATATGTGGATGGCCATGGGGTACATACCTGGCCATCCACATGCTGGGGGCTTCCCTGGTGGTCCTGGCGGCTTCCCTGGTGGTCCAGTGTGGGCATCCGAGGGGGGGCTGCGCTGATAAACAATCAGTGCAGACCCCCCTGTCAGGAGAACCGCCACTCGCGTCCTGTTTACATCGTGATCAGCTGTGATTGGACACGGCTGATCACGTGGTAAGGAGCCGCCGTTGGAGGCTCTTTACCGAGATCGGTTTAGCGATGTGTTAGACTGACACACTGCACCACCGATCGCCACGATGCGCGCCCCCACGGATGCGCGGTGGCTGTTATCCTACGCCCAGTCAGGATAACTGAACCACCCGGCTGTCATTCTGCTATAGGCTGGGCGGAAAGTGTTTAGTACATAAACCATAGACATCAGGTTCATGTTACAGTTTGTCTCCTAAAACCTTCTCTTCTTTCATTCAGCTGTCAGTTTTTAAAATATTTTGGTGCAACCTACCTACACTATATTGTCAAAAGCATTATGACACCTGCCTGTAAACGCACATGAACTTTAATGGCGTCCCAGTCTTAGTCCGTAGGGTTCAATGTTGAGTTGCCCCACCCTTCGCAGCTATAACAGCTTCAACTCTTCTGAAAAGGCTGTCCACAAGGTTTAGGAGTGTGTGCACAGTCATGTTGGAACAGGAAGGGGCCATCCCCAAACTGTTCCCACAAAGTTGGGAGCATGAAATTGTCCAAAACGTCTTGGTATGCTGCTGCTTTAAGAGTTCCCTTCACTGGAACTAAGGGGCTGCGCCCAACCCCTGAAAAACAACCCCCACACCATAATCCCCCTCCACCAAATGATTTGGACCAGTGCACAAAGCAAGGTCCATAAAGACATGGATGAGCAAGTTTGGGGTGGAGGAACTTGACTGGCCTGCACAGAGCCCTGACCTCAATTTGATAGAACACCTTTGGGATTAATTAGAGCAGAGACTGTGAGCCAGACCTTCTCGTCCAACACCAGTGCCTGACCTTCTGGAAGAATGCTCAAACATTCCCATAGACACACTCCTAAACCTTGTGGACAGCCTTCCCAGGAGAGTTAAAGCTGTTATAGCTGCAAAGGGTGGGCCAACTCAATATTGAACCCTATGGACTAAGACTGGGATGTCATTGGGCTCCCGAACACTTTTGGTAATATAGTGTATGTTTAATGCACAGTAGTAATGGTCATCTCCATCAAGTGGCCAACGTGCATACTACTTAGTTCAATGTTATGAGAGAAAGCTCCAGAAACCTGCAAGGGGGGCCCCAAGGATTGGACTGCCTAGGGGCCTCCACAGAGTTGGATCTGGGAGGGGTTGTTAGTGTTACAGGTAAGAAGGTCTAAGCTGTGGGTATCTTAATAAAGGGCAATTAATGGGGTAGCTGCAGCATTGGGGGCATCATTGTGAGAAAGAATGACAGCATTAGCAGAATCACTGTATGGGGTAGACCCCAAACCTAATTCTATATATTGAAGTGTATCTAAAACCAAAACTTTTTAGTTTCGCATGAAGTGGTGAGGTCAGTAAATGTATTTTTTTAAATGCAAGCAATGTCAGTACCTGAATATCAGTCTTCTTTAGCTGTTCCTTATATAACAGGGCCAATTAGTTCATGTGCTGACAAGAAGCAGAGAGATGAGCTCATCACTGTGCTGCTTCTTCCTTCACTGTCCAGTCACAGACTGAGCTGGGTGCCAGACAGCCTTAGGCTCAGAGGAAGTGGTTTGAATGATGGCAGACATCAGACTGGGGAAATCTTTGAGCAGAAAGGAAGCACTGCGGGGAAGATCTCTTGATCGACAGTAAAATTTGCAACAAAAGCTGTTTTCTTTTTTATAGTTTTTAATAGGCTCTTCTTTTTATCTTTTTATTTTTGGATTGAGTTTAACATAACATTTAATAATGTATTAATAAATAAAGAACTGCATTAATTTGTGTCTTTTTTATCTGCATAGAGTTGAGATGCAAGTTATTTTGCACGTTGAGTTTACATGGAAATGTTTTTTTGTTTTTGGCCTTATTCACGTAAGTGTACTTAAAGTGGAGGGCCACCCTGAAAAAAAAAATTCACCAAAAATCCTAAAAAAAATTTTTAAAAAAACATTTGAAAAAAAAAAAAATTAAACTTACCTAAACCCTTGTTGCTAGGAAGTCTTCCTAATCTGCCTCTTCCTCTTCCGTGGTTTGAGCTGTTTTTGTATTTATTTCCCTAAAATTCACTGCAGAACTTTAATCTCTTCCTGCCACTTTCCGGCAGTCCTTAAACATCTTCGATACTGGGCACTTTCACCACCTTCATGCCCAGGCCAATTTTCAGCGCTTTAAATCACAATTGCGTGGTTTTCACACAAATAGAGCTTTTCTTTTGGTGGTATTTAATCACCACTTGTTTTTTTACTAAACAAACAAAAAAAAGACAGAAAATTTTGAAACAAAAAAAAAAAAATACATTTTCTTTGTTTCTGTTACAGGATTTTGCAAATTAGTAATTTTTTTCTTCACTGATGTGCGCTGATGAGTCTGCATTGATGGGCACTGATAGGATGCATTAATGGGCACTGATGAGGCAGCATTGATGGGCACTGATGAGGCTGCACTGATTGGCACTGATGAGGCTATTTCCAGTTACAGGGCACATTTACACTGATAATCAGGGCACTGCTCATCACTGCAGCCTCATCAGTGCCCATGAGTGCAGCTTCATCAGTGCCAATCAGTGCCCATTAGTGTAGCCTCATCGGTGCCCATCAATGCAGCCTATCAGTGTCCATCAGTGCAGCCTCATCAGTGCCCATCAATGTAGCCTCACTGATGGGCACTGATTGGCACTGATGAAGCTGCACTGATGGGCAGTGATGAGGCTGCACCGATGATCAGGGCACTGATGATCAGTGTAAATGTGCCCTGTAACTGGAAAGCCAGTTATTAGCTTTCCTTTCTTCAGACACTGACTGCGCTATGGAAAGGAAATGCCGATAACCGGCATTTGTTTACATGTGACCGGCTGTAATTGGACACAGCTGATCATGATCACATGATAAAGTCCCCTGGGGCGGTCACGAGCGGTCACGAGCGGCACAATGCGAAGGACCTCATATGATGTCCAGTCAGTATGGCAAAGCCATTGCCCGGCCATCATTCTGCTATAGGCCAGGCAACAAGGTGTTAAATTCGTCTTACTCTAAGGACACTCTTTTGTACACCCATGGTTTGACAGTTCTATACACATTTTTTGTTACATGGGAACCTGTACCTTTCTAGTATATAAGCCCAAAGCCCAAAATATAATATATAGCTTCTTAGTAGTCCTTATTGTGGTAACTGCATTTGTTTCTTTTTTTTATCTAGTATTTAGTTCTGATAAAAAGATCTTATTTGTTGCTTATCATTTGTAATATCAAAAAGTTTTAAGTATCTCTGTTAACATGCTGTTTATACAGGCAGAGATGCAACAAACATTATATAACAGTAGTTTCACCACTAGGTGGTAGTGTTACGATGACACTTCTATATGTTTGTTCTCTCATGGAATGATGTTGATTGGTTGTAAAATTATTATTATTATTATTATTATTCAGGATTATTATTCAAATCAGGATTCAGTTTGTGCGGTACTTTACAAAATGAAGGCAGGCAGCACATTTTACAATACAATTCCATAAAAGAAGAGTCAGAGAGCCATGCTCGTTAGAGTTTATCACCAAAATATCTTATTGTGCGCCTATTTCGAAAAGTTGAAAGCTCCGTCAGTTATTTGTCCAGCACAATCCTAACAGGTGAGGGTCATATCTGCAGAAGCTTACCAACAGGTTATTGACCCAGATATAGCCAAAGTTATAAAAACTGCTGCAGATACAGAGTTACACCAAGACAGTCTTGGGAAAATAAAAGACCAGAAAACCAAATATGATGGCTGATAACAGCACTTCATCAAGGGTTTCAATTGCTGATCTGACAAACCACAACTACCAGTCCCGGAAGATTAAGCTGAAGATGCTGCAGATAGGAGAGGAGGGCACAGAAGTCTATACAAGTGCCCAGATTAAACTTGCCTGGGCAAAGTACTATATCCCTGAGCATAGATGATGATCAAGTGTGAAACTGCAGAATACATGTGGTAGGATCTACAGATCTACAGATTAATCTTAACAGCAAATCTTAGTGTGGCCACCCTGTCCTAAGCAAAAGGTTACTATTTAAATTTAGCTTCACGGGGTGGAAGTCAGCTCAAGCTGATTTATAGTCTATTTGCTCATTTGGGTTTCCGCTAAGCTTAGTGGTGCTGTGGTTTCTGTCTCCTGCCAGTAGGTGCCACCGGTACCTTTGGCAATAGTATGAGATGCCCCAGTGATCCTGTGTTATGAATATTTATATCTCCTCTAGCCAACCATTAGGCAGTTTATTACAACTGGTGCATGCTGGGGGACAGGGGGGGGGTATAAATATCTGGGGTGGACCTTGTGAGCTCTCCTTTCCCCTGGGCTGCTGCCTGGGGAAGTACTGCTGAATGTTCTGATCTGTTAGGACAATATCCTGTGTGAGCCTGGCATATTGTTTGGGCTGGAATTTAGGCCAAATATGGTCTACAGAAGCTGTTTTGTCTGGTCTAGAAGGACCAGGATTGAGACTGAACCAGGATTGAAAGTCGGGAGGAAGATCTTGCTGGAGGAAGAAGCCAGGAAAAAGGCTGGTTTTCTTGCAGGGCCTGGTGA
Organism: Lithobates clamitans; assembly: GCA_037952925.1. NCBI lineage: Eukaryota > Metazoa > Chordata > Amphibia > Anura > Ranidae > Lithobates > Lithobates clamitans. The sequence continues at coordinate 664,128 of JBBGZY010002118.1, forward strand.
CTCTCCTGGAAGGATGGCAGGGACTAATGTGATCGTACAGTATGCAAAGCACGGCATAAATTGTCAGTGCTACTGTAAATAAATGCCTTAAAGCTGAACAGCCACTTTCTAAAATGTGCTGGCTCGTTATGAGTTAAGTTCAACAAGGTGCATGCCACCTAATGAACTTATCTCTTCAATTTACATTTTTACTGACTGGCAGGAGTATACAGTTCCTGACAAAAGTCTTGTAGCTTGTATACAAATTGACCTGAAGTGCCGCTAACATATATTTCTAATCAAGATTTTGTTACAAGAAATGGGTTATTTTAATCCCAACAGCTTTTGTAATAATGTTTCAGTGCAAAACCAAACTGACAAAAAGTATTCTAATATTCACAGCTTGGTAAAGCCCATTGAGTCAATTTTTGCCAAGACATAAGTGTTGTCGCCTTGTTATATGAGCTTCACCTGTGACTAATAATGGATCAATTAGGTCTCAGGTGTGTATAAAAAGAACACCAGTACACTAGACCTTCTCAACTGCAACTAGACCTCTGCAAACATGCCTAATGCCGCGTAGACACGAGCGGACTTTACGGCGGACTTTGCCCGGCGGACTGGATTTCGTCGGACAATTCGATGTGTGTGGGCTCCAGCGGACTTTGTTTTCTCAAAAGTTGGACGGACTTAGATTTGAAACTTGTTTAAAATTTATCCGTTGAAATCGAGTCCGGTCGAAAAGTCCGCCGTCTGTATGCTAGTTCGACGGACAAAAAGCCACGCTAGGGCAGCTATTGGCTACTGGCTATGAACTTCCTTGTTTTAGTCCGGTCGTACGTCATCACGTACGAATTCGACGGACTTTGGTGGATTGTGTGTAGGCAAGTCTGTTCATTCACAAAGTCCGTCGGAAAGTACGTCGAAAAGTCCGCCGGGCAAAGTCCGCCGTAAAGTCCGCTCGTGTGTACGCGGCATAAGATTCACCCGGAGACTAAAGTGTTGATTATCAAGAGGCTGAAGACTAGATCCACTGCTGATGTGGCAGACCCCTTCAATGTGTCTCAGCGTCAAGTTCAGAGGATAAAAAAAAGATTTGAAGAGACTGGAGACGTTTTGGACAAGGCCAGGTCAGGCCGACCCCGCAAGACAACTGCTCGAGAGGACCGTTTGTTGGCTCGAAAATCCAAGGCCAGCCCATTTTCCACTGCAGCAGAGCTCCACGAGACCTGGTCACCTGAAGTCAACCAGAACAGTTTGTCGGATTCTGTCTCGAAATGGCCTCCATGGTCGATTCAGTACCCATAAGCCATCACTAAACAAAAGACAATTGAAAAACTGTGTGGCATTTGCCAAGGTCCACAGCCTGCTAAAAGGATAGACTCTGGAAAAGTGGCAGAAGGTGGATTTTTCAGATGAATCTTCTGTTGAATTACACCACAGTCGCCGCAAATATTGCAGGAGACCTACTGGAACCCGCATGGAGCCGAGATTTACCCAGAAAACAGTGAAGTTTGGTGGGGGCAAAATCATGGTCTGGGGTTACATCCAGTATGGGGGTGTGCGAGGGATCTGCAGGGTGGAAGGCAACATTAATAGTCTAAAATACCAAGAAATCTTAGCTACCTCTTATATTCCCAACCATAAAAAAGGCCAAATTTTGCAGCAGGATAGTGCTCCATTGCATACTTCCATCTCCACATCAAAGTTCCTTAAGGCAAAGAAGATCAAGATGCTCCAGGATTGGCCAGCCCAGTCACCAGACATGAACATCATTGAGCATATGTGGTGTAGGATGAAAGATGAAGCATAGAAGACGAAACCAAAGAATATTGATGAACTCTGTGAGGCATGTAAGACTGTTTTCTTTGCTATTCCTGATGACTTCATCAATAAATTGTATGAATCCTTGCCAAACCGCATGGATGCTGTCCTTCAAGCTCATGGAAGTCATACAAGATATTAAATTTGGATCTCACAGCACCACTACTTAATTTGCTGACATATTTTTGGATTTTCAGTAAAGTTGTTCAATTTCTGTATAGGCAACAAAACTTTTGTCTTGCCAAAATTTGACCTTGATTAAATGATAAATCTTTTTTCAGTGAAACTAATTTATTTCAGTGCATTAAACATCATTTGGGAGGGCTTTAGCTTTTCATATGAGCTATTTCTAACACCAATTGATTAATTAAAAGTCAGGTTAATAGCAGGAGTTTCTACAAAATAGAGAAGCGACAAGACTTTTGTCAGGGACTGTAGCTATAGCAATAATTCCGGCGCGCCGGTGCTAGACCTTCGGGTATCACATCCTGCAGATGCAAAGTCCTATGTCCCGCTGTGACCACCCCTCCCCTCCCCTCCTCCTGCCTTATCATGGAGCACTTTGTATTATGTGAAACTGTTCACAAAATATGAAGCCTTCTGTAAATGGACAACAGAGGGGAGTGGGTGATTAGAGTGGCTGCTGCCTGAAAAAGCAGCATTGCTCCTGTCAGAGCGTCTTTCGCATAGTGATAGCTGCACTCCTGGCACCCAGTAAAGAGATAAGTCCACAAAGTGGGATGAATTCCTGGAGTTCAGCTTTAAATAAATAAAAGGTAAGAAACATACTAACTAAAGGAAAAATCACAGAGGAACTGTATCAGTTGAAGTACAGTCACATTAGATTTCAGATGAACTGTATTTATATCTGGCACTGTTGTCCTAAAGAGAGAAATCCTGAAACCAGGGCTGGTGCAAGGATTTTTGACACCCTAGGCAAAACCCCATTTTGCTGCTCCACCCCTGACTCCACCCTCTTTGCCCTGCCCATGTATACCCCACCTTTTTATAGACTGCTACCATTTTGGGGGTGGAGTCAGTCACTAGCCCGGTGCATGATACGTATGCAGGAGCTTTGGAGGTGGTGGTGGTAGTGGGGGGGCACTGGCATGGCGCCCCTGACTGATGTGTGCTCTAGGCCAGTGCCTACCTTAGATAGAGCTGGCCCTGTACAGGGGATGTACACAGATAATCAAGGCACTGATGATCAGTGCAGGCCCATCAGTGCCACCTATCACTGCCCATTAGTGCTGCCCATCAGTGCCACCTATCAGTGCCCATTAGTGCCGTCCATCAGTGCCCATTGGCACTCAGTGCCACCTATAAGTCTCCATCAGTGCCACTTATCAGTACAGCCTCATCAGTGACCATCAGTACAGCCTCATCAGTGACCATCAGTACAGCCTGATCAGTGACCATCAGTGGGGAACCCCTCATAATGGGCACAGCAGATGTACAGACCCGGGAAATCAGCACAGGGATGGTGGTAACCCCTCATAATGGGCACAGCAGATGTACAGACCCGGGAAATCAGCACAGGGATGGTGGTAACCCCTCATAATGGGCACAGCAGATGTACAGACCCGGAAACTCAGCACAGGGATGGTGATAAGCCCTCATAATGGGCACAGTGGGTGTACAGACCCGGGAACTCAGCACAGAGATGGTGGTAACCCCTCATAATTGGCACAGTGGGTGTACAGACCCGGGAACTCAGCAGAGGGATGGTGGGAGCCCCTCATAATGGGCACAGCGGGTGTACAGACCCGGGAACTCAGCATAGGGATGGTGGGAGCCCCTCATAATGGGCACAGCGGGTGTACAGACCCCGGAACTCAGCACAGGGATGGTGAGAACCTCTCATAATGGGCACAGTGGGTGTACAGACCCGGGAACTCAGCACAGGGATGGTGGGAGCCCCTCATAATGGGCACAGAGGGTGTACAGACCCGGGAACTCAGCACAGGGATGGAGGGAGCCCCTCATAATGGGCACAGAGGGTGTACAGACCTGGGAACTCAGCACAGGGATGGTGAAAGCCCCTTATAATGGGCACAGCAGGTGTACAGACCTGGGAACTCAGCACAGGGATGGTGAGAAGCTCTCATAATGGGCACAGAGGGTGTACAGACCCCTGGATAGGAGGGGGCAGCATTTACTTGAACTTATTGGCTTTACTTTCCATACTGCAGTCGCTGACTGCTGGTGGAAGGGAGAGGAGGAGAAGACTCCTTTAAGATGCTACAAGTGAAGGAAAATACAGTCTAGTTCTAGTAAATGCTGCATTAATATCAGAAGTAACCAGGAGAATACATAGGGACTAGTGGGCAGCAGCCTGACTTGTAGGCAGTGTTTTCTATGGGTGGTCACCAGCAGAAAAAAGAAACATAAAGAGAGCCCACACACTGACCACCCTGCACAGCACTAATATCAGCTCCAGTAACAGTTAATAACAACATGTTGTGTACCAGGAGCGAGCACTCACCTACATCCTCGGCTTCCAACCTGCCGTGCTGTGACCTGTACAATGTGACCGGGGGAGAGGACATTACAGGGAGCTCGGGGTTATCAGGAGGAAGAGCTGAGTTGAATGCTGGTCATCAGGAACTGTTTATTGTCCTATAATGGGGGGGCTGAGTGAGTACAGAGTGCAGTTTGCAGAGCAGTCAGTGGTGTGTATAGGGCGGCATTTACAAGCATCACCCAAGCATCAGTCGGCTGTATTTTCCTCCTCTGATGTCTCCTTATACACAGGATGTGCAGCTCCCCAGCTAGGACTTTACCAGTGTGTGTGTCAGTGTCGGGAGCTGCCCGGTGAAGACACTTCCAGGCCAGGCTGCTCTGTGTATTGTTGGTAGGAGGGAAGCGCAGATCTCTTTCATACAGTGCAGAGCGGCTCTATCAAAAATCTTCTGCTTTCCCCAGTGACTGAGCCACGCCGTCTCCGCACTCCTCCCCCATTCTCCTGTTTGTCAATCCTCTCAGACCCTTCTCTACACACAAGGCTGTGTCATCTCCTCACCAGAGAGCTGTGTACACAGCAGCTGAAGTTGCGCCCTAGGTGGCAGTGCGCCCTAGGCGGCTGCCTAGTCTGCCTAGTGGTAGCACCGGCCCTGGCTGGGATTTAGGCTAAATATGGTCTACAGAAGCTGTTTTGTGTGGTCTAGAAGGACCAGGATTGAGACTGAACCAGGATTGAAAGTCGGGAGGAAGATCTTGCTGGAGGAAGAGGCCAGGAAAAAGGCTGGTTTTCTTTCAGGGCCTGGTGTCTCTCCTGGAAGGATGGCAGGGACTAATGTGATCGTACAGTATGCAAAGCACGGCATAAATTGTCAGTGCTAAATCAATGCCTTAAAGCTGAACAGCCACTTTCTAAAATGTGCTGGCTCATTATGGGTTAAGTTCAACAAGGTGCATGCCACCTAATGAACTTATCTCTTCAATGTACATTTTTACTGACTGGCAGGAGTATAGCTATAGCAATAATTCCGGCGCGCCAATGCTAGACCTTCGGGTATCACATCCTGCAGCTGCAACGTTCTATGTCCCGATGTGACCACCCCTCCCCTCCTCTTGCCTTATCATGGAGCGCTTTGTAATATGTGAACCTGTTCACAAAATATGAAGCCTTCTGTAAATGTACAACAGAGGGGAGTGTGCGATTAGAGTGACTGCTGCCTGAAAAAGCAGCATTGCTCCTGTCAGAGCGTCTTTAGTATAGTGATAGCTGCACCCCTGGCATCCAGTAAAGAGATAAGTCCACGAGGTGGGATGAATTCTTGGAGTTCAGCTTTAAATAAATAAAAGGTAAGACACATACTAACTAAAGGAAAAATCACAGAGGAACTGTATCAGTTGAAGTACAGTAACACTAGATCTCAGATGAACTGTATTTACATCTGGAACTGTTGTCCTAAAGAGAGAAATCCTGAAACTGTGAAGAACCTAGATGAAGATCACTATTGCAGTGGTGTAATAAATTGACCCGTGTAGTCAAATACAAAATGTAACAGCTGCTTAAAGATAAAATGAGCTGGAAATCTCTACCGAAAAGTAGCAACCACAGGATCCGACAGCCCTGGGCTTGATTTACTCAGATATTTGTGGTGCTATGAAAACTCAGACTCCAGGAACAAAGGGCTTTTCTCACATTCATTATTGACTACCTAAGGTCTACTGTGCTCTAACTGTTATACGGCAAACATGACGTTCCAGAAAAACCAGAACAATATCTTTCCCAAGTAAACATCAAATATGGCAATATGCCTAAAATACTTTGCACAGATAATTGCACAGAATAGACAAGTGGTAAAACACAAGCTATTCTGAGCAAACATTGAATTAAGCTCCAGAGAACTGAACCGTACAAAGCCAAATAAAATGGTGTTGCAGTGAGAATGAACCTCACTTTATGTGATAATGGCAGAAGAATGCTTGACTTGGCAACCTCAGAGTGCCAAGGCTTACAACTACTTACAACCCCTGAATCCCTAAGAATGCAACTGCTTCCCCTCTTCTTAAATCACCAGATGACCACTATGCATTTTTGGAGTCGAATAGGAGTCTATGCAAGCTCTATATTTAAAAAATAACAGAGTTACATACAAAATGGGAAAAAACACATTAAATCAGATCTGGTCAAAGTACGACCCTAGGGCTACATCCAGCCCTTTGGCTGTCCCTATATGGGCCCTCGATGCCTCCACTGTTAGCATGCCCCACTGAGCCTGTCACTGTCAGCTTCCTCACTGGTTCAGAGAGATATGCTGATGGGTGTCCCTGTGGAGAGCTTGAAGAACTGGAAGGAGAGAGCCTAAGGAGCTGATTGGTACAGCGGGAAGACTCGGTTCTGGTAGGAAAGTGTTGCTTAGGATATGTCCCGTCACTCTCCCACCACTCTACTACATGACCAAGTTCTTCCTGGGGTTCATCTGCAAAACCTTTTGCATGGAAAAGCAACAAAGAAAACTCCATATGACCTACTGAATGGAAAGAAGCCTGACCTGACACATAAAAAAATATTTAAAGGCAAACACATATATTCCTAAAGCCATCCACAAGTCAACCCCCAGCTACATCACTGACCTGGTCTCAAAATACCAACCAAATCGTCCTCTTCGTTTATCCCAAGAAGGGTTGTTTTATACAATTTTACACTATGGGAGGCATATTTGCTTTATTCTAACACGTGGCTGAGTGGACATATCAGGAGTTGAAAGGGACCACAGGCCTCTTAAAGGGACCAGTACCATATTTTTCTGGGTCTTTAGATTGCTGGAGTACCTTGGAAGCCCATTGGGCATAGTATTCAAAGGCTTACATGAGCCTTTTATGAGGTGAGAGTTCTGTGAGCACAGAAGTTTGCACAGAGTTGGAAGTGCACTATACAGGCATACCTCACTTTTAAGTACACAATGGGGTTTATTTACTAAAGCTGGAAAGTGCAAAATCAGGCTCACTTCTGCATAGAAACCAACCTTCCAGGTTTTATTACCAAAGCTTAATCGAACAAGCTGGTGTTAGAAGCTCATTGGTTTCTATGCAGAAGTGAGCCTGATTTTGCACTTTCCAGCTTTAGTAAATAAACCCCATCGTGTACTTAAAAGTGGGGTATGCCTGTATTGAGTATATAAGAATACACATGGATATCATCTGATTAGAAGAAGGTGGCTGACATATATCACATTTGAAATTTGGACTTTTTTTCAGCCTATATATGAACTCACTTAATTCACCATTAGCATTTGCACTTTAACCCTTTAATGACTAAGCCTATTTCTGACATTTGGTGTTTACAAGTTAAAATCCGAAATTAGAACCCCCAAACATTATATATATATATATATATATATATATATATTAGCAGAGAATCTAGAGAATAAAATGGCGATTATTGCAATATTTTTTATCACACGGTATTTGTGCAGCAGTGTTTTAAACGTAACTTTTTGGGAAAAAGACACTTTCATGAATTTAAAAAAAACAAAACAGTAAAGTTAGCCCAATTTTTTTGCATAATATGAAAGATGATGTTACGCCAAGTAAATACATACCAAACATGTCATGCTTTATAATTGCACGCACTCGTGGAATGGCGACAAACTATGGAACCTAAAAATCTCCATAGGCAACGCTTTAAAAATGTTTTACGGTTACCAGGTTAGAGTTACAGAGGAGTACTAGCGCTAGAATTATTGCTCTTGCTCTGACGATCGCGGCGATACCTCACATGTGTGATTTATACACCGTTTACATATGATGCGACTTCCATATGCGTTTTCTTTGCTGAGCAAACTCGCGGGGACAGGGGCTCTTTAAAAAAAAAAAAAAAATCCTATTTATTTTATTTATTTTTATATAAATAAATTGTGTTTTAAAAAAAAAATGATAATTTTTATTGTTATAAGCAGTTATGATTACGGACTCCTAAGACAACCACCTGCCACTCTTTTTGTCAATAGTTACTTGGATTTCTCAATTTGGGAGGCCATCGCCCCTTGGGAAGGTCCCCTTTTTGTGGTAGTCATCAAACCCAATCAGCATCTCCTGATTAGTGGGTATAAGATCCAAGTCCAGCTCCTCACATCTACTTGTTTTAGAACTCCAAAATTCAATAAGGAAGGAAAAGAAGTCCCAGGAGCCACACGTCACCCTTATGTAAAGAGAGGAAGCAGCCTCAGCTTGGACTCCATCCAGGCCACGCCCCCTGACATGTTTCGCCCCAGCCATGGGGGTGTGGCCTGGAGAGAGTCTAGGCTGAGGTTGCTTCCACCACTCTTTACACAAGGGTGATGTGTGGCTCCTGAGACTTCTTTTCCTTCCTCGTTGACTTCTACGAAGCTGAGACAAGCTCTTTCCCTGCCTGCACTCCCAGCGGTTGTCAACGGTTGTCAGCACATAAGGACCTACTAGAGTCTGAAGCAGGATCCTTAATTCCGTTGTACTGGGTCACAGGGCTCCAACAGCTAACCATCAACAGCACACTTCTTACATGACTACCAAAAAGGAGAAAGGATATAGCAACTTTCAGTGTGCTGCAGTGGAATATAGTGAGGTAAAGGCAGCACAGTGGCTAAGTGGTTAGCCCTTCCGCCTAAAGGCGCTAAGGTCACTGGTTAACATCCCAACCTCCGCACTACCTGCATGGAGTTTGCATGTTCTCCCTGTGCCTGTGTGGGTTTCCTCCCACACCCTAAGACCTGGTTCACACCTATGCAGGTTGCTGTTTGCATATTCCAGGTGCATTTTGCATTTTTCAATACATATTTTTGATCTGCTGAAGTCTATGGAACCAAAAACCAAAAAAAAAACGTCCCTGGCCCTTTCCATAAAATGCACCGATGCGAACATGACCCATAGAAAGCCATTTTAAATGGACTGTGGTGAGTTTCTGCCAAACTGAAAATGGACTAAAAAATGCATAGGTGTGAACCAGGCCTTAAGACATGCTGGTAGGTTACTTGGCTCCTGTCTAAATTAGCCCTAGCAGATTTTAAGCTCCTCGAGGGCAGGGACTAAAGTGAATGTATAGTAAATATGTAGTGCTGCGTTAATACCTGTAATAAATAAAAGGCTAGTAGATCAAACACGGATACATAGGTAAAATATTTGTGTAAGTATGTTGGAATTATGTTTTTATTTTCTAATAATATTAATTTTCTTTTTTTTCATTTTTATCTATGTTTGATCTACTGCACCTGACTCAGTGACTCATTAAGCTGGTGATACAAGCTTACACTTCGTAGAACGTCTTTCTCAACTTCCTGTGTTACCCTTATCCCTCCCTTTTTATTAGAACATCATTTTTTTATTAAGTACTTTCACTTTTTTTTCTCCTAGGATCACCAGTTCTAGCCAGCGCTGTCACACACTTCTAGTCCTTTTCGTCTGCTTCCTCTTTATTATTGTGACAAAGTTTGAGGAACGCAGAAGACCTGCATGAGCTGCTCCTTAATGACAAACAGTTGTCTTTCTGCACCAAGATCAACATCGCTGTCTAATGGCGTTCTCCTGGTTCTGGACCGTGGCCACCATGCTCCTTCTCTGCGTTTTAAAAGTCAACAGTAAGTTTATTTTTAACGTTTTTGTTTTAATGTTTTGTCTTTGAACCCGAAGTGTGATTTGTGTTAGGTGATGGGTGTTTAAGCTGGTCCTTATTGTATTTTATATACTGACAAAAGCACAGCTGTAAGGCTGTATGCACGCTGGTTTATTGTAAACGCTGTTTCTGCTGAAAGGAGAAAATCTGCGTTATTAAAAACTCGCCTAAGCTGCATTTTTTTCAAACCAGTTTAGGCAAGTTTAGGCGAGTTTAGCAGCATTTCGTGTTTGGGAGTTTATATAATTGGCCAGAATTTTAAATTATTCTGGCCACTGAAATGAATAAATGCTGAAGTGCTAAATGCACCTAGACGCGTTTAGGTGCGTTTTGCGTTTTTTTTTACGGCCAAAAGCTCCTCTCCAGAACACAATTCTTCTGCGTACAGGAGAGGAGATTTCACTGCCTCTAAACGCGGCAGCGCCTTAACGCTGCAAAAAAGCCCATTGGATTGATTTACTAAAGGCAAATAAACTGTGCACTTTACAATGCAGTTGCTCCAGAGCTTATAAATGGGGTAAAGATTCTCTTTGCAAAGAATGCCCAATCACGTGCAAGGAAATTTAAAAAAAATGCATTTTTGTTTGCACATGATTGGATGATGAAAGTCAGCAGAGCTTCTCCTCATTTACTAAGCTCTGGAGAAACCATTCTTGCAGAGTGCAACTGCACTTTGCAAAGTGCACAGCCTATCTGCCTTTAGTAAATCAATCTATGTGTTCATGGACGCATTGGAGTTGATGTACTAAAACTGGAGCACTCAAAATTTAGTGCAGCTCTGCATAATAGCCAATCAGCTTCTACCTTCAGCTTGTTCAATGAAGCTTTGACAATAAAAACTGGAAGCTGATTGGTTTCTATGCAGAGCTGCACCAGATTTTGCACTCTCTAGTTTTAGTAAATTAACCCCATTGGCTTTTATTGAGTTGAGTTCAGAGGCTCTGGCAAAAAAACGCCAAAAGCTCCTAAACACGAGTTCAGGAGCAGCAGTGTGCATGAGGCACAATAGTACAAACACTCAGGGGGTCTATGTATAAAAAATCTGCTCTGTGAATTTCTCAGCATTTGTGCAAATGTCATGAATAATACCCCTAATGTTTGTAATTTGTGTGAAAGGTCGGTTTCTATTTGTTGCCTTTCCCAACATACAAATCTAAGACAGCAAATCAGTAAGTACATTCAAGCAGAAGCGTTAACCACGGGTTTCGGGGTGGCTCTCTCATTCTGGGATGACGTCATATGGGGCACGGCGCAACCCCTGAGCTCTGTAAAAAGACGATGACAAAGCTCTTTACTCATGTGATAGGCTGTGTCCAATCACAGCTGATCACATGTAAACAAGAAAATGCTGGCTAACGTCTTTCCTCGCCTCAAAAGTGGCACTGTGACACACGCACATAATCACACACGATATGAACGGTTCCATTGCCGGCAATGGGTGTGAGTTGTTATGTGATTTGGAACTTTCAGATCGCACGGCAAATTGCACCGGTGTAAAACACTTCACTGATGAGCAATAGATCACTAAAGTATACAATGGAGTTGCATCTCTGCATCATTGGGGTTGATTTACTAAAACTCAAGCACTCAGAATCTGGTGCAGCTGTGCATGGCAGCCAATCAGCTTCTAACTTCAGCTTGTTCAATTAAGCATTGACAATAAAACCTGGAAGCTGATTGAATTCTATGCAGAGCTATACAGGCTTACCCCACTTTTATGTACACAATGGGGTTTATTTACTAAAGCTAGAAAGTGCAAAATCAGGCTCACTTCTGCATAGAAACCAATGAGCTTCCAGGTTTTATTACCAAAGCTTAATTGAACAATCTGGGGTTAGAAGCTCATAGGTTTCTATGCAGAAGTGAGCCTGATATTGCACTTTCTAGCTTTAGTAAATAAACCCCATTGAATCAGCTCTGTATAGCAGTTCACTCTGTAGTAGCTAATTCGTTACAATGTCAGTGGTGAGCACAGATTGTGCTTTATTAGATGCTTCTTTGTCTACAGTAGCTGGGGAATGACAGCTCTGAACCTGAAAACGAGGAAATCTATGTCACTTCTTTGAAGTTTGTTCATCGCATAGGAGATCAAGGAACAAATGTTCGCTGATCCACTCCCTCTCAGCATCAGTGATAATTTTGGCATCAAATTTCGATTTAGTTTTAGTCATAGTCTTTTGACATATTTTAGTTACCTGAATGGTTTTACTTTTAGTTGTATTTTAGTTGACTAAATTCTCCAGTACATTTTAGTCAACTAAAATCTAATGGGTTTAGTTCAATTGTAATGCATTATTAAAGGATTTCTGTAGAATTTCCAAACTCATAATATGCTTCTGGAGTAAAAAAAAATCTAATAACATGTTATTATTTATGGTGTTAAGGTTTGAACAAACTACACAGACACAGATGTAGCCATTATATAACCTTTTTTTTTAAGTAAAATGTTTTGTTACAAGAATATTGCTTTTTTTGACAGAAGTGTAAACTTTAAGGCCCCTTTCACATACACATGTCCGTTTTTATGGACTCCGCTTGCTCAGTAGGGATTGCTCCATCGATCCCCGCTGAGCCGGCGGATGACAGGCCCGTCTCTGCTCACTGTGCAGGGACGGACCTGTCAGAGCTCCGCCCTCCTCTAAAGTTTACTCTATGGGGATTGGATGAAAACGGATCCGCCTGTCCGTTTTCATCCGATCCGCCAGACGGATGGAAAATAGGGCTTCCAGACGTCTGGATTCAGCAGGGCGGATGCTAGCGCAAATGTCACTGCAGACACATGTCGCTCCATAGACCTGCATGGATCGCCCATTCAGGTCCGCCTAAAAAAACGACAGGTGGACCTGAATGGTCTGCATGTGTGAAAGGGGCCTAACAGTTCAAGTAACTGTCTGAGGAGGTCTGTAATGCACAGTGAGTGCGTTGGATGGTCTGAGGAGGCCTGTAATGCACACAGTGCTCTGGACAGTGGTCTCAGGAGGCCTGTAATGCACACAGTGCTCTGGACGGTGGTCTGAGGAGGCCTGTAATGCACACAGTGCTCTGGACGGTGGTCTGAGGAGGCCTGTAATGCACACAGTGCTCTGGACGGTGGTCTGAGGAGGCCTGTAATGCACACAGTGCTCTGGGCGGTGGTCTGAGGAGGCCTGTAATGCACACAGTGCTGTGGACAGTGGTCTAAAGAGGCCTAAAATGCACACAGTGCTCTGGATGGTTGTCTGAGGAGGCCTGTAAATGCTGCACAATGCTCTGGATGGTCTGACGAGCAGAGGCCTGTAATACACACAGTGCTCTGAATGGTCGGGAGGCTTGTAAATTCTTCACAGTGCTCTGAACAGTGGTCTGAGGAGGCCTATAATGCACACAGTGCCCTGGACAGTGGTCCTAGGAGGCCTGTAAATTCTGCACAATGCCCTGGATGGTCTGAGGAGAGGAGGTCTGTAATGCACACAGTGCACTGGACAGTGGTCTGAGGAGGCCTATAATGCACACAGTGTTCTGTATGGTGGTCTGAGGAAGCCTGTAAATGCTGCACAATGGCCTGGATGTTCTGAGGAGAGGAGGCCTGTAATGCACACAGTGCTCTGGATGGTGGTTTGAGGAGGTCTGTAATGCACACAGTGCACTGGACAGTGGTCTGAGGAGGCCTATAATGCACACAGTGTTCTGTATGGTGGTCTGAGGAAGCCTGTAAATGCTGCACAATGGCCTGGATGTTCTGAGGAGAGGAGGCCTGTAATGCACACCGTGCTATGGCTGGTGGTCTGAGGAGGCCTGTAATGCGCACAGTGCTCTGGACGGTCATCTAAGGAGGCATGTAATACAGCACAGTGCTAAGCATGCCACACCCCTAGGCACTCTTCAGTCGCTACCTTGCTTGCTGGGAGAGGAAACACTCACAGGCTCTACAGACGGAGCTCCAAAGAAACCAGAAGTTCATGTGGGTAAACGTCCCTCCCTCACATTTTCGTTCAGTTTCTTTTCGTTGAGGAAATTTGGAACTGAGTTTCAGCATAGTTTTTATGAATTGACGAAAATCTGGGCTAATTTTCGTTTGGTTTCATCACCAGAAACATGCTGCTGATGAAAATTATGATGAAAATATTTTTGTCTACCAAATTAACACTGCTCAGCATCCTGGAGCCGTTTACTGCCATCTCCCTGGAGGGATGGGAAAGCCCAGCAAACACCATTGATAGCTCTAACCAGGAGTAGGTGTAGGCCATTCAATTTACTGTAAAAGGGATCGAGTGGTTCTACAGTGTGTGGAGATTCCTGTGCTCACCACCAACAGTATAATCGGCTACCACAGATGTGAAGTTCTATACAGAATTGATACAATGTTTCAGAGATGAAACTTTGTTGTATCACAAGTTTGTTGGCCTGAAACCCTTCACAGATGAGCAACAGGTCACCTAAGGTAAACAACTGAATTCCATCTCTGCAACATCCATTGTATCCATTTTGTATCTAAGTTCACTCTCTGCAGTTGTTGATTGATTACATTGTCAGTAATGAGCACAGATTGTGCTTGGGAATGACAGCTCTGAACCCTGAAATGATGAAATCTATGTTACTTCTGGGTCCGTTCATCGCAAAGGAGATCAGCGAACAGATGTCCTCCAATCCATGCCCGCTTGGCATCCTGAAGCTATGTTCCGCGGTCTCCCCACAGGGATAAGAAAGCCCAAGAAACACCATGGACAGCTCCAGGCCATTCAATTTACTATAAAAGTGATCGAGTGGCTGCACAGCTGCCTGGATCACTTTTACATGACACCTGAGAAATGGCAGAAAAAATCAATACCAAGCTTGCTTTAACCCCTACCAGGACATTTGCAAATGTACCTTGGTAGACAAGGAGTTAATGGGTAGACAAGGAGTTAATGTAAGTGCTTACCTGTAGAGTGTAGACGATTCTACACCCCCAAGAAGTCTGGCCAGTAAACTCCCATTTAGTGTTGACCTGTCCTAGCCAAGTTCCTGGGACACTGCAGTTGTTATAGGCTTACTGCGCTGACCCTTAAAAATACATGTCTTACCACATATCTCAAACAGTGAATATATATTCTTCAATAATCCATCAATAATTAAATTTAACCATAAATTATAACAGGTGCATGGTATACTGAGACAGGGAAAATTGCATAAGTGAAACAAAAAGTAGTGTGAATTTAAGCAAAGAAAAGTCCTAGTATTTCTCTTCAGAATATAGAGAAAATTACATAAGGGAAACGAATGGTAGTAATGTATTAATCAAAGAAAAGTCCCAGTGTTTCTCTTCAGAAAATGGGTATCCAGATCCCACGAGCACAGATCTCCATACATCTCCACATCTCAGAATCTCATAAAAAGCAAACAGCCATCATTGCGCAACATGTATAAAATTAATTTCATCAATAAAACTAGTATAAGAATTTTGCACTCACAAGTAAGGTGCCTTTAGACCAGCACTGGGTCCCTCCAGCAATACTCTTAGGGTTTGTTAAGCGCCATTCCGTCTATAGATGCCGGTGTGCGCTCCAAGCCTCGGTATGGTGCTGGTTGGGACAGGAAGTGACGTCGTCTTCAGGAAGGCTTCCTGAAGACGCATAAATGGATGCGAAATGCGCAGAGGCTTCTGGGTAATGCCGACATCACTTCCTGTCCCAACCCGCACCATACCGAGGCTTGGAGCGCACGCCGGCATCTATAGAGGAAACAGCGCTTAACAAACCCTAAGAGTATTTCTGGAAAGACCCAGTGCCAGTCTAAAGGCACCTTACATATGAGTGCAAAATTCTTATACTAGTTTTATTGGTGAAATTAATTTTATACATGTTGCGCGATGATGGCCGTGTGCTTTTTATGAGATCCTGAGATCACCTAATGTGGAGATGTATGGAGTGATTACTGGCATATCATTTGGAAATCCTCAGTTATAGTCTCACAAGTGGAGTGGTTAAAGAGGAAGTAAACCCCAATGGGTTTTACTTCCTCTTTTGCTCTGTGCGAACCCTGCAAATTAAAAGCATAATGGACTATGCATACTAGCCCATTACAGTATGTGACACTTACCTGCAAATGAAGCCTGCGCTTTCCCTTGTGCAGGCCGCATCCTTCTTCACCCCTCTTCCTTCTGGGGGCCGCGGACTCTGGCTCTGTGACTGGCCGGAGCTGTGTGATCTCACTCCAATGCATGCGCGCAGGAGCCGTCAGGCACGGCACGCGCTGGGGGAGAAACGGCACGGGGGTCCGTTTCTTCACAGTGCATGCGCCGATGACGACATTGGTGCACTACAAGTGAAATATCTCCTAAATGGCGCACGCTTAGGAGATATTTCCACTACCTATAGGTAGGCCTTATTCTAGGCTTACCTTTAGATAAAAGTAATGCCGCGTACACACGGTCGGATTTTCCGACAGGAAATGTTGGATGTGAGCTTGTTGTCAGAAAGTCCGACCGTGTGTATGCTCCTTCGAACATTTGCTTCAGACGTTCTGCCAACAAATGTTGGCTAGCAGGTTCACAAAACTTTGTTGTCAGAAAGTCCGACTGTGTGTACACAAGTCCGGCGCACAAAAGTTCACAGAATCGGAATGCTCGGAAACAAGCAGAAGAGCAGCACTGGCCATTGAACTTCATTTTTCTCGTCTCGTCGTACGTCTTGTACGTCACCGCATTCCCACGTTCGGAAATTGTTGGCCAACATTTGTGTGACCATGTGTATGCAAGACAAGTTTGAGCCAACAACCTCCGAACGAAAATTTTTTGGGGGCGGAAAGTCCGATCGTGTGTACGGGGCATAAGACAAAAGGGTTTACAACGACTTTCACCCAGGCATAAGCCAAGGCGTTTTTTTCATTTGTTTTTGGTGAGTGTTCATTTTAGAAGGTGGTGGTGTAAAATTCACGGATTGGTGGAGATTTCTTCAATTAAGGATGCAGATCTGTGCACGTGGGATCTGGATATCCATTTTCTGAAGAGAAACACTGGGACTTTTCTTTGTTTAATACATTACTACCATTCGTTTTACTTATGTAATTTTCCCTATAGTCTGAAGAGAAATACTGGGACTTTTCTTTGCTTAAATACGTACTACTATTTGTTTCACTTATGCAATTTTCCCTATATCAGTATACCATGCACCTGTTATAATATATGGTTAAATGTAATTATTGATGGATTATTGAAGAATATACAGTGTATTCACTGGTTGAGATATGTGCTAAGACATGTATTTTTTTTGGATCAGCGCAGTTATCCTTTATACTGTAATATTGCTTACCCCATACTCTTGGTGGCGATTTCATGACCACAGCAGATCCACTATCCAAAGACACATATATATCACTTATTATTATTCATATTTTTTTGCGCCGGTGACACATATTTCACATATTCACAAGTTTTACAAACTTTATATAGCGCAGCAATTCTTTTTTCAAATCCTCAGAGAGTTCTTTGCCATGAGGTGCCATGTTGAACTTCCAGTGACCAGTATGAGAGAGTGAGAGCGATAACACCAAATTTAACACACCTGCTCCCCATTCACACCTCAGACCTTGTAACACTAACGGGTCACATGACACTAATTGGACCCAATTTGGACATTTTCACTTAGGGGTGTACTCACTTTTTTTAATGCCAGCGGTTTAGACATTAATGGCTGTGTGTTGAGTTATTTTGAGGGGACAGCAAATTTACACTGTTATACAAGCTGTACACTCACTACTTTACATTGTTGCAAAGTGTAATTTTTCAGTGTTGTCACATGAAAAGATATAATAAAATATTTACAAAAATGTGAGGGGTGTACTCACTTTTGTAAAATACTGTGAGATACTGTATATTAGTGCAGTAATTATTTGATTGCTTGATGTGGTCTCTGCTGAAGATCAGAAGGCATGGTTCACCAGACTCCCACAATGACCATAAGGTGAAACTGCACAATAATCACACTACTGAAGATAGATACAGTGCACTACACAGCACACACACTGACACATGAGCTTTTATGTATCAGATGGAGTCAGGGATGTAAATGCATTAAAGTGGTTGTATAGTCTTTTTTTTTTATTTTATCTACAGGTAAGCCTATAATAAGGCTTGCCTGTAGGTAAAATTAATATCTCCTAAACCTGCACGGTTTAGGAGATATTTACTTTTCATGCAGCCGCTGACGTCATGCGGCGCATGCGCTGTTAAGGCCCGGCTGAAGGTCCGGCAGAACCGCCAGGCCTTGCTGGGAAAAAGACTCCCGCATGCATGCGCAGGAGTGACGTATCGCAGCTTTGGGCACTCGCAGCGCCGGACTCGCAGCGCCACGCCGAGGCAACATGTCTCATTCTAAGCTGAGTATTTCATAATGAGCTAGTATGCGCTGCATTAAAAAAAAAAAAAAGTTGCGGGTTTACTACCGCTTTAAGTTTACAATAATAAACAATGGCCTTGTGCAACCTAGTTAAGCCTCATTTTCTTGGCATCAACCCGCAGTGAATAAACATATCACTGTTTTCATTTCTCTAGAAATTGAAACACATACAGTATCTCTCAGACTCAGACTATTGTATTTTGCATTTGTCAGGAGTGGGTACACTAATTAGCAAAGCATTCCACTAATGTTTGTGGTCTGTGGATCAAATAAGGATGGGTGTAACAGCTCATACCTTTGAGCACTGCAAGGGGAGATCACTTCAGGCATCCAGTTATATACCTGGAGACACTGTCAGTTTGGGCATTCAGGGCGATTCATTTTTTACAAACCAATAAGCGCGTTTACAAACGTCAAGTATTTTTTTCTGCCAATATGTCGCTGCCGGGAGGTAAGGAGTCTAGGAAAGATGGAAAATTGTCCATGGTGCATAAAGGCCTATAGCTCAACTATACTCACCTTTACTCCAATGATGTAGTGTCTGCTAGCTCAATGGCCCGCGCTGACATTTGTTTGCTGACTTCTTCCATCGTTGGACCTTTTCACTGGTAGGCTGGAATGACAGACCTCCTATCCATGCGCAAAGGAATGAATTTGTCCCGGGACCCAGCAGATGTTAAGGGAGTAGTTTGCATTTGGGGAGAAGCGCCGTACACGCATGCACATAGCTCCCAACTGTCCCTGATTTCGAGGGACTGTCCCTGATTTGTAGCAATGTCCCTCTGTCCCTCTTTCCCCCTCATTTGTCCCTCATTTTGGTCTGATCTATATAATTGTATATAAAATGCACTTTTTATCTTTCAGAAAGTGTTTCCCAGTGCTAAACCTTTCATCCATATGTTAAATTGCTGCATTTGTAAATGTTAAAAACCAATATAGAAGAATAGTAGTGGCAAAAAAAGCACTTGTGGATTTAATTAACCTTTTTTTGGGGGTTAATTCTCCTTTAAGGGGGTGTGGCAGGAGGCGTGTCCTATGCCTACATACGTTTGCTAGTAGGTGTCCCTCATTCCCATCTCAAAATGTCGGGAGGTACGCGCGCATGCATGGTAAATGCTGGTGTAGTACTCATTGGTGTTTACCAGGGTTGCACTGATACCGATACTAGTATCGCTATCTTGGCCGATACCGAGCATTTGCGTGAGTACTTGTATTCACACAAATGCTCCTGATGCCTAATCCGATAGCTGGGAATGAAGAGGCGGCATTAATTGCAACCGAAAGTCAGTGGGCGGAGAGTACGGAGCGGAGAGCGAGTCCTGAACAGGCTGGCAGCAGTGGAACTAGATAAGCTGGCCAGGGCAGGGGTGCAGGGCGCAGCCGCATGTTCCATCAGAATCGGTGACCGGGCCCTTTACATCTCATATTGGAAGTGACGATCCGTGTCTCTGCCAGAGGTTGAACATCCGACGCCCATCTTGGTACACCTTGCACTCGGTCACAGTAAGCCAGTAGCGGACATCTTGTTACAACCAGCCCATATAGTTCAGGCTTGCCTTACTGCGGCAGAGTGCAAGGTGTACCAAGATGGGTGTCACAGCATAGCATTGAAAAATCCTTCCTTTCCTCTCATTATTCATGCATGCACCTTTTCAAAACTGCGGCCGCAGGGAAATCGCATGGTATTATGCGATTTCCCTGTGGTTCCTACACTCGCAAATGCGCTTCAGAATAAATGGCAGTCCCACGCGTCTTCTAAGGGGGGGGGCGGGGGAAGCCGTCCCTGCTGGGAGAAGACAGTGATTATTGCAAAATATTCAGCAGCCTGGTTGATCGGTCAACTTGGTACATTCAGCCTGCCCATACATAGTTCGAATCTTGGCTGGTTCCTGCTGAACCGGCCAAGACTCAAACTGTCTATGGCCGGCCTAATGCCACGTACACACAACTGAACTTTACGGCATACTTGGTCCTGCGGACCGGAGTCCGTCGGACAATTCGATCGTGTGTGGGCTCCAGCGGACTTTTTTTTCCCCAAAAGTTCGACGGACCTAGAAATGAAACATGTTTCAAATCTTTTCGACGGACTCGAGTCCGGTTGAAAAATCCGCTCGTCTGTATGCTAGTCTGACGGACAAAAACCGACGCTAGGGCAGCTATTGGCTACTGGCTATGAACTTCCTTGTTTTAGTCCGGTCGTACGTCATCGCGTCTGAATCTGTCGGACTTTGGTTGATCTTGTGTAGGCAAGTCCGTTCATTCGGAAAGTCCGTCGAAAAGTCCGCCGGACAAAGTCTGCCGTAAAGTCCACTCGTGTGTACACGGCATTAGAGGTATAAAAAAAAAAGGTGCTTGCTACATTTTTGATACAAAATCTTTTTGGTACAAAGCTCATCTTCCACTGGGAAAATGGCCACACACGTAAAACACATCTAAAACACATCACACTGCAAATGTACATCAAGAAAAATGCAGCGAAGATAATGTTGGCTATAGACAGTTTATTCCAGTTTTAGCCCTTGCATTTATCTCTAAACCTGCCTGAAGCAAAATAGTCAGGGACAGTTTTCATTCGGCCAAAGTGCTGCTTAATCTCTTGATTTCCTTTTGTTTATTGCTGTCCCTGGTATCAGCAAGAAGGAGCTTATAATAACAGTCAATGGGGAACCAAGCGCATGATTGAACAGCTTAATGTTAAAGGTGAATGAACAAAACAAGGATTTTCTTGTGGCATTTACTATGGCCGGATTACATACAAAAAGTGCAATCTCTTCTTCCCATGTAAATTACTGATTTATAAGTAGTGTATTTCTCAGCACTATTAATGCTGCACTTAGTTTGGTGCCCCCCCCCGGTGTGTTGTCTTGGTCCTGCAGGTGTATCCAACCACATAGTACTCTTATGCCCCGTACACACGGTCGGATTTTCCGACGGAAAATGTGTGATAGGACCTTGTTGTCGGAAATTCCGACCGTGTGTAGGCTCCATCACACATTTTCCATCAGATTTTCCGACACACAAAGTTTGAGAGCAGGATATAAAATTTTCCGACAACAAAATCCGTTGTCGGAAACTCCGATCGTGTGTACACAAATCCGACGGACAAAGTGCCACGCATGCTCAGAATAAATAAAGAGATGAAAGCTATTGGCCACTGACCCGTTTATAGTCCTGACGTACGTGTTTTACGTCACCGCGTTCAGAATGATCGGATTTTCCGACAACTTTGTGTGACCGTGTGTATGCAAGACAAGTTTGAGCCAACATCCGTCGGAAAAAATCCTAGGATTTTGTTGTCGGAATGTCCGAACAAAGTCCGACCGTGTGTACGGGGCATTATGCCGTGTACACACGACCGGACTTTTCGACGGACTGAACTCCGAAGGACTTTTTGATGGAGTTCCGACAGAGTTCCAACGAAACTGACTTTCCCATACACGATCACACCAAAGTCCGACTGATTCAAACGTGATGACATACGACCGGACTAGAATAAGGAAGTTCATAGCCAGTAGCCAATAGCTGCCCTTGCGTTGTTTTTGTCCGTCGGACTAGCATACAGACAAGCGGACTTTTCGATACGACTCAAGTCCGTTGGAAAGATTTGAGACATGTTCTATTTCTAAAGCCTGTCAGATTTTTCGACAGAAAAGGTCCAATGAAGCCCACACACAATCGAATTGTCCAACGGATTTTTTCCGTCGGAACCTTTGCTGTCGAAAAGTCCGGTCGTGTGTACACAGCATTAGGCCCCTTTCACATGGGCTTTCCGATCAGGTCTCCCTGTCAGTTTTTCAGGCTAACCTGATCGGACACTCCATTCACCCCTATGGGGCAGCGGATGTCAGCGGTGACATGTCTGCTGACCTCCGCTGCTATCCAAACTGATCCTGTCCGTTAAATCCAGAAGGATGGTGGTCCTATTTTATATCCGTCTGGTGGATGGGATCGGATGAAAATGGACAGGCGGTCCATGTTCATCCGATCTCCCCATAGAGAACAGCGGGACTCTAACAGGTCCGTCTCAGCACAGTGAGCGGAGACTGATCTGTCATCCGCCTGCTCAGCGGGGATCAGCTATCAAATATGAGCCCTGCCTTTGCTGAAAGCTGCAAGCTCTGGGGCTCTGGGGCGGCCATCCCGACACTGGAACCACTACTTCTACACTTTTAAATAGAAGGCATTCTCTGATTGGACAAGGTGGAGAGGAGGGGCAGTGACATCACAAGCTCCACCTCATCCAATCAGAGAACATCTTGTATTTATTCAAAGAATTAAGGTGTTCTGTAAATAGCAGTAGTGCTGAGCAGGTGACCCACTGTGGTCAGCAGTGGTGTATTTTTTTTGGTTTTGTGCTGCCCTGGGGAAGACTAAAATCAGGGTGCCTCCTCATCTAAATTAGTTCCGCCCCACCCTGTTTGGGCTTCACCTCTTTCTATTAGAGAACCACCTCTTCAGAGTTAGTGGAGAGAGAGGGGGTGAGAGAGAGGGGGGAAGAGGTGGGGGAAGAGAGAAGGGGGGATGAAAGAGAGGGGGAGGAGAGAGAGGGGGTAAGAGTGAGAGGGGGTGAGAGGGGGGGAGAGGTGGTTGGAGAGAGAGAGGGGGGTGAGAAAGAGGGAGGAAGGGGTGGGGGGAGAAAGAGAGAGGGTTGAGATAGAAGGGGTTTGAGAGAGAGAGAGCGGGGGGGTGAGAAAAGGTGGGGAAAAGAGAGGGGGAGAAGAGGTGGAGGGAGAAAGAGGGAGAGGGGAGTGAGAGAGAAAGGAAGGTGAGAGGGAGGGGGACTTTCCTATCCCCCCATATTACACCAAGAGGTTCTCCCATCCCCCCCTCCAAAAAAAAAAAAAAAATGACACCGGACTCTCACCTTCCTGCAGCCCGCTGGCTCCTTTTTACCAACTGTGTGTAGGGAGGTTGCCTAGACACAATCACAGTTCCCACAATCTGGGAAACTGCTCTGCCAAGTGAGCTACTTCTGAGATTGGAGGCTCCAACCACTGCCGCCTCCTGCTTCCACTTTGCTCCCCTGTCACTGAACGGTCAGTCTGTGGCCACCTCTGGTGTCACCCCTCTGGTAGGTGTCACCCAGGTGTGGTCTGCAACCCCCGCACTGACGCCACTGCTTATAGTGTCCCTTCTGCCTGGGGGGGCAGCACCGCTCCCCTGAAAAATGCTGCCCAAAGCAAACACTTTGTTTGCCTCGCAGTAGATATGCCCCTGGTGGTCAGTGTCAGGGCAAAGGACCCTGAAGATCATGGCTATTAATGTAGTAGGGCTGACTATTACAGTGATTCTCCACTCCCTCAGGTATTAGTTATGCATACTTACATTAATCCAAGGTGGACCAATGTAAGTGTGCAATTAAGATCATACCTGGATTTTAGCTTTCATTTACAATCAAAGTGAGCAATGACATACCCGTATATACTCGAGTATAAGTCGAATTTTTCAGCACATTTTTTTGTGCTGAAAGTGCCCCCCTCGACTTATACTCGAGTCAAGCACTTTTCTGCAGCAAAAAATTTCATTTTCCGAACCGACTTTGGGGCCCCGTATCTCAGGGCCACTTGATGCTAGGAACCCCAAATTTGGTGTGCAAACCCAGTGGAACTTGCACCATAACATATCCAAAGCTAAAGTTCCTAGCACTAAGTGGCCCCAAGATACGGGGCCCCAAAATCGGTTCGGAAAATGTCATTCTCTGCTGCAGAAAAGTGCTTGACATTTTCTGAACCGACTTTGGAGCCCCATATCTCAGGGCCACTTGATGCTAGGAACCCCAAATTTGGTTTGCAAACCCAGTGCAACTGGTACCATAACATATCCAAAGCTGAAGTTCTTAGCACCAAGTGGACAAGAGATACGGGGCCCCAAAATCGGTTCGGAAAATGTTATTCTCTGCTGCATAAAGTGCTTGACATTTTCTGAACTGAATTTTGGGGCCCTGTATCTCGGGGCCACTTAGTGCTAGAAACACCAGCTTTGGAAATTTTATGGTGCTAGTTCCACTGGGTTTGCACACTAAATTTGGGGTTCTTAGCACTAAGTGGCCACAAGATATGGGGCCCCAAATTCGGTCAACTGTGTCCATCTGCAGCAATGTCATTTCGGGACCCTTTGGGTTCAGAGACCCCAAATTTTGGCTGCAGCTAGGGGGCATCTAGGAACCCTTAACTACCGAGTTTGAAGTTCAGGGGACCTATGGCTGCAAATGGGCACAGTGAGGCATGCAAATGGGCACAGTGATGCTGCAAATGGGCATTGTTGACCCTCTTTTTCACTTACAGTAGCTGTGCATTTCTCACCCTCGTCTTATACTCGGGTCAATAAGTTT
Source organism: Lithobates clamitans (assembly GCA_037952925.1). Lineage (NCBI taxonomy): Eukaryota > Metazoa > Chordata > Amphibia > Anura > Ranidae > Lithobates > Lithobates clamitans. The sequence goes on from JBBGZY010002118.1 coordinate 688,714, forward strand.
TTCCCATTTTTTTGTGGTAAATTAGGGCCTCGACTTATACTCAGAACGACTTATACTCGAGTATATACGGTACATAACCTGCTCCTTGGCCTAATTTAGCTCTGCATAAAAGCAACAAAACTTTTGCCAGGGGTCACACCCTCCACTGAGACCTGCCCACTAGTTAAAGGGTTTTTCCACTTTTTATCTGAAATTGAAAACTCCTTTAAAGAATTCCAATATTACGTGAACAGGTATGAAATCTGACCAGCGCTTTCTTTTCTCTCTGCCATTGTTCTATATAATGGAAAACCCAACCAAATCTTGTGACATATTCTGACAAAGGAACTCTTTCTTTGATTAGGTAATTCTCCAGTTCCTGTGTTGAATTTGCCAGAAAATATCTCTGAGGATGAAGATGCTACTATCACGTGCACACTGTCCTGCACCAACTGCCTGGATGTTAATTTAACCATCAAGGCAAATGTGACATTCAAAAGCTGCACCTTTCAGTCAGGAATCAACCCAAATGTAACCTGTATTGTGGAGGTCACCCGAGACATGCATGAGAAAGAGTTCACTTGTGAGGCTCAGTTTAAAACCAAAAGCCTGCCTAAAAAGCTTAGTATTCAAAGTAAGTAAAAGAGTTACATCATCTTCCTCTCAAAATATCCTTTTCCTTATCAAAATCATGCAATGTCCTCTAATTACAACATCACGCTCTATTTCTCCTCCCTTTCCCCTGCTGTGTCCTTACCTGTACTGCTCTTCTTCTTCCCCTCCACTATCCTCATCTTTACTCCTTCTCTCTCCTTTCTTTCCGGTGTCCCTGCCTGTACTGCTCTTCTCCCCTTTCCCTTCAGTGCTCCAATTTGTACCACTCATCTCCTTCCTCTGGATCATCTTCACCTGTACCATCCTCCTTACCCTCCAGTCATGGCACATGTACCACCCATCTCCTTCCCATCCAGTTTCCCAACTTTTATCGCTCCTCTCCTTCCCCTCTAGTGTCCTCACCTGTAGTACTTCTCTTCTTCACCTGCAGTGTCCTCACCTTTACTTCTCCTCTCTCCACTTTCTTCAGTGTCCTCACCTGTACTTCTCCTCTCTCCACTTTCTTCAGTGCAGTGTCCTCACCTGTACTTCTCCTCTCTCCACTTCCTTCAGTGCAGTGTCCACACCTGTACTTCTCCTCTCTCCACTTCCTTCAGTGCAGTGTCCTCACCTTTACTTCTCCTCTCTCCACTTCCTTCAGTGCAGTGTCCTCACCTGTACTTCTCTCTCCACTTCCTTCAGTGCAGTGTCCGCACCTGTACTTCTCCTCTCTCCACTCCCTTCAGTGCAGTGTCCGCACCTGTACTTCTCCTCTCTCCACTTTCTTCAGTGCAGTGTCCTCACCTTTACTTCTCCTCTCTCCACTTCCTTCAGTGCAGTGTCCGCACCTGTACTTCTCCTCTCTCCACTTTCTTCAGTGCAGTGTCCGCACCTGTACTTCTCCTCTCTCCACTTCCTTCAGTGCAGTGTCCGCATCTGTACTTCTCCTCTCTCCACTTCCTTCAGTGCAGTGTTCGCACCTGTACTTCTCCTCTCTCCACTTCCTTCAGTGCAGTGTCCTCACCTGTACTTCTCCTCTCTCCACTTCCTTCAGTGCAGTGTTCGCACCTGTACTTCTCCTCTCTCCACTTCCTTCAGTGCAGTGTCCTCACCTGTACTTCTCCTCTCTCCACTTCCTTCAGTGCAGTGTCCGCACCTGTACTTCTCCTCTCTCCACTTCCTTCAGTGCAGTGTCCTCACCTGTACTTCTCCTCTCTCCACTTCCTTCAGTGCAGTGTCCGCACATGTACTTCTCCTCTCTCCACTTCCTTCAGTGCAGTGTTCGCACCTGTACTTCTCCTCTCTCCACTTCCTTCAGTGCAGTGTCCGCACCTGTACTTCTCCTCTCTCCACTTTCTTCAGTGCAGTGTCCGCACCTGTACTTCTCCTCTTTCCACTTCCTTCAGTGCAGTGTCCGCACCTGTACTTCTCCTCTCTCCACTTCCTTCAGTGCAGTGTCCGCACCTGTACTTCTCTTCTTTCCACTCCCTTCAGTGCAGTGTCCGCACCTGTACTTCTCCTCTCTCCACTTCCTTCAGTGCAGTGTCCGCACCTGTACTTCTCCTCTCTCCACTTCCTTCAGTGCAGTGTCCGCACCTGTACTTCTCCTCTCTCCACTTCCTTCAGGGCAGTGTCCACACCTGTACTTCTCCTCTCTCCACTTCCTTCAGTGCAGTGTCCGCACCTGTACTTCTCCTATGTCCACTTCCTTCAGTGCAGTGTCCTCACCTGTACTTCTCCTCTCTCCACTTCCTTCAGTGCAGTGTCCGCACCTGTACTTCTCCTCTCTCCACTTCCTTCAGGGCAGTGTCCGCACCTTTACTTCTCCTCTCTCCACTGCCTTCAGTGCAGTGTCCTCACCTTTACTTCTCCTCTCTCCACTGCCTTCAGTGCAGTGTCCGCACCTGTACTTCTCCTCTCTCCACTTTCTTCAGTGCAGTGTCTGCACCTGTACTTCTCCTCTCTCCACTTCTTTCAGTGCAGTGTCCGCACCTGTACTTCTCCTCTCTCCACTTTCTTCAGGGCAGTGTCCTCACCTGTACTTCTCCTCTCTCCACTTCCTTCAGTGCAGTGTCCGCACCTGTACTTCTCCTCTCTCCACGTCCTTCAGTGCAGTGTCCTCACCTGTACTTCTCCTCTCTCCACGTCCTTCAGTGCAGTGTCCGCACCTGTACTTCTCCTCTCTCCACTTTCTTCAGGGCAGTGTCCTCACCTGTACTTCTCCTCTCTCCACTTCCTTCAGGGCAGTGTCCTCACCTGTACTTCTCCTCTCTCCACTTCCTTCAGGGCAGTGTCCTCACCTGTACTTCTCCTCTCTCCACTTCCTTCAGTGCAGTGTCCGCACCTGTACTTCTCCTCTCTCCACTTCCTTCAGTGTAGTGTCCTCACCTTTACTTCTCCTCTCTCCACTTTCTTCAGGGCAGTGTCCTCACCTGTACTTCTCCTCTCTCCACTTCCTTCAGTGCAGTGTCCGCACCTGTACTTCTCCTCTCTCCACTTCCTCCAGTGCAGTGTCCTCACCTGTACTTCTCCTCTTTCCACTTCCTTCAGTCCAGTGTCTGCACCTGTACTTCTCCTCTCTCCCCTTCCTTCAGTGCAGTGTCCGCACCTGTACTTCTCCTCTCTCCACTTCCTTCAGTGTAGTGTCCTCACCTTTACTTCTCCTCTCTCCACTTTCTTCAGGGCAGTGTCCTCACCTGTACTTCTCCTCTCTCCACTTCCTTCAGTGCAGTGTCCGCACCTGTACTTCTCCTCTCTCCACTTCCTCCAGTGCAGTGTCCGCACCTGTACTTCTCCTCTTTCCACTTCCTTCAGTGCAGTGTCTGCACCTGTACTTCTCCTCTCTCCCCTTCCTTCAGTGCAGTGTCCGCACCTGTACTTCTCCTCTCTCCACTTCCTTCAGTGCAGTGTCCGCACCTGTACTTCTCCTCTTTGCACTTCCTTCAGTGCAGTGTCCTCACCTGTACTTCTCCTCTCTCCACTTCCTTCAGTGCAGTGTCCGCACCTGTACTTCTCCTCTCTCCACTTCCTTCAGTGCAGTGTCCGCACCTGTACCGCTTTCCCTCTTATTCCACTCCTCCTCTACCCTTCCAATGTCCTATACACAACTATCCCTGGTCCTGACATATTCCACTCTGTATGGCTCACTGAGAACTGCTCAGCCTCTGCTAAAAAACTGCCAGACAATCTCAAAATCTTCTACATTTGTGGACAAATCCCATGTATCTCTATGAAGAGGTCAGGTGTCATTGGATTACGTGATAGATGGCCTTTCCATAGGAATGAATGATATATTTTCCTTGAAAGCACAAAAGTATTTAGAACTAATCAGAAAAGTGTGGGGACAGTGCAATTCTCCATGCGTTAAACAGTGTGGGTCTAACTGGTGGACAGTTGAGTATAAAGCTGCCCATAGATGGATTGCAATTTAGCTGACTGACTGTTGGAAAACTTTTGTCTATCAGCCGGTTGCAGCCTATTGAGGAGGAGTCCTGCTGTCAAAATACAATGGCAGAGCGGAGAGGATTCCTCTATCTACCTTGCATGTGTGGATGAGGCAATGCATTTGGGGTTTTTTCTCTTTTTTTTAAAAATTTAAAAAAGAACGAGGCATCTATGGCCAGCCTAAAACTTGGGAGGGCATGGTTAAAAAGGATGGTTGTAGAAAAGCACAGTTATCCTTTAAGAATGCATTGTTATACAGTATAAATCCTCTGATATGTCTGCCGTTTTTTTATTTCAGAACCTACTACGAACGAAAATGGAAGTGGAAGAAGAGAACCTGTATTAGCCACCATCTTGTCGATGCTGGTGGCTATCAGTTTTTTTAAATATTTGTTTTAGACAATTCTTTGCATTATACCTTAAGGCATTTTTTTTTGTGTACTTATGACATGAAAATCTAGCCATTATTGTCTTAATGCATCTGTTGAGGCATTGGAATGGTATAATGTCTGCATAAGTCAATGCTTATACATATATATATAATTTACAAATGACCATTTCATACATATCAAGGATTCCCAGAGCACCATGGGTTATCTAAAGAGACAGCAAAGCAGTAGTTATTTCTATTCAAGCATGCTGTCTCTGACTGAAACCTCAGAAGAAGCCCACAAACAACAGCATCATTGTAAAAAGGTTAATCTATCTCTGCCAGCTGATAAATATTTAATACATGTCAAAGGATTTCCAGAGCACTTTGGGTTATCTAAAGAGACAGTACATCAGTAGCTATCTGTTCTGAGGCATGCTGTCTCGGATTAAAACCTCAAATGAAGACTACAAACAACAGCTGTTAAGCAGTATGACTGTATAAGTTAATCAATCTAGTCTCTGTTAGCTGATAAACATTTAATAGATGGTAAAGGATTGCCAGAGTACAATGGGTCATCTAAAAAGACAGCACAGCAGTAATTATTTTCTATCCAAGCATGCTGTCTCTGAATGAATCCTTAGATGAAGTCCCTAATTGACAACTGTTAAAGTGGAATTAAACTCCACTTTTGAACTTGCACCTACAGGTAAGCCTATAATAAGGCTTACCTGTAGGTAGTGTGACTATCTCCTAAACTTGTACTGCTTAGGATATATTCACACAACATGCAGCCAGTGATGTCACCGGCGCATGTGCTCTGAAGGGACGGCATATTGTGCCAGACCTTAAGAGCTCCATGGCGGGGCCGAGGGCTCCAGCGCATGCGTGGGAGTGACGTCCTCTTGGCCACTCATACAGCCGGAGCCCTCAAACCCATAAGGTAGACCATGACAGCGCTGCGCTAGAGAGCTCCGTGTACACGTAAGTCTGTCATAATGTGCTAGTATGCGATGCATGCTAGTACATTATGCCTTAAACCTGCAGGCAGGCCCATTGTCTTTTATTTATTTTTCTGGCAGTTTACTGGCGCTTTAAGCAGTGCCATTGTAGAAGGTAATTTATCTAGAATTTACTAGCTGATATACAAATCTCCACATTTAATTCAATAACAAAAATATAAGTAAGAACGTAATATAAATGCAATTCAAAATGACTTTTTAGGTAGGTAGTGCTTAATACCAGTTGGAGAGTGTGAATCTTCGAGGTGGAAACACAGACAACAATAAACGTCTAACAGGGGTTCTACCCCGCTCCCCCCACACCAATCTTTAGTTGAAAATACAGTATATTTTAAGGTAAACATTAATATCTCAAAACATGTCCTCCCTAAAAATACACTACTTTCATCCTTTCTCTGTAATGGGATTCAAATTATCATCAGGTACCTTGACCCTTTGTGCAGCACTGCATGTTACTCTGGCAGTATGTACACTCCAGGGGTCTCCAAACTTTCCAAAGGGCCAGTATACAGTCCTTCAGACTGTGGGGGGCCGGACTGAGGTCAGTGGGAGTAAACAATGCCCCATCATTGGTGTCAGTGGGAGGAATAGTGCCCCATCGTTGGTGTCAGTGGGAGGAATAGTGCCCCATCATTGGTGTCAGTGGGAGGAATAGTGCCCCATCGTTGGTGTCAGTGGGAGGAATAGTGCCCCATCGTTGGTGCCATCAAGAGGAATTTTGCCCCTTCATTGGTGTCAGTGGGAGGACATATGCCCAACTGTTGGTGTCAATGGGAGGAATGATACCCCATCATTGGTGTCAGTAGGAAAAATTGTGCCTCATCATTGGTGTCACTGGGAGGGATTGTGCCCCATTGTTTGTACCATTGGGAGAATAGCGTCCCCAAACTGGTACCAGTGGGAGGACATACGTCCAATTGTTGGCATCAGTGGGAGGAATAGTACCCAATCTTTGGTGTCAGTGGGAAGAATTGTGCCCCATTGTTGGTGTCATTGAGAGGAATTGTGCCCCATTGTTGATGTCATAGGGAAGAATTGTGCTCCTTCATTGGTGTCAGCGGAAGGATATATGCCCAATTGTTGATGTCAGTGGATGGAATAGTGCCCCAAGGGCCAGATAAAAGCAAGCAAAGGGCCCCATCCAGCCCCCGGGCCACAGTTTGGGGGCCACTGCTCTATCTATGATCTATGATCTAAAAAATATATATATTTTAACAGCGGATTAACAGGCAATCTAGCTAGATCACACCGTTATTAGTAAACCCCCCACATAGCTCACTTTACCATCAGATATCTACTTTTTTTAAATATTCTCAATGACCCATGCCTCCTATGTTTTCTCTTTTTTTATTTATAAATTTGATGCTGCATTAAACAAATAGTTGACTTCTTAGTGTGGTCCAAAAAATATTTTATATATATATATATATATATATATATATATTTACACACACACCAAATACCAAATACATATATATATATATATATATATATATATATATATATATATATGACATCATCGGCGCATGCGCTCTGAAGGAACAGCAACCTTTGCCGTTTCTTCATAGCCCTGTGCCGTTTCTTCATAGCCCTGTGCCGTGACGGGCGGCTCCCATGCGCATGCGCAGGAGTGACATCACGCGGCTTCTGCCAGTCACACAGCCAGAGTCCGCGGACCTTGAAAGGAAGACGGGAGAAGATGGGTGTGGCCTTCAGCAGTGACAACGCATCGGTGGAGGGCTTCGTTTGCAGGTAAGTTTCACAAAATGTGCTCCAAAAAAAAAAAAAAAAAAACGGTGGCGGTTTACTTCCTCTTTAAACTAAAAACTTCCGCTACTGTTGTAATTTGGAAGATGCCAACTGCCTGGCTGTCATTGGCTTCAATACTTTCTCAGAGACATACCTGTTCTGGGTTAGTCAGTGACTCACAAATCATTGAAGTCATTAGTTCTGCATGACTGCCAGGAAATCGGTATTTTCAGAAAGAAGGGTCAGCAATTTAAAATCTCAGGGTACTGACAATACAATGTAGATGTATTTACCTAGCGCAATGTATGCTTATGTTTGTCATTGAAGTTTTGCTAGTAGGCTTACGTTGGCATTGCAGCTGGTTTGGATATTATAGCATTAACACCGAAGGTTTTACCAATTCTTTATCACTTTATTTATTGCTTTACCTAACACGATGTATGCTTATGTTTAACAATGTAGATGTCATTTGCTGAACCGTAGATAATGCGTCTTTGAAAAATGTATATGTAATTGTTAAGACCAAACTCCAGGCAAAAAATGTTCCCTTATAGTGGGGCTGCCCCCACCCTGCAAGTGTTCATTGCTCATTTAGGTCTAGGGGGGGCGCTAAAAGCACTTTTACTTATACCATCCTCTGCTTCCCTGGTGCTCCACTCAATCGATCAAATTGATGTATTTTTAATGCAATTATTGCCGGTGGCTAACAATAATCAGTACTCACTGATCTGTTCTCCAGGCCGGGGCAACTCTAGCCCCCTCGCCAGGAAAAATATACATTATAATATACACTGCTAATATACATTGTGATATGTCAGGATTATGTTTGTGCGGATTTGTAAAGTTTATGAAAGGTCCAGTTTAAATTGTAAAATTATTTTTTATTTGCTAATCGCTAAAATAAAAAGTTCATTAATGGGAATTGTTTAAATATATGTTTTACTTTATTTCATATTTACCACTTACAGCCAGCAGGTGGCAAGCTCTCTGCAATAACAGGAGCTCTCTGAAAGTTCTTTCTATGGCTGAGATGTGCACAATAGAAAAATTCATTTTCTTTTGGATTCGTTCATTAAGTTAATCATTTTATTTTATCATTTTCATTATATTAGAATGATTTGTTTTTGGAATTTGTTTCTTATTTTCAGATTTATTTCATATATTCCTTATTTTCAGATTGATTCAAAAGAAGGCTGTACTGTATTTGTTCTATTTTAGTCTAACCTATTCTAATTTTTTTTCTATTCTATTCTATTTTATTCTATTCTTTATTTTCTAATCTATTCTTTTGTATTCTATTTTATTCCATTATGTTCTTTTCTATTCTATTCTGTTTTATTCTATTGTATTCTTTTATTTTCTATTCTATTCTCTTTTATTCTATGCTATTCTATTATTTTATTTTGTATTCTATTTTATTCTTTTATTTTCTATCCTATTTTCGTTGATTCTATGCTATTCTATTATTTTATTTTGTATTCTATTATTTTCTATTCTATAAAGCAGCCTAAATGGGAATCATCATTTTATTTCACTTTTATACCTTAGTGTATTTGTTGCAATATGTTTCCATTTTTCGAATTTGAATACATTTTCGAATTCCAATTAATTTTCCAAATCAAATACAGTTTCAAATTTGAATTCATTTTCGAATATGAATTAATTTTCGAAATATGAATTAATTTTCCAATATGAATTTGTTTTCGAATTTCGATAATTTGTTTTGTTTATGTGGATTTGTTGAAATTCGTTACTATTATGATTCCAAAATTCAAATACATCCGAATCTCCAAAGAACTAAAATTTCATCTGAATTTCTAATCGTCACAAAACAAATTGCCCGTGTCTAAGGCTCCATTCACACTAATGCATTTTTTGATGCATTTTGCAGAAATGCATGGGAAATTTTTTAACATGGGTTCCTATGGAACATGTTCACATCAATGCATTTTTGTACCTCTGCGTTTTCGGAAAGGGTCAGGGACTTTTTTTCATGCAAAATGCATTGTTTTGCATGTAATAGAATTCAATGGACCAGCATCAAAAACGCAAGTACAGTGTTTTTGCAGCATTTTTACAGCATTTCTGCAACGTTTTTGATGTGTTTTGTATTTTTGGCATTTTTTTTTGTTTTAGACTGTATACGCTGTAAAAACGCTGCAAAAATGCTGCTCAAAAACGTGGCAAGCATCACAAAAAACACTGCAGAAATGCTCAAAAGCAACATGCATAGATGTGAATCGAGCCTAAGAGCCCTTTCACACTGGGGCGGTTTGCAGGCGTTATTGCGCTAAAAATACCGCCTGCAAACCGATCCAAAACAGCCACTGCTGTTTGTTCAGTGTGAAAGCCCGAGGGCTTTCACACTGAAGCGGTGCGCTGGCAGGAGAAGAAAAAACTCCTGCAAGCCGCATCTTTGGAGCGGTGAAGGAGCGGTGTATTCACCGCTCCTTCACCGCTCCTGCCCATTGAAATCAATGGGGCAGTGCGGCTATACCGCGGCAATACAGCGGCTATAGCCGTGCTATGCGAGCGGTTTTAACCCTTTTTCGGCCGCCAGCGGGGGTTAAACCCGCACCGCTAGCGGCCGAATACCGCCGCAAAAACGACGGTAAAACAGCGCTAAAAATAGCGTTGTTTTACCGCCGACGCCCCCCACCGTTCCAGTATGAAAGCAGCCTAAGGGTGAATTGCTCCATTGTGTCTTAAGCTAGAGAGATGAGTGAGGGCTTGTTTTAATGCTATCTTGTTTCTTTGAAAAAATAGGCACTAGTCACCATTCTATCTTAGAGGTCATCATTTACATTTACAATTGGAGAGGGGAGGAGGAGATGGTAAAATTAGGTAGTTGAGCTGCAGTTTTTATGCAGTTTGAGCTGCAAAGGCAGCCGGATTTAGTTGTGCACATGCCACAGCCATAACGCTTTGCTTGCCACCATGGAAATGATTATACCCCCTTCTGCATTCAATGGGCAGTGCCACCACTGAACGCAACCCACTTAAGCGAATGTGGCTGTGCCAAAACCATGAGACAAATGCTAAGCTCAAGGTTGTAGCGCAGTATTCTCATTGAAAAACCCTGTTACGCTGTCAAAAAAAAAAAAAAATAGGTAGTGAATGCCTGTCACTTGTACTGCTCTCTAAAAAGCCACCCACCACGGTGGATCGCTATTCTTGGTCAAATATTTTATTTAGAAATTAAATGGACATCACACAGATAGCACAATAAATAAGGCAAGCAACAGCCATCTCCTAGCGGGGAGTGATATTGTAGGCAAAAATCACCGCTCTGAGGAGGTCAATCAGAAACCTCTCCTCCAGACTGGAAGACTCTGGTGCCGGCAATGCTTGTAACGATAAACATGAGGAAAATCCCGGACAGCCGCACTCAAATAGAGATTGCCTTTATCCAGTAAAACAATAAAAGTACATATATGCCACAGCAAGAAGAGGGAAGCTGACGCGTTTCACACTGTCGTCAGTGCTTACTCATAGCTAAACTACACAAAATGAATCTGATATATTTATAGTGGTGTCTATTAGTCATATGTTTAAGAGATTGGTTAATTGCTTGCAATTAACAACCCAAAGTAGGGTGTAACCAAATTTTAAGAAACAAAAACCCAAATTTATGTAGTGCAATGGGTGCCAGAAAAAAAAAAGAAAAGAAAAAATAAAGATAAATGAAAGCAATACATATGTGTGAAAAATGTATAGAAATATGTGTAAAACATGTATAAAACATGAATACAAAAAAATACATGATTAAAAAGAAAATCTTTTATGTAGAAATATTTCTATATTCATGTGTATGAAAATTAATATATAAATAAATATATGTGAAAATGTGCATAGAAAGATAATGTACATATAAATAAAAAATAACATATACTGAAATATACACTAAAATAAATGAAGAAATAAATACGTATAAAGCTATGAATTTGTAAAGCTATGGAAGTAATAAAAATATATATATATTTAATGTGTCAAATGTATATGTGTATTAACTCATTAAATAAGTATATTTATTCAATAAAAACATTAGAAAGGGCTGTCAGCCCCGGAATGGAAAAGAAATAATAGAAATTGTGCCAAAAAACATAATATAAATAAAATGAATAAATAAACAAATCAAATGAAAAAATCAAATCAAAGAGACTGGACACATGATAGGATGTAAACATATGCATCAAGTGGAGTCATATCATACTCTGGATAGAGAATGGAATAGAAGTATTGTGACAATGGAAAAGTAAAAAGAGAAAAAAAGAAAAAATGTATATGAGATGTGTATACAATGTAATCCAATCTATAATAAACAAACACAACGGCACATAAATGCACTAATAGAGACAAGACCTCAGATATAAACATGTCTTATAAATATACGCATAAAGTGCCAATGTGTCTGTGTGTATACAATACGGGATGAATCAACCCAATCTCATAAACACATCCACAACATATTAACTGCATAATGATTTAACAATAAAAATAAATATAAATTGTGTTGTAACAATATAATGCAAAAAATATCAAAAAAGTCAAAAAAAAATACATAATATACATATGTTGAGGATATAGTATTCAACTGGATATATATAGCATAATGGTGGGGTGCGGTAGTATAAAATAACGTTTGTTGGACCCAGTAGAAGGCAGGGCAGAAAAAGAACTACTTAAAATGGGAACAAGCCTATGGTGTTCATGCTGTCTCCCGTTGCATCCAGCCCCACTCCGCACATCTATATAAGACCAAACCCACTATATTTAATGCAATATAAATAAACCTCCTTATATTAAACAAATAATAAAGCTTGTAGCTATCCCATAAAAAACATGATGCATGAAGTGTCCTAAAAAAACTTACATATAAATAGAAATAACTAAATCTATTTATAAGCACAAAAATCTATACCTCATTACCTTAATCCGAAATACAGAAAATATAAAGCACACACTTATGTCACAAAATAAACAAAAAAAGGGAGGAAAGGGAGGGGAGGTAGTACATGTAAACTTAAAGCGGGACCCTCACCGAAAAAAAGAACATCCAACATGAAACCGATGACAAAGGGAACAGGGAAAAAATGTAAAGTGTAAAGGACGTGGATATGAATCTTAAAAATGTAAATATAAAAAAGAAGTGGATGTAAAGAATTTTTGTCCCAAGATTCAAAACAGATGAAAGATTGAGACAATTAGTCAATCCGTTACATTTATCTGAACTAAATGGAAACTCGCACGTCTATATACATGAATCTAAACGTGTGTGGATGTGTGTAAGTACATGCTATGGGCTGGGTTGTTGCAAAAATTACCAAAAAAACACATTAAACTATACAGATATATGATAAATATCTAGTAAACAAATGTATAGATAAAGAGTGGTAATAGTTGCATTTTAGCAGAAATGAAACTAGCTAGAGCATGGACAGTGAGATTAATCATAGTAGTGGGACACGTCCCACTCAAGGTTTAACCCCATAGGAAGTCTGGTGTTTAAAGAAAATATCCAAAACACTTTTCGCTTACAAAGTGTTCTGAATAAATCACCTCCTCTCTTTGGGGTCATTATCTTTTCGACACCTTGGATTACCAAGCTAGTGACATCTTTGTGGTGAATGGTGTTCCAATGTTTAGCTACATTGGTAGATTTGTTCTTTTCTATGTCATATAGATGGTCGTACAACCGATCCTTCAACCTTCGTGTAGTGCGACCTACATATTGGATGTGACACATCTCACATGTAATTAAAGTGGAGTTCCACCCACTTTTACAACTCTTCAGCATCCCTCACTAAACTGTGCACTGTAAACGAATTGGATATTTTTTTTTTTTTTCTCAGAACTTACTGTATATCAGCTGTATTCATTTTTCACTTCCTCCTCCCTGGCCGCGGCCCATCGCATCATTTCCTGTTTGCAATGCCTTCTGGGAAGGGGTGGCAACTTCCTCTGACACTGCCATTGCTATGGAAACCTGACCTGAAACCTATTACACTGCTTGTGCTGCACTGAGCATGTGTGAGATCTGCAATGATGAGATCCAGGAAGAATTACAGTCTGGCTTGAGATGCCCACACTTAAGATGGCCACGGCCTCCTGTAAGTTTATAAAATAACAAACTACTGCTATAAACTAACAAAACAGACCTTAGTTTACAGACTAACTTTACTAGAATACATTAAGCTTGTGTATTATAGGGGTATTTTTATTTAAAAAGTATAATTTCGGCACACCACTTTAAGTATACTAGAAATCTAGTGTTACAATTAATGAATGTGGATATCTCAAAGCTTCTACCATTGTTGCTGGAACACACCTTGTTACCCTTTTTAATAAAGCGGCAATACTAACATCCTCTCATGCCCAGTGTTGCCAACCGCCCATAGATTTACATGCAGCCCGTAAATTTAACCCCTTTTTCGGGGAGCCCGTGAAAGTCCGCTATGGGCACCGGTGCCCATAAAAATGATGGCCGTGAGCCGACCACGCAACTGTCCAGCCAGGCTCGGGAAAGCTCATACGCGCTCAGCCGGGCGGCGCATGCGCAGTAATGTAAAAGCGCCGCCCAGCGCCATTTTCGAATCGATCGAGAGAGAGCATGGTGGCCAGCTGAGCCAGGTGACCCTGTCCTGTCATGCAGTGCATGACTGCACACACAGGCCGCGGAGGTACGGAGAGTGAAGCTGTGGGGGGGATAATATTCTTAGTAAAAGGAGGAAATTACTGGGACTGGAGCCAGGAGAAGTAATATGATGGTGAACAGAGCACATCAGTCTCTGTCCCTGGGCCCTGGCTGCATGGCATATGCAGGGGACAGAGACTGATGTGCTCTATTCACCATCATATTACTTCTCCAGTCTACATCATCAGTGTGCTGTGTCCTCTCCCTGTGCCCCCTTTCCCTTTCATCTCTCCACAGGACAGGTCAGGGCAGCACTGTGCTGCCCTGACCTGTGGAGAGGTGAAAGGGGTACAGGAGGACACAGCACACTGATAATGTGGAGAAGTAATATGATGGTGGGCAGAGGAGGAGGCTACTGTGAGGATGTATCATGTCCGCAGCCTCTGTCCCCCTCCTGTAGTATGTCCGCAGCCTCTATCCACCTCCTGTAGTATGTCCGCAGCCTCTATCCACCTCCTGTAGTATGTCCGCAGCCTCTATCCACCTCCTGTAGTATGTCCGCAGCCTCTATCCACCTCCTGTAGTATGTCCGCAGCCTCTATCCACCTCCTGTAGTATGTCCGCAGCCTCTATCCACCTCCTGTAGTATGTCCGCAGCCTCTGTCCCCCTCCTGTAGTATGTCCGCAGCCTCTATCCACCTCCTGTAGTATGTAGTATTGCACTGTTTATCACTAAAAAGAGTAATTTTAGGTACTTTTTTGCAGTGCCAGTAAAAAATGTGGATCTGCCAGTAAATTTCATGATTTTTTGGCAGTAAAAAATTGGTGCCGTTTGTAAATTTTGGCGTTCTGCCATTAGATTTCACTTTGGGGGGTTGGCAACACTGCTCATGCCACATTGAAAATTACCTTTGAAATGTAGCCAGTTGGACCCTGAAGGCTGGCTAAGAAATAAACTGGGTGAGAGGGAGCTGCCCAATGTGGGTGCTCTTCGGGACACAGATTTAATACCTTTTAAGAGGATATCATTATAGATAGGTTCATTAAGTAAAATTGGGAGATATTTAGTGATGGTATTTTTAATTCTACTGTATTCTAAACTAAAAGGTGTGGAAAAAAACGGAATGTACCTATGTGAATGAGAGTACTTTTTGGTGTTTTTATTAGGATTTTCTGTCAATAAAGTTTCTCTAGGAATATTCTCTACCGCACATTGAGCCCTATTTAATAGTTTATTTGGATACCCTCTATCTATAAACCTGTGAGTCATATCAATGGCCTCCTTCTCAAAGCTGGCAGATGTATTGCATATATGCTTCAATCTCAGAAATTGTCCATAGGGCACACTTTTAATAGTGTGTCCTGGATGGGCAGAATCCGTTCTCAAAAGTGCATTACCAGCTGTGGATTTTCTGTGTAGGCTCGTGGTTACAATACCATCTGAACCCGTTAGTGTCACAGCCAAAAAGGTGATCGAAACCTCACCAAGTTCTCCAGTAAATCTTAAATTTAACATATTGTCATTCAAATATGAAAGCCATTGATTTAGATCCACCTGATCGTTAGATGTGACGAACAGGAGATCGTCTATGTATCGACAAAAGAAAATTGTATCCAAACGGCGGGGGGCTATCACATCCAAAGATGCGGGACCTCTCCCACCACCCCATATAGAGGTTGGCGAGTGAGGGTGAAAATTTCGCTCCCATAGAGGCCCCGCATCTTTGGAGGTAATAGTCCCCGTCAAACATGAAAAAGTTGTCTGTCAATAGGTAGTCTAAAGATTGTAAAATACATTCCTGTAGCAACAACGAATATCTGCCAGATTCTCTGAGGAAAAAGCCGACTGCTTGCATACCAAGGTGGTGCGGTATGCATGAGTATAGGCTGCTTACATCACAGCTGATCCATCTATAATTGTTTTTTCAGTTAAATTTCTTAAATTTCATAAGCAGCTGTTTCGTATCCCTCAAAAAACCGGGAAGACAATGCACCATGGGCTGAAGCTGGCTGTCCACCCACTCACCAAGACGTTCATTCAATGAACCGATCCCTGCAACAATCGGTCGGCCTACTAGAGGATTTAACCCTTTGTGAACTTTAGGTAGGTGGTGGAAAACCGGAATGATTGGACAATCGGGAATAAAGGAATCTACCTCTTTCTCTGTAAAGATACCGGCATGTACAGCCCTATTTAAGAGAAGTGATAATTCAGGTTTAAAGGGTCAGCCCTCAGTTTTTGGTACGTGTTGATGTCAGATAATTGGCGTAGTGCTTCATCTCTATACACATCAGTATCCAACACAACTACAGAGCCCCCTTTATCTGCATTCCTAATTACAATTTTATTGTCAGATGCTAGAGTTTTAAGAGCCACCCTGTCTGTGGCAGACAGGTTATCAGATAGAGAGCCACTATGACAGTTTCGGGCCAGGTGAGTCAAATCCCTCTCAACCATTTTCTGGAACATATCCATCCAAAAGTTAAGACCCCTTGAGAGTAAATTAATTTAATCTTTGTTCAAAGTTCTGCTGGAAATATTAATAACATTGGAAGTTAGCGTTTTGTTCTGCCTCGTAGGGCGTAGTGTGTATTCTTTGCAGCTTTTGTGTCTCCTTCCTCCTCTTCTGGTCTTCCTGTGGCCGGCTTCCCATTTACCTTTTTGCTGTACCCGTGAGGGTGTCCTGACTTCTGGCTTTCACCGGACCGAATCGGTCCTGTGGGTGTTGTTAGATGTTCATGTGATGAATCTGAAGCTGTAGTTGCTAATGTATCATTAGCTACATCGCTTTCTTGGTCAGAAAAGCTTACATGTTTTCTCTGATGTCTGTTGGATCGAGCAGAGAAAAATTGAGGCTTTTTCCAAGTATATACCTTATCATTCTCATAGTCTATCTGATCATGTGTCATTTTTCCCTCTTTTTGTATCAATGACCGACTTCTCCATCTTGTCCAGTCTTTTATTCAATCGTTCATCTAGCTCCGCAAAACCGGCATGGGACTGTAAACCAGTAAGATCTTTTTGTATAGCTGTCATTTCGGTTTGTAAAATTTCCAATTCCTTTTTCTTAGAAGTAATTAAGATGTCCGTAAGTTTAAATGAACAGCTATTCAAAGTTTCAGTCCATTCTTTCTTCAAATCCTCATTAAATAATTCTGAGGTGGGGAACTTTTTAACCCTTAAACCTCGCGGAATCTGTGCCAAAGATATGTACTCCGTGAGGAAGTTCATGTCCCAATATGACCTGATTTCTTTGGCCATAAGGTGCCCTAGTTTTCGGAACAATCGAATCAAGACAACCTCATTGTCGTCGCTGTGTTGGAGCGTGTGTGATTGCGGATTTAATCTCAAGGGATTGTTGGAAGGTGCAGTGAGGGTTCTGCTAAATCCTGCTTCTGCTGTAGGCAATGTAGTAGTAGTGTTTTTCATGTTTGGCTTGCTTCCAAGGAGTTTAAGTGTTTCACCATATTTGATGCAAAAAATATAAAGGGAGTCCAAATAAGGTCCGAGCTGGTGATAAATGTGCAAAATCCAGAGATAAGGGAGGAAAAAATCACCGCTCTGAGGAGGTCAATCAGAAACCTCTCCTCCAGACTGGAAGCCTCAGATGCCGGCAATGCTTGTAACGATAAACATGAGGAAAGTCCTGGACAGCCGCACTCAAACAGAGATTGCCTTTATCCAGTAAAAACAATAAAAGTACATATATGCCACAGCAAGAAGAGGTAAGCTGATGCGTTTCACACTGTCGTCAGTACTTACTCGTAGCTAAACTACACAAAATGAATCTGATATATATATACAGTGGTGTCTATTAGTCATATGTTTAAGAGATTGGTTAATTGCTTGCAATTAACAACCCAAAGTAGGGTGTAACCAAAATTTAAGAAACAAAGACCCAAATTCGTGCAGTGCAAAGGGTGCCAGAAAAAAAGAAAAGAAAAAAATTAAGATAAATTAAAGCAATACATACGTGAAAAATGTATAGAAATATGTGTAAAACATGTATAAAACATGAATACCAAAAAATACATGATTAAAAAGAAAATCTTTTATGTAGAAATATTTCTATATTTATATATGTGTATGAAAATTAATATATAAATAAATATATGTGAAAATGTGCATAGAAAGATAATGTGTATATAAATAAAAACTACATATACTGAAATATACACTAAAATAAATGAAGAAATAAATATGTATAAAGCTATGAAAAGCTAGCGGGGAGTGATATTGTAAATTAACGACTTGACCACCGGGCACTTAAACCCCATTCCTAACCAGACCAATTTTCAGCTTTCGGTGCTCTCATATTTTGAATGACAATTACTCAGTCATGCAACATTGTACTTATATGAAATTTTTATCCTTTTTTTTCACAAAAATATAGCTTTCTTTTGGTGGTAATGACCGCTGGGTTTTTTATTTTTTGCGCTATAAAAGTAAAAAGACCGAAAATTCTGTAAAAAAATGAATTTTTCTTCATTTCTGTTATAAAATTTTGCAAATTAGTAATTTTTCTTCATAAATTTTGGGCAAAATTTATACTACTACATATCTTTGGTAAACAAAGCCCAAATTGGTGTAAATTATTTGGTCTTTGTTATAGAGTCCACAAGCTATGGTGCCAATCTCTGAAAATTGATCACACCTGATGTACTGACGGTACTGATCTAATTTCTTGAGACCCTAACAAGCCAGAAAAGTACAAATAACGCTCAAATTACCCCTTTTTGGAAAGTAGACATTCCAAGGTATTTAGTAAAAGGTATGGTGAGTTTTTTAAAGTTGTAATTTTTTCTACAATTCTTTGCAAAATCAATATTTTTTTTATTTTATTTTTTTTTCACAAAATTGTTATATTAGCTGGTTATTTCTCACACACAGCATATGCATAGCACAAAGTACACCCCAAAAAACATTCTACTGCTCCTTTTGAGTATGGCGATACCACATGTGTGAGACTTTTACACAGCCTGGCCACATACAGAGGCGTAACATGCAGGGAGCACCGCCAGGCGTTCTTGGAGCATAAATTACACATATAATTTCTTGACTACCTCTTACACTTTTGTGAGACACTGTAGTGGCATGGATGTGGCATGGATGAGAACTGATGTGGCAATAATGAGCATGAATGGGGATGGATGAGCCGTGGATGGGGATGGCTGAGTATGGATGGGATCACTGAGCATGAATGAGTATGGCTAAGTACGACGGGGTACGACTGAGTACGGCTGGGTATGGCTGAGTATGGCTGAATATGGATGGGATTGCTGGGTACAGCTGAGTATGGCTGGGTATGGATGGGATGGATGGGTACTGCTGAGTACGGTTGGGTATGGCTGAGTATGGCTGGGTATGACTGAGTATTGCTGGGTATGGCTGAGTATTGCTGGGTATGGATGTGTATGGCAGGGTATGGCTGAGTATTGCTGGGTATGACTGAGTATTGCTGGGTATGGCTGAGTATTGCTGGGTATGACTGAGTATTGTTGGGTATGGCTGAGTATTGCAGGGTATGGCTGAGTATTGTTGGGTATGACTTAGTATTGCTGGGAATGGCTGAGTATGGCTGGGTATGACTGAGTACTGCTGGGTATTGCTGGGTATGGCTGAGTACAACTGAGTATTGCTGGGTATGGCTGAGTATGGCTGGGTATGGCTGAATATTGCTGGGTATGGCTGAGTATGGCTGGGTATAGCTGAGTATGGCTGGGTATGGCTGGGTATGGTTGGGTATGGCTGAGTATTGCTGGGTATGGCTGAGTATGGCTGGGTATGGCTGAGTATGGCTGAGTATGGCTGGGTATGACTGAGTATTGCTGGGTATGGGTGAGTACGACTGAGTATTGCTTGGTATTGCTGGGTATGGCTAAGTATGGCTGGGCTGGGTATGGCTGAGCTGGGTATGGCTGGGTATGGCTGAGAATTGCTGGGTATGGCTGAGTATGGCTGGGTATGACTGAGTATTGCTGAGTATTGCTGGGTACGGCTGAGTATGGCTAGGTATGGCTGAGTATTGCTGGCTATGGCTGAGAACGGCTGAGTACGACTGAGTATTGCTGGGTATGGCTGGGTATGGCTGGGTACAAATGAGTACGAATGAGTACGGCTGAGTACGGCTGGGTACGGCTGAGTACGGCTGGGTACGGCTGAGTACGGCTGGGTACGACTGAGTACGGCTGGGTATGGCTGAGCATGAATGGATGGATGAGTATTGCTGAGGATGGATGGATGGATGAGTATGTATGGCTGAGTATGGATGGATGAATGAGTATGTATGGCTGAGTATGGATGGATGGATGAGTATTGCTGAGTATGGATGGATAGATGAGTATGTATGGCTGAGTATGGATGGATGGATGAGTATGTATGGCTGAGTATGGATGGATGGATGAGTATTTATGGCTGAGTAATGGGTGGATGGATGGATGAGTAAGTATGGTTTAGTATGGATGGACGGATGGATGAGTATGTATGGCTGAGTATGGGTGGATGGATGGATTAGTATGTATGGCTGAGTATGGATGGTATGGATGGTATGAATGGCTGGCTGAGTATGGATGGTATGGATGGCTGGGTATGGCTGGCTAAATGGCTGGAGTGGGCACATATCAGCGCTGTGGGCACTACACATCCAGCCCACATCGCTGTAGCACTCGATCTCTCCCCCTCTCCCCTCTCTGTACAGATCTGTACAGAGAGGGGAGGGAGGAACCGGACGTGACGCCAGTTTGTTTACATGTGATCGCTCCGTCATTGACTATCAGAGGCCATTTACTGTGATCTGTGTTGCGCCGGGTCCGATCACGGATGTTCCCGGGTGCATGCCCCAGGGGACGCGCGAGAGCAAGATTCTGGGAGGACGTCCATGGACGCCCTCCCAGAATAAACCGACCGCGCTGTAGCTGTCTTTCGGCTATGGCCCAGTCGGCAAGTGGTTAAAGGGGTTGTAAACCCTCAAGGTTTTCCACTTTAATGCATTTTATGGCAGACGGGGGGGGGGGTCTGCCCCCTAGAGCCCCTCTTGTACTTACCTGAACCAGATCTTTCCCGCGTCGGGAACGAGCACACCAGCTCCAGCCTGATCAGATAGATTGATAGCAGCGCAGCCATTGGCTCCTACTGCTGCCAATCAAATATAATGATGCGGGAATCGGGGTTGGGGCCAAGTCCTGCTGTCTGTGGCAATAGACGCAACAGAAGGACAAGGTAGCACGCCCGCACGGGTGCCCCGAGGGAGAGCGCTTCTCTGACGGGGCACTCGAGAAGAGGAGGAGCCAGGAGCAACGCTGAGGGACCCCGGAAGAGGAGGATCGGGGCCACTCTGTGCAAAACCAACTTCACAGAGGCGGTAAGTATGATATGTATGTTTGTTTTTTGTTTTTTATTTACCTTTAGATATCCTTTAAGTACATAGAAGAAGTGGTATATACAAGGATTAACATCCAAAATAATATGGTCCCAATGCGTGCTTCATGGTAAATTGTTAAGCAAAATACGTCATTAATGTCAAGCATTCAAAACAAAAAAATCATAACTGTCAGAAAAAAGGGTTCCAGTTGTCCCTCCCCCGCCAAAGTTTTTTGTTTTTTTGATTATTTTTTTTTGCTATATTGGTTGTCACCTCTGACCTAGTATTCAGGTGTATTTGAGTGCAGCAGTACCAATGTTTCACCATATATACTAAGAGCAAGGTTTTGCTTTGCTTTAAGTGCATGGTTTGGGGTTGTTGTGGGACAAATGGCTCCCGAAAAATACCTGAAAAGGAATAGAGGGAAGTGAGTGGAAGGGATGGGATGGGACGGGTTACCTGGATGAGTATGTTATACTCAGCATCAGCAATAAGTAATGCGAAGGTCAAAATTTGTGTTACATCTCAAGGCCCCAATAAAGTTGTATCAAAGTCAGTTTCAATTCACGGCTGTCAAACTCTCTGGTATTTGCAAGGTTGCGTTATCTTGGCATGGACCATTGCCTGCGTGATCCTATGATTGCTGGCCATGACTCAAAGAGTTGGGGATTTCCATGGCTTTTGTTTTTGCTATTGTTTGCTTAGCAACCGTTGTGGTCACCAAAAATGTAAATTGTGTACACACAACACCACAGACATCAGACAGAAACCATAAAAAAAAATCCGCAAATACGGAAGTATTTTGTTGTGGCTACGCCACTGATATGTGTTCCCACATCCAAATATCTTATATTAAAAAGTGCAGCACAACAAATTTAAATATCTGTGCAATCTCATAAATATATTAAAGCGGAGTTCCGCCTGGGTGAAAAAAAATTAAAAGTTAGCAGCTACAAAT
Organism: Lithobates clamitans; assembly: GCA_037952925.1. Taxonomy (NCBI): domain Eukaryota; kingdom Metazoa; phylum Chordata; class Amphibia; order Anura; family Ranidae; genus Lithobates; species Lithobates clamitans. The sequence continues at coordinate 710,825 of JBBGZY010002118.1, forward strand.
ACTGTAGCTGCTGACTTTTAATATAGGGACACCTACCTGTCCTGTGAGCCCGTGATGTAGGCACCCGAAGCTGACCCGTCCATCAGTCCTGGGTGGAGGCGCCGGCATCCTTACTAAGGGAAACAGAAAGTGAAGCCTTGCTGCTTCACAGCCTGTTTCCTACTGCGCATGCGCGAATTGTGCTGCGCTTTCTGAATGGTCATTGCTGTCTTCTGGGACCTGTGTGCAGTGTTGCAAACCCCCCCCGAAGTAAAATTTACTGGCACCAATTTTTTTACTGGCAAAAATCATGAAATTTACTGACAAAGCCACATTTTTTTAATGGCACTGCAAAAAAAGTACCTGCAATGCCTGTTTTCAGCGCTAAACAGTGCAAATATTAATATTTAAACTATAAACATATAGCTAGTGCTATTAGCAATGTGATTAAGTTAAACAAAAGTCAAAAAACATATTTCTTCATTTACATGGTACAGGGGGTCAGAGTCTGTGCGGACATGGTACAGGGGGTCAGAGGCTGTGCGGACATGGTACAGGGGTCAGAGTCTGTGCAGACCTGGTACAGGGGTCAAAGGCTGTGCGGACATGGTACAGGGGGTCAGAAGCTGTGCGGACATGGTACAGGGGTCAGAGTCTGTGCAGACATGGTAAAGGGGGTCAGAGGCTCAGGCTGTGCGAACTTGGTACAGGGGTCAGAGGCTGTGCGGACATGGTACAGGGGTCAGAGGCTGTGCGGACATGGTACAGGGGTCAGAGGCTCAAGCTGTGCGGACATGGTACAGGAGGTCAGAGGCTCAGGCTGTGCGGACATGGTACAGGGGGTCAGAGGCTCAGGCTATGTGGACATGGTACAGGGGTCAGAGGCTCAGGCTGTGCGGACATATTACAGGGGGTCAAAGGCTCAGGCTGTGTGGAAAAGGTACAGGGGTCAGAGGCTCAAGCTGTGCGGACATGGTACAGGGGGTCAGAGGCTCAGGCTGTGCGGACATGGCACAGGGGTTAGAGGCTCAGGCAGTGCAGACATGGTACAGGGAGTCAGAGGCTCAGGCTGTGCGGACATGGTACAGGGAGTCAGAGGCTCAGGCTGTGCGGACATGGTACAGGGATCAGAGGCTCAGGCTGTGCGGACAATGGACATGGTACAGGAGGGGGTCTGTCTCTGTGGATGGCTCTGCTCCTGCTTAGTCACTCCGTTTATCTGTCCTCCCTCCTCCATACTTGGCTCAATATAGGTAGGTCACCGTCAGCACAATACACAATCTGAGGTCTTACTGACCTGGATGGATGGATGGTTAGTCAGTGGCAGTGTTCCATTCCGGAATCCTATCCAGGCCAGGCACAGGCATCATCGACCTCCCCGGACCCCTGCTGTTGTGAGGCGCCGTTGAGAATGAGCGCCAGCCATTTAAAAATGGCGAGAGGTGGTGAAATTACATCTCTGCACATGCACCTGCCCATGGCGCCCGCCCAAGCGTGTACCAGTTCTCCCGAGCTCGGCAGGCTTCGGAACGGCACATGCGCAGTAGCGATGTCGGCCTGTAGCCATCTTTTTTACGGGCACCGCTGCCCGTAACGCACATTTACGGGTGCCCCGAAAATGGGGTGTAATTTACGGGCTGCCCGTAAATTAACGGACGGTTGGCAACACTGCCTGTGTGTCTCCCAGAAGGCAGTGGGGGGGAAGGAGGAGGGCCGGACATTGCGTAAATTGCCGCACAAGATTGCAGTGATCTTTCCCCGAAAGGTGCCAAATGTGGCACCGGAGGGGGGGAGGAATCAGATCCATGGAAGATTCATTTGTGGGTGGAACTCCGCTTTAAATGTAGTAAATGAAATAAATACATTGAAATAACTAATAATAATTATTATTATAATAATAATAATAAACTTCCTGCAACAAAAATGTGTCCGTGTGATTACTTAAAGTCTGTATCTCTTGCAATATCAAACACACAAAACAAATATATTTGTAAGTCTTTATATCTTCAAAAGCATACTTCCATCATATATAGTGCAATCTTCAAAACCATTGTCTCCTTAAGGATCAGCATCAGCTCCACAGATGTGCAAAAAGATGGCTTACTTCCGCTTCCAGGTGTGATGACATCATGTGGCCCTGTACTGACGCGTTTCGTCACATGATCAACTATGTTATCAAAAGTGTTGCATATCTGTGGAGCCGGTGCTAAACCTTAAGGGGCAATGATTTTAAATTAAAAGTGATGTTCCTGTGTGCACTAGTTCTAAATCTACTTCTTTCATGAGTGTTACTCCATTTATAGTTAAATAAAGGTGGTGTTTGTAGAATTATTACACTATGAGGGGCATTTTAATTCACTTTTGGTAAGTGTTATCCCAGCTGGAGTGGAGGTGGAAGTGGTTCAGTTATCCTGACTGGGCGTTATATGACGTCCAGCAGGATAAGTTCGTTTTGTAACAGAAACAAAGAAAAAGGTTATTTTTTTTTTTTTTTTTTTTTTTATTTGTAGTGTAAAAAATAAAAACACCAGAGGTGATCAAATACCACCAAAAGAAAGCTCTATTTGTGGGGAAAAAAATTATAAAAAATCCTATTTGGGTACAGCATTGCATGACTGCGCAATTGTCGTTCAAAATATGAGAGCACTGAAAGCTGAAAATTGGTCTGGGTAGGAAGGTGTATACGTGCCCTGTATTGAAGTGGTTAAGGAAGATTGGAGACTGGGTATTAGTAAATTTAGTGGATTCCCTCAGTGTATACCTACCTGGGTTAAAGGGAAAAGTGAGTATTGACATTACCTAGTGTAGGTCAAACATTGAGGTAAGCGGTTTGCATAAGTGGTGGTAACACACATGGTGAAGCATGCACTGATGTCATCGAAGCACATGTGAGCAGGTCAAGGTGACAGGGTGGTCATCACGTCCTCCATGTTGCTCTCCTGGTTGGGCGTCAAGTAAGGGTCACACTTTGTACAGGGTCACCACCATACACATGGGGTACCTTTACTTGAGCCACGCTCACAACCCAGACAGTTGGCTAAACATGAGTAAACTCTAGTAAACTGTCTTGATGTATTAAACATTCATGATTACTTGTAATGGTATGGGGTCACACTGTCCATCTAGCATGGACTCCATGCGTACACTTCACTTTTATAACTCTTTCTCTTCTATACCTGTGTACAGGATGGTGCAGACCTGCTCTCGTTGCTCATGGAGACAAATTGCTGCTAAAGGAGTGCCAACAACACCTCCCTCACTGCAAGAGGTTATCTCGCCTGCCAGATGTACATGCTAAGACAGGCTGCTAGAGAAACCTTTGTTACCTTTGGTTACTGCTTGTATCTTCACATTGTATTATCTCTTGTACTGATGTCTTCATACCCCAATATGTTTAATGACCTGAGTTGTAGACTATGTGTGCTGGTTACTTGCATTACACCCCTTTAGTAACATCAGACCAGGCAAAGGCAAAGTTTCAAAAGTTTGACTTGCATAAAGAGTTAACATAATGATAATGACAATTGACAGTCCAAGATAAAGTGAAAACATTCCCTAACATCCCTAGTCCCTAGCTACAGGCTTGTGGCTGCCCCAGCATACCTGTCCATTTAAAAGTCCAATACTGGTTGAGTCTATGTCTGGAGTTTACCTCCAGCTTCAGCAGGACTTAGGCCATCCACACTCTGGCAATTAGGCAGAACATCTGTGTGTGTGTGTAAATTATACAGCCCCCCCACCCCCACCCCCCAGGATCCAGGCCCTTGTTTCTTTTATAGTACACCTACCAGAGGAGCGAACCCAAGAAAGCCAGCCAAAAAAAACCCCAGGAGTTACAGTTGACCCCTAACTTCCCACTGGGACAGCAGTAACCTCTGTCTGCCTACACACGCATGGCACTTATGAGCACTGTCATGGCACTGATGTGGCACTTATGAGCACTGTGATGGCACTGATGTGGCACTGATGAGCACTGTGATGGCACTGAAGAGACACGGATGAACACTATGATGGCACTGAAGTGGCACGGATGAACACTGTGATAGCACTGATGTGGCATTGATGGCACTGTAGGGGCACTGATGTTGTACTGATGAGCACTGTAGTGACACTGTAGGGCAAAAATGGCACTGTGATGGCACTGATGTGGCACTTATGAGCACTGTGATGGCACTGATGTGGCACTGATGAGCAGTGTGATGGCACTGAAGAGGCACGGATGAACACTGTGATGGCACTGATGTGGCATTGATGGCACTATAGGGGCACTGATGTGGTACTGATGAGCACTGTAGTGACACTGTAGGGCAAAAATGGCACTGTGATGGCACTGATGTGGCACTGATGAGCACTGTAATGGCACTGATGTGACACGGATGAGCACTGATGAGTCATTGATGAGCTCTGATGTGACATGGATGAGAACTGATGAGTAATTGATGAGCTCTGTGGGCACTCCAAATCCAGCCAACTCATGCTGCTGCACTGTTTCCCTCCTCTCCTCACACGCTGTATAGATCGGTGCAAGGAGAGGAGAGAGCTGATTACTCCCTCATTGGATGGAGTGATCACATGGTAAAGGGCCGCTGTGATTTGTGAGTGGGAGGAATAGTGCCAAAAGGGATGGATAAAGGCAAGCAAACGGCTGCAGACAGCCCATGGGCCACAGTTTGGAGACCACTGGTCTAATGGTTTTTCCACTACCCCAGCATCTGGGGCTCTCTTCTACTCCCCTGTGCTCCTCAGTGACCTGTCGCTCAGCATTCTCACGTCCATTTAGGGCTATGGACTCTGTATTGGACTTGATGGCATCAGAGACCTGTGACTATGGGATCCTAGAGCAGATAAGGAGGATCGGTATTACAGCACAGAACGAGCCTCCAGCAGCAGAGGATCAGGTGAGTAAAACTGCTTTTTGCGACCCCCTAGACCTAAACAAGCATTTAAGCCTTGCAGTGCAGGGGGGCAGTCCAACTGCAGGGAAGCATTTTTAATAAAGGTGACATGGGGATTCTGGGATATTTCTCAGGACACAGTATGGTCAGGGTACCCAGCCTGCCAAGTTTATGCCCAGAGAGCCTTTCTTCTTTGTGTATTTTGACACCCTATATTTAAAACTGTATATTTGTGCTATATCACACCCCCCATTACTCCTAACACTCGTCTTCTACTTTTCTCATTTTGTGGCTCCAGAAAAAGTCAGCAATTACCCCATAACATACTAGGATCCTTTTTTCCAAAAAGTGAATTTTGTTCAGCTGATTCCAATGAGGTTTGAGTATTACAGTCACACGGCTATACTAAACATCTTTATCCCTCTGTTAACCTTTTTGAATTGAGCCTACTGATATAAATATGTTTTACTTATCAGTACAGTAGATGCAGCCTGCACTGGAGGACAGGAGGCCTTATCTCTCTGTCCTCCTGGAATATACACATTATAGACATGAGATAAAATAGACACAGACACGTCTATAAGTTATGTCACGTTCAATAATTACATTGCCTATCAGATATTTCAAAACCTTCAATAAAAGCTATTAAACATGAAAAAACTGTCATTCCAAACTCTTCCTATTACTAAGAGAAATATCCACAGCAGTCATCACCCCAATTCATGGAACTGCATTAATCCAATTTAAAAGGTTTGTGCCTGCCACCTAGTGGTTGAATGTAATACTGTTTTTTAAGGAGGTACTGTTGAGATTTTTGGTCAATTTTATTTGTTTCTTTAAATTGGTTCTTCGCCCTGTCTGCAAAAAAATTAAAAGTCAGCGGCTACAAATACTGTAGCCGCTGACTTTTAATAAAAGAACACTCACCAGTCCTGGAGTCCAGCGCCGTCCTCGCCCGAACCGATTCTTTGCCGCTGTTCACCATCATGTTTACTGTGGGAAGCCTTCCGGAACCTGACATGTCCCAGAAGGTTGCGGGGGCAAGCACTTTTTGTGGATTGGCGCATTTCGCAACAGTTTTTGCTTGAGCTTTTGAAATGATGTCACAGTTAGGGCCTGTGATGACAGGCTTTGGGCTTATTCCATTGGTATTAGTGTAACGTCAGTCTCAGGGTCTCTTCTGACATCATTGTGAATGCATTGGCAGGTGTATTTGACCTGCTTCAAGAGGTTTTTGCAACCTCATATACTTTAAGCACTATTCCACTATGAGAGTGGTGCACATAAATAAATAAATGAGTCTCTTCTTCTTTCTTCACCTATCTGTTCCGGTATACAGCTGTCATTTTTTCCACATATATGGCTTATTTGTTCAAAACTCTTTAGACTGCCGGTCAGCTATTTGAGTTTTTTTTTTTCAAGTAAACAATTGTTGGAGTACATCCTTCCAAATATAGAGTATGGGGGGTGTTATTTCCAGCCCCAGATCTCCAGATTCGAGGATGCTCTGTGAGTGCTGGGTGTCATGGACCCGCCTCCTGTAGGACCTCACAATAGGGGCCTGCACTGGCCCTACGCTGGCAGTGTAATGATGTGGAGAGCTGCTCTGATGTCATCAGCTAAGTGCCACTCCCTGCTTTATTAGGACCTCTCACTGCCGGGAATAGATCCGAAGAGGACAATGACCATGCCTGTCACATGACTTGCCTGAAGACATCTGAAGATATCTGGAAAAACAAAGCATTAAAAATATAAGGCAAAGCTAGGCTAAATGTGGCGTCATTTTAACCATAAAATAAAATGAAAAACAAAAAAGCCCCAAAAAGAACAAAAAGGCAGCAAATGCGTTGGTTGCCCAAAGAGCTAGCAATCATAACTTGTACAGTTTCCAAACCATGACCCAAATCTCTCTCTATGCAGTTTCCCTATGCTTTCCTTACAACAGCTTCCAATTCACTGACACACTGGGGTTGAATTACTAAAGGGAAAAAGACTGTGTACTGTGCAAGTGCAGTTGCTCCAGAGTGGGAGCTTCTAACTCCTGGGTTGATGTCTTTTGACAACTTCCAGGTGCCCGCCTCCTATGCGCACTGGAGGCTGCGCTGCTGCTCATTCTGTCACCCGCTGTGTCCATCGGACACAGTTGATGACAGCTTGTTATACCTGGCTGGCCGGGTACCATGTGATTTGTAATAAGAATATTCCTGTGCTACCCAATTGGAAAAAGAAAAGAAAACAAGAACTCAGAAAAATAGTAAAAACGCACGTATGCGACTGGACAGCTGCATGCACCGAAGCAAGGGTCAGACATAAGCCCAAAATCAAACTGAGATATAGGGGGGGAGGTGCTGCACTAACCAGAAGAAAGCTGTAAATCTCTGTCTGTGGTAAATTAATAAAATGACATAAAATCGCATAATAAATCACATAAATAAGTGTTTACACTAAAAAACATTCAAGTCTTAATAATCAGCATCATGTGTATGTGAAAAAAGTGCAGAAAAAATCCTTTTCAATTGGTATATACTAAATGACAAAAAAATTGCATGTTAAATCGCATAAATAAGTGTTGACACTAAAAACATATAAATCTAGATAATCATGTGTTGGTGCACAAAGGGACATAAACACTACTTCATGTGAATAATTCTAAATAAAAATACATAGAATAAATCAGAAATAACCATCAAAAACATATCCTTATCCTGAAGAAGTCACGTGATCGGTGATGTCACGCGTAGGGACGGAATAGGCTGTTTCACATTGCTAGACACAGAACGAGTTCACTGCTCGTAGGAGAGAGGTTTGCTCTGCATTGTTTTTATGTGAGTACATCTACTTAAAGATTTTTAATAAAGCATTACCTGGTTAATACATACTTCACTATCAAGTACCTTTGTCCTGCATATTCCTGTACATACATACCTGAGATGTGGAGGCTGAGCTAGGATCCGCGCTGGTCCAGGACCCCTGATAGGACCATAGCCACCTGTAATCAGCTGCCATTAGGATAACCCAACACCGGCAAGCGTGGATATAGGGACGCGATTGAGGCTCAGGACCTGGCGTTTTAGCTACAATTCACGCGGTTGACCTAGCACCGCTAGGTAAGGGGCCACTGCTTACATTAGTGTGTTATGCACGAAGAGGACACTGAGTGAATTGCATCCCAGACACCCCACTGTTGTTTTATTGAATACACCAGAACTTGCTTTGCACCTTCAATGACTTTTACACTGGCACTTTAAGTTTGCTGCACTTACTGGCATGTCATTGGTCATTTGTTTCACAGGCCAGCACAATATATTTTATATCACTATTATTGGGACATTTATTTAAATTATTTATTATCCATATTGCGTTGGATTGATGTGTTTTATTTGCGATATCTAGATCACTTTTAAGCACTGGCACTTTGTACGTTTTGCACCATTTATAAGGATATGTTTTTGATGGTTATTTCTGATTTATTCTATGTATTTTTATTTAAAATTATTCACATGAAGTAGTATTTATGTCCCTTTGTGCACCAACACATGATTATCTAGATTTATATATTTTTAGTGTCAACACTTATTTATGCGATTTAACATGCGATTTTTTTGTCATTTAGTATATACCAATTGAAAAGGATTTTTTATGCACTTTTTTTCACATACACATGATGCTGATTATTAAGACTTGAATGTTTTTTAGTGTCAACACTTATTTATGCGATTTATTATGCGATTTTATGTCATTTTATTAATTGACCACAGACAGAGATTTACAGCTTTCTTCTGGTTAGCGCAGCACCTCCCCCCTATACCTCATGTGATCGCTGTGATCAATCACAGCGATCACATGTCAAATGTCCACAATAAATGGCTTTCATTCATAACCATTCATTGTGTATTATTGTGAGCTCTGTGATTGGCCACAGTGATCACATGGTACAGACAGGGCCAATAATAGTGCAGCTGTACCATGTAAAAACTGTGCCCAATCACAGCCATCACAATTGTACATAATGGATGCCATTTATAAAAATAGTTGCTTATGACAGTGATCATCACTATTATGAGCAATCAGAGTGTATACAAAATCCTGATCCCCTCCCCAGATTAGTACAGTGTCATTATGGTAACATCACATTGCTCATAGTATATAAAACAATGTAGAACATTTTTTTAAAATAATGTATTTATCATGCCTCTTACTAAATACATTGAGTTTTCCAAAAGGGGGTCATTTTTTTTGTCCTTTGTTTTGTATTGTCCTGGCTTTTTACGGCCTCAAGAAATTAGATAGGACATCAGTACATCAGAACTTTTTTTAGATATATATACACACTGCAGTTTGTAGACAAAGTTCTACAATAGAAAACAAAGAAAAAAAACTTTTTTTTTCCAACATGTTTGGTATTTTTTAATTTATATAGCAAAAACAAAACAAAAACCCAGTGGTGATTAACCACTTCATCCCCGGAAGATTTGGCTGCTCAATGCCCAGGCCCTTTTTTGCGATACGGCACTGCGTCGCTTTAACTGACAAATGCACGGTCATGCCACACTGTACCCAAACAAAATTGTTGGCCTTTTTTCCCCACAAACGGAGCTTTCTTTTGGTGGTATTTGATCACCTCTGCGGTTTTTATTTTTTGCGCTATAAACAAAAGAAGAGTGACAATTTGCCCGCCCGCTTCTCCCGGCGCTCATGCCGGGAGGAGCGGGGGCATCCGTCCATTACCTTAGCCGTTGCCCGCTTCTCCCTTTCATCCTCGTGTGCCTGCCAGCACTGTGGGGGCCGCCCGCTTCTCCCGGGGGGAGGGGGGGGCATTCATCCATCATCCACCCACCCTCTTTTCCCACGGATCCATCTGGTCAGGGTGCTGCCCGCCCGCCTGCTTCTCCCGGCTCCCATGCCGGGGGGGGGGCGTCCATCCATCCATCACCGTACCTGGGTGCAATCCCGCATAGTCGGGGGGGCGTCGCCCGCTTCTCTCTATCATCTCTCTGTTAACGCTATGGGGGCCGCCCGCCCACTTCTCCCGGCGCTCACGCCGTGGGGGAGGGGGGGTCGTCTGTTCGTTCAATTCTCCAACTACCCACTTTCCCCACAGCTCCATCTGTCCAGGGTGCTGCCCGCCCACTTCTCCCGGCTCTCATGCCGGGGAAGAGGGGGGGCATCTGTCCATACATCCATCCTCCACCCACCCACCAGCCACTCACCCGCCAGTTCCCCTCCCTGGTACCACGCAGTGCATCATGGAGGGGACGCCCGCACGCCTCCCAGTTCTCATGGGGGGTGGGGGTCGCTCACCCGACTGCTCACCTCCCAGTATTCACGTGGGGCATCATGTGGGGGGGATCCCCGTACGCCTCCTGGGCATCCACCGCTTCAGTCATATCGTGGCATTTCGGCCCCAGGAATTCTGTTATAGCGTTTCGGCACAGGTTTTCTGTCATAGCGTTTCTGTTTAGGCGTTTAGTCTCAGCGTTTGTTTTTCTGTCACAGCATTTCTGCCCCAGCATTTCTGTTGTAGCGTTTCTGCCTCAGCATTTCTGTTGTAGCGTTCTGCCCCAGCATTTCTGTCCTGGCGTTCGGCCCCATTGTTTCTGTCATGGTGTTTCTGCACCAGCATTTCTGTCATAGCGTTCTGCCCAGCATTTCTGTCATAGTGTTCAGCACTTCTGTCTAGCGTTCATCATTTCTGTCATAGCGTTCTGCCCAGCGTTTCTGTCATAGCGTTCATCATTTCTGTGATAGCGTTCTGCCCAGCATTTCTGTCATAGCGTTCAGCATTTCTGTGATAACGCTCTGCATTTCTGTCATAGCGTTCTGCCCAGCATTTCTGTCATAGAGTTTTTTTCTGTCATAGCGTTTCTGCCTCAGCATTTCTGTTGTAGCGTTTTTGCCTCAGCATTTCTGTTGTAGCGTTCTGCCCCAGTATTTCTGTCATGGCGTTCAGCCCCATTGTTTCTGTCATGTTGTTTCTGCCCCAGCATTTCTGTCGTAGCGTTCTGCCCAGCATTTCTGTCATAGCGTTCAGCACTTCTGTCTAGCGTTCAGCATTTCTGTCGTAGCGTTCTGCCCAGCATTTCTGTCATAGCATTCATCATTTCTGTGATAGCGTTCTGCCCAGCATTTCTGTCATAGCGTTCAGCATTTCTGTGATAGCGTTCTGCCCAGCATTTCTTTCATAGCGTTTAGCATTTCTGTCATAGCATTCAGCATTTCTGTCTTAGCGTTCAGCATTTCTGTCACAGCGTTCAGCATTTCTGTCACAGCGTTCAGCATTTCTGTCACAGCGTTCAGCATTTCTGTCGTAGCGTTCTGCCCAGCGTTTCTGTCATAGCGTTCAGTATTTCTGTGATAGCGTTCTGCCCAGCGTTTCTGTCATAGCGTTCAGCATTTCTGTCATAGCATTCAGCATATCTGTCTTTACGTTCTGCCCTAGCATTTCTGTCATAAGCTTTCAGCATTTCCGTCTTAGCATTCTGCCCTAGCATTTCCGTCTTAGCGTTCTGCCCGGCATTTCTGTCATAGCCTTCTGCCCCGGCATTTCTGTCTCGGCGTACAGTTTCGGCATTTCTGTCATATCGTTTCTGCCCCAGGGTTCTGTCATAGCGTTTCTGCCCCAGGATTTCTGTCATAGCGTTTCTGACCCAGGATTTCTGTCATAGCGTTTATGCCCCAGGATTTCTGTCATAGCGTCTCTGCCCCAGGATTTCTGTCATGGCGTTTTTCTTTATTCAGTCATGCCATTTTCTGTCATAGTGTTCTGCCCCAGCATTTCTGGCTCGGCGTTCAGTCTCAACTTTTTTTGTCTCGGCATTCAGTCTCAGCATTTCTGTCATAGCGTTTCTGCCCCAGGATTCTGTCTTTGCATTTCTGCCATCAGTATTTCAGTAACAGCGTTTCTGTCATTGCGTTTCTGTCATGGCATTTCTGCCCCAGCGTTTCTGCCCCAGGATTTCTGTCATCGCATTTCTGCCTCAGCGTTCTGTCAGAGCGTTTCTGCCCCAGGATTTTTTGTCATGGCATATCTGCCCCAGGGTTTCTGTCATGGCATTTCTGCCCCAGGATTTCTGTCATGGCATTTCTGCCCCAGGGTTTCTGTCATGGCATTTCGCCCCAGGGTTTCTGTCATAATATTAGAATTAAAAATGGGGGATTAAGGGACTTTGAGTGAACCTGTGGCCTGGTATGGCCAACAGTTCCATCCCTTGGGACTTTAAATGTGGCCTGGTAAGGGTTTCTATCATGGCATTTCTGCCTCAGCGTTTCTGTCGTGGCATTTCTGCCTCAGCGTTTCTGTCATTGCATTTCTGCCCCAGGTTTTTCTGTCATTACGTTTCTGCCTCAGCATTTCTGCCATAGCATTTCAGCCATAGCATTTCAGCCTCAGCATTTCTCAGAGGGGCATTGTTGTTCAGTCACGTCATATACTCCGGTAGCTGTTTTCCTCTTCGCTGTTTGTAATGTCTCATTGTTTTTTGTTCATGTTTGTACCTGGGTCAGTTAGCTAGGGCTCACATGTCAGGCTCTGTCACGTCTACAGATCCATACAGGCTGAGGTTTCGTTTGTTAATGATTGTTGACCACAATCTTCTCGCCCGTATACCATACGTCATACGATGCACGTTCATTCAACACACCTGTACGATTACCCACCACGGTCTGTGGGTACACAAGCCCTGAGTTTTCAGTTAATTACCTGTCTCTGCGCGGCAGGTTACTCGGGCTCACTCACTACTTACATGAGGGTGGGGGGGTCCGTCATCAGGTTCATTTACGCGCAGTGGTCTTGTCAATTCTGCTCATGTTCCCATACTTGGGTAGACACAGAGGGGCGTTGTTGTTCTCATGTCTTGTCTGTCATTTCTCTTGTTTGTGTTCTCAGGTTGGGCTGTATTGGCATCCATCATCCCCTTGTTGGTCCTTAAGTGGTAGGTTTGGCCAAACGTCGTCATGATTCTGGATTCCACTCTCGGCTCTGATCTCTTGTCTAGGATGTGGCCTGGAAGACTGCTCGGGGACGTCAGTCCAGTCATCTTTTCCGTTCCCCAGCCGGTTCCAAGTAGGGGGGTTTCAGTCACTTTGGGTATGACTGTTTCATGCCATGGGACTTATTTTCCCAGGGTGGAGTCTGGCCCTCCTTCCTCAGTTCAGGATTCAGACTCGGTTGCCAGGTCACAGGCTGAAGCACGACCCGATCGAATCAGGTGGGACCAGTTTTCTGTGTCTGGCATGGTTTTTCCATGTTGACAATGCTTATTGCCATAGTGCATGGGCCTCATCCACCTACTCCATCACATCCTTCAGGTATTTAGCATTTTGAACTCCTGCCAGTTGTCCTTTGGCACTCACCCTCGCACTTCCCCATACCAATATGGGTAGGCCAGGGTTCGGGGGGTTTCACTGAGCACTTCACTGGTGTCCGGTTGAAGCTTCGATCTTCTCGGCTATCATTTTGCAGGGGCTCCTCGGGACAACCAATGCTCCCCTTCCCCCACTTATCCTCTCATTCACAAGCAGTTCATTCTCATGTCTGGATCGTCTCGGGCTTCAGGCTCTATCCAATCATTCAAGGAACGTTTAGTTGGGTTCTGGGTAGCTTCGCAGGTTCTATAGGGGGTTCTGTCTCTTCACCAAGTCAGGAGTCGGGGGGGTTCTCCTGTCATAGCGGACACTTATCGGATATATACTGTTGCCATCCGGGCGCGCTACTCCACTTGATGGATTGTTACCTTCCCTTCTTCACCTAAATTTGTGTCTTTTTGCCCTCTTTTCAGGCATACTGACCAGTCAGGCCAAGGCACACCTCAGGCCTTGGTGCTTAGGAGTATCACTTTCTCACTCGAAGACTGACTACAATTATTATTAGGTCACTTACCGGTCCTGGAATCCAGCAATGTTGGCACCCCAGCCGATGTTTGCAAAGGCTCTCTGGTGCTGCCGCCTTTGGTAATATGGGAACCCAGCAGTGAAGTCTTTCAGCTTCACAGCCGCTTCCTTACTGCACATGCGCAAAGTGCGCTGCACTTTCTGCCTGGCGGCAGGGGAAGGAGGAAGGGGCCGAACTTCCGAGTGATACTGCCGCGGTGAAATCTCTCGGAAGCGGGGATGGGTACCTGATGATGTCACAGCCTCTGGCTCTGCCAATCCGAGCAGGCTTTGTATTCATTAATAGAATAATAAAATACATTGCTTGCCGTGATTGGCTCAGCGGTGTATACTGTATTCTGCAGTGTACCTGGCGCTACTGTACATGCAGTATTACTGCACATCCAGCTCCAGATCTCCCCTTTATATAATATGATTTCTGGTGCTTTGGAGGAGAGGATTCACTGGCCATTGTTGCTGCCTACCAATTGTGGGATCTTTGGGACTTTTAATTCACCATTTTCCTTTTTGATTTCATAACAGTGATAATACAGTGGTAATACCTGACAGATTTCATATTGGTGTGAAATGGCTGATAGACAGGACCCCATACATCCCAACTTTTTGAGATGGGAATGAGGGGACACCTATCAGCAAAAGTATGCAGGCATAGGACACACTCCTTGCCACGCCCCCTTAAAGGAGAATTGTACAAAAAAACAAGATTGGTTAAACTCACAAGTGCTTTTTTTTACCACTACTATTCCTTTATATTGGCTTTTGGAATTTACAAATGCAGCAATTTGGAAATCAGATGAAAGGTTTAGAGCTGGAAAACACTTTTTGATAGATAAAAAGTGCATTTTATATACATATATAGATCAGACCAAAATGAGGGACAAATGAGGAGGAATGAGGGACAGATGGACATTGTTCCAAATCAGGGACAGTCCCTCGAAATCAGGGACAGTTGAGAGCTATGGGACCCCATCATGGCTCCAGCAAGAAGAAGGAAATATGAAGCCAGTTTCAAGCTCAACGTTGTAAACTTTGCCAAGGAACATAATTACTGCGCTGCTGCAAGACAGTATGAAGTAACAAAAAAGATGGTCTGAGACTGGAAAGCAAAGTAAGATGCATTAAAGAGTATGCCAAGGGGTAAGTGTTCATTAAGGAAGAGGCACCCCACATTGGCCAGAACTGGAAAAGCATGTAGCAGACATGGTGCATGAGCATCGTCACAATGGTTTTGTAGTGACACGAAACAATATACAGATTTTTGTACTTCAGTGAGCCAAATCAAACCCAGATCACAGCAAAGGATTTAAGGCCACTATATCCTGGTGTACAAGGTTCTTGGAAAGGCATGATCTGGTACTGAGGCAAAAGACCAAAATTGAACAAAAATTACCTGCAGATCTCGATGGCAAAGTAAGTTATTTCCATCGATATGTAATACAGCAGCTCAAGAAACATGACTACGCGTTAAGTCAGATCAGAAATATGTATGAAACTCCTATGAATTTCGATATGGTTGGAAATAAAACAGTCAATTCAAAAGGTGCAAAAACGATGGTAATTAAAACAACAGGACATGAGAAGTCCAGTTTTACAGTGGTACTAGCATGTTCAAGCTGATGGCGCCAAACTAAGACCAATGATTATTTTCAAAAGAAAAACAATGTCGAAAATCAAGTTCCCTGTTGGAGTTTTTGTACATGTGAATGAAAAAGGCTGGATGGATGAAGAAGGGGTAAAGCTACAACTTGAAAATGTATAGAGTAGGCGACCAGGTGGTCTTCAACGAGAACGTGGCCTACTGGTGTGGGATATGTTCAGGGCTCATTTAACTCCCAGCACAAAGGAAAGGCTGACAAGAATAAACACAGATGCGGTGGTTATTCCTGCAGGATTGACATTGTGGGTACAGCCACTGGATGTGTGCCTAAACAAGCCATTTAAAGATCGCATTCGAGAACAGTGGAATGAGTGGATGGTTAGCGGCGAAAAGTCATTCACAAAAGGAGGAAACATGTGTGCCCCATAGTTGGATGATTTGTGCAACTTTGTCGAGTTTGGAGTGGAGAGACTTGACTGGCCTTCAAATTAAAGTGTGAGCCAGGCCTTTTCATCCAACATTAGTGCCTGACCTCACAAATGCGCTTCTGGAAGAATGGTCAAACATTCCTATAGACACACTCCTAAACCTTGTGGACAGCCTTCCCAGAAGAGGTGAAGCTGTTATAGCTGCAAATTTTCTGCTGTGAGCTGACTTTTTGTTAGAAGATGGCTATGTTTGTTTTTTCATGCTCCCACTATATGTAGAAATGTAGGGAAAAGGAGAGGTTCCGGAGCTGAAGGAGGCGGAAAAACACACTAAGAAACAGTTTCATGAAAAATAGATTAAAAGGCCATTAAAGCGGAGTTCCACACAAAAATGGAACTTACGTTTTAAGTACTCGTGGCATGTCATTTTTTTTTGGTGGGGGGGGGGGGGGGGTACCTGGTTTTCACAGGTACCCAGCTCCTACTTCCTCTCCTGGCGCCGCGGCGCCGGAAGGAAGTTCAGCTCTCCCCCCTCTATCCCTGCATTCTTCTGGGACACGTCACAGGTCCCAGATTGCCTGGCCATTCATACCGCACAGCATGGCTCACGCATGCACAGTGCGCGCCTGGCTGTGAAGCCACAGCCGGGCACCCCCCACACTTGCAATGCCAGTGCGGCAGAGAGGAGGGGGAGAAAAGTGAGGCTTTGGGCAGCCGCATCGCAGGACCGTAAGACAGGTTAGTGTCTGTTTATTATTATTTAGCAGCTACACTTTTTGTAGCTGCTGACTTTAAAATAGGTGGAACTCCGCTTTAAGTAGTGGATATATACGGATTTTATTGGAGAATAAAAATGCTGTTGTTGACCATTTGTCCTTGGAGCACTCACATTTACCACACCCCCTCATCCCTATAGTAAAAATAAAAAGATAGGCATACATCGCTTGAGCGTGTTCTCTCTGGTTAAACCTGTCCTGCCACTGGCAAACTGGCCAATTTTACACTGCTGTATCCTCTGCTTTATGATATCCTATGCAATCGCTTAATTCCTGCCTGTGTCCTGTATCTCTAGTATATTTTGGCTCAGTCTTGCTCAATAAAACTGTCCTGCTGCTGGCCAATTTTACCCTGCTATATCATCTGTGGTCTTAGGTTAGCTTGCAACTTATTTCTGCAATCTAAATCTAAACCCTGTACTGAGTTCCCCACCACTGTATTTTTTTTCTGAAGTATTCAGGCCAAACACATGACATTAGGGTCCTCTTCCCTTGCAAATATTTCCTTGCCATTGGCCAGTCCTTAAAGAGGAGTTCCGCCTGGGGAAAAAAAAAAATTAAAAGTCAGCAGCTACATTCTGTAGCTGCTGATTTTTAATATATGGACACTTACCTGTCCAGGGAGCCCACGATGTTGGCACCCCAGCCGATTTTCGGAACGGCTGTCGGGTGCTGCCGCCGCCATCTTCACTAAGGGAAACCGGACCGGCTTCACGGCTAGCTCCCTACTGCACATGCATGAAGCGTGCTGCGCTTTCTAACTTGTCCAGCTGTGGAGAAAGGAGGAGGGGGGCTGAACTTCCGAGGGTAGGCTCCATCTCCCGGAAGTAAGAAGGGGAACCTGTCAAAAACAGGTCCCCGTTCCCTCCTGCCCCCTGAAAGGTGGCAAATGTGGCACCGGAAGGGGAGGGGGGAAGCAAATAAGCGGAGGTTACACCTTTGGGTGGAACTCCACTTTAATTATGCGGATAGCAACACTAACATGGTAAGCTAGGCAGGTGTATTTTCTCCACTGCAGGTGATGTTCATCCACAGCAGCAATGCAGGTGGAGGAGGAAGTAGAGAGGAACCGAGTTCCTCTATGGTTTTCTCGGTCACAGAGAGGCAGCATCCAATGTGACTTTGGCGCCCATCTTAGGTCAGGCAGAGTCTATTTAAGACTCTAGCTCCTGCTTTTGGTGCGCAATTCGCGTGGGGGGACAGGTCACCCATCTGTCAGGAAAGTGCTTAGCAACATGGAAATGTTCCACTCAAGTAGGGAAAGTGTAGGGACTTGTCATCCTACTTGGAAGCCGCCCCACTTGGGTACAACCAGTCAGGCCACAGTTCGTTCCTTAAAACAGATGCAGTTGGCACACCTGAGACTTTCTGTTACTACGCATCGCTGTTACATCCTATGAGTGTTCCCGATGCCTTCCTGCCGGGCTTGTTGTGTATTGCCGAGTTTCAATACAGTTCTCTTTTCTGCAACTGGAGTCTGAGTGTTTTCTGCTCCTGCACCACGATGTGCCTACTCACACTCAATGACACCCTCTGACAGTCCACTATGTACTCCTTGTACCACCTTAGTCATGACTTATGCCATCTAGTGGCAGAACGGTTTCACATAGGTGGGCAGAATGGAGGTGAGGATTGCAGTCAAAGCAAAAAAAAATTGCTATTGGCTAGGGAATATATATTTTTTTTAATACTTTGTCTGGGGTTGGGCTTTAATTGGTTGCTTTGATCAACAAGAATTTTATACACGGGTTGCTCCCACATTATCTCTTACTGGATACTAGATTATGGGTTACTGTACTTTCCACAATTACTCTTTGTCTATTTAGGACATAACTCTCTGAAAAATGTTGAATATATTGTTCAGGAATAACTGGGCAGTTTGTACGGGGTGCGTGGAATACCACTCCCAGGTCTGCTCCCAGAGCTAGAGATGTACAAACCCATATTGGGCAGGAATCGGATAAAATGTAGTGACTCCTTCCACAGGAATGTCTTTTCTGGCCACCTTCCATTTCTCTCTCTTTCTCTGTCACTGATGTGAGAAACATGAAAGATGCAATGCCAAAGAAAATCACACAGCTACAAAAGAGCAAAAAGTGCACTATGGTGCTAAAAAATGGTTTCCATATCAGTGTTGTTCCTTATCTCCGTTCTGAAATACATTCCTGTGTTGTAAAAGAATTGTATTATCTTTTCTAAACATACCCAACTGTATGGAAATGTTGAATATTAAAGGAAAGGTAAAGTGTATTTCTTTTGAGCATATCATGAATTATTTTTGCTATATTTCAATATAAATGTGCTTTAAGTTCAATGTTTTTATTATTGTAATGCAAAGATTTGTCAATTAACCACTAGAGCAGGGATATCAAACTCAATTTCCTTGTGGGCTGTATCAGCATTGTGGTGTTGCCTCAAAGGGCCGATTGTATCTGTAAGGCTAGATGTCCAGAATACCCCACTCCCCCTCCTTACATCAGTGGTCATGAGCCCTCCCCATCATCAGAAGTCAAGAGTCCCCCACCCTCCCTTATATCACAGTGTACACCCCTTACCTTGTGCCGCTGCCAGGAAAAAGATGGGGGTGGAGCTGGGAAGCAGAAAGTGCAGAGACTAGAGGAGGACCAGAGGAGGGCTGGAGTCAGCTGCCGAAGTCTGCTGAATGCTGAGACCAAGGGAGGCAGAGATGAGGGGGTGCTGTGGCTGCACAGGATCTGTAGGATAAGTTCTGTCCTCCTCTCTGTTGTTGACTGCTGAGACGGAGGGGTGGCAGAGCCAAGCCTCTCTGTGGCTGCACGGAGAAGAGAAGTATCTAATGGTGTTCTATCCTCCTCTTTGCTGCCGACAGCTGAGGCAAGGAAAGAACGGAGATGAGGGGGATGCCGCAGCTGCAGGAGAGGTGTGAAGGCCACATGAAATGGCCTGGTGGGCCAGATTCAGTCTGTGGGCTTTGTGTTTGACGTATGTGCACTAGAGGGAGCTTTGTATTTGACTCAGCCTCAATCAGCCAATGTTGAGATAACATATCAGCCATATGGGGGGTGCATGGCTTTCAATGAGTCAGCTGATATCTAAACATCCAGCGTGAGAGCAGTAAAGTAAAACCTCTGTGTAGCACAGCAAAGCAGGAAGCAAGGTCTGAATATTTATTGAAAAAATAAGGCTGCTTCCATAGACATAGTTGAAAATATTTAATAGAAAAAAATACTAATATGCATTAACTAAATTATTTAAATCAAGTTGAATTCTTTTTATGTGTAAAGAAAAGTTACTAAGAATGCATGCAGTACTTATTAAAAGTTAAACAAGCTCATTGTGCCTAAAGTAGTGGTCGCCTATCTTTCAAACCTCACGGACCACTAAACTCACAGTTTTGAATCCCGTAAACCACTAATATGAATTTCACATGCCTTATACACACAATGCCCACCTCCCCCTGGATCACACTGCTGCCTTATACACACACAATGCTCCAGCTCTGTGCCCCCCTCCCCCTAGATCACACTGTTGCCTTATACACACAATGCCCCCCTCCCCCTGGATCACACTGCTGCTTTATATACACACACAATGCTCCAGCTCTCTGCCCCCCTTCCCCTGGATCACACTGCTGCCTTATACACACACACACACAATGCTCCGGCTCTCTGCCCCCCTCCCCCTGAATCATACTACTG
This sequence comes from Lithobates clamitans, assembly GCA_037952925.1. Taxonomy (NCBI): domain Eukaryota; kingdom Metazoa; phylum Chordata; class Amphibia; order Anura; family Ranidae; genus Lithobates; species Lithobates clamitans. The sequence continues at coordinate 731,066 of JBBGZY010002118.1, forward strand.
CCTTATACACACACAATGCTCCAGCTCTCTGCCCCCCTGCCCCTGGATCACACTGCTGCCATATACACACACAATGCTCTAGCTCTCTGTCCCCCTTCCCCTGGAACACACTGCTGCCTTTTACACACACGATGCTCCAGCTCTCTGTCCCCCTTCCCCTGGAACACACTGCTGCCTTTTACACACACGATGCTCCAGCTCTCTGTCCCCCTTCCCCTGGAACACACTGCTGCCTTATACACACACGATGCTCCAGCTCTCTGCCAGTGTCATTTATACAGTAATAAGTGCATTTTTATAGCACTAATCACTGTATTGGTGTCACTGGTCCCCAAAAAGTGTCACTTAGGGTCAGATTTGTCCACTGCAATGTCACAGTCCCGTTAAAAAACGCAAATTGCCGCCATTACCAGTAACAAATAAATAAATAAATAAATAAAAGTCCATAAATCTATCCCATAGTTTGTAGACTCTATAACTTTTGAGCAAAACAATTAATATACGCTTATTGGGATTTTTTTTTTTACCAACAATATGTAGCAGAATTCATATTGGCCTAAACTGATGAAGAAATTTGTTTTTTACATTTTTCTTTTTTTTTTATATGTATTATAGCAGAAAGTAAGTGTTAATAGTGCAAAAAAACCCCCCAAAAAACGCAGAGGTGATCAAATACCATCAAAAGAAAGCTATATTTGTGGGGGGAAAAAAATCAATTTTATTGCACGACCGCGCAATTGTCAGTTAAAGCGACGCAAAAAAATGGCCTGGTCAGGAAGTAGGTAAAACCTTCCGGGGCTGAAGTGACTATATAAAACTACAGAGGGCAGAGGAAAGATTAAAGGGCAAATATTTAAAGTAAAACAATTTTTATAATTTTGGGTAGAGGAGTGCATATGCACACAGGCGCGTAAACAAGAGTCGTGCATTCTTCAGTAAAGAAAAAAAAAAAAATCTGCATTTTTGGTCAGTAATTTACGCCTAATGAGTGCAAATGCACGCAAATACCCTTGTTTGAATGCAAAAAAATGTGTGCAAATGCTAATTTACATATTGTGCAAAAACAAAACCGCGAGAATATGTTTTCGTGCATGCACGAATTTGTGCAAATACATGCAAAGTAAAACCGTCTGAAAAAGTAGATGCTCAAACAGGAGTATTGTGTGCAAGAGGCCTTATGGATTATTTAAAACAAAGGTGATAACCCCCTAAATTGGGACTTTAAACAGGCCACCCACTCAAAAATATGTAAAAAGTATTCTTTAATGATATAGAGTAAAAAACATATAAAATCCACATATGACAAAAATGCACAACATGTGTAACATAGAGAATCAAATATTTACTGTACACAGAATAAGCATACAATAAGATTGCCCAAATGCCCCATGCGTTTCCGGTATGAGATGTTCCAATACCTTCCTCAAGGGCCAAAGGTTCAAACCGTTTTTAACATTCAAATAAAGGCATTGATCCTGTCACCATACGCCACTGACGGTTTTCCCGAGTGAGGTTCGGGGTTAAATTTCAGCACCATTAGCGGTAACCCCGAGCCACACTTGGGATTACATTGCAGGATCCTGGTGCGGTGTTACTTACCTTGTCCCCGGGATCCTGCGATGTCCCCCCCCGCTGTGTCGGCGGGTGGTGTCCGCCTCTGAAGCCTCTCTGTGCCGGCCTCCGTTCCCTGCGAGCGTCGCGACGCACGGGGGCGGAGCCTGGCGGCAAATTCCCCAGTTTGTCCCCCAAATTTGTCCCCAGTGCTTTGGCCCATGCCCTGCATGCAGTTTTATATTATATATACTGTTCTTTCTGCCTGGAAACTGGAGATTGTCCATAGCAACCAAAAAGTGTCTCTTTATGTCAAAAGTGGCTTTAGACCAACTAGAAAACAGCGATAGTAAATTAGAACACTTGCAGAATTGAGCGATAGTGAATCGTGGGGAAATTTATTTTATTATTATTATATTTTTTTTTAATTATTTATATTTATTTATTATATTATAATTTTATGTTTTTGTGTTTCAAACTTCATCATACCTGGGATATCTACTAGACTCCTGTTTGGACAGATTTAAGTGTGTTATTGCTAAGAATTACAGGCCTACAATATAAAACGCTAAATTTCCATGCAAAATAATTGTACCGCTTTCAGCACCTAAAATCCAAAATAATCATACCGCCAGGGAGGTTAAGCATGGATGAACAGTTTAAAATTTTGTCCATACCCAATTAACCGGAGTAAAAAGGAAAATGAAGTTAGATAAAGCAAAATAAAATAAATTAGATTTAAAATAACAGTTATTGAGTTATTTATTACACTTTAGCACAGGAACATTTTTTGATTTTTTTTAAGTAGCATTGCAGCCTCAGCTGTTTTTTTATTATTCATTTTATTATTTTTTATAATAATACTTTGAAGGGGGAATTGAAAAAAACAAAACTGGTGTTTTAGAATTCATAAGAATTTTCTAGCTGTGAAGTTAAAAAGCACTTCAAATGATGTGAGGCTTTTTGCTTCATTTGGTATCCAAGGACACAAATGTCTATGATGATTTCAAACATTAATAAACCATTCATTACATATGGCGAAAGTTTTTAATATAAAAAAAAAAAAAAAAAGAAAGCAGGCCGGGAAGTCGCAAGAAGCCTGGAGTTCTTGAGTAAAAAAAAAAAAAAAAAATAAAGATGCAAAAAGCTGCCAAATATTTCGTACCGTCCTGCGATCTCTCAAGACATGAAGGGAAGGGCAGGTCTGGTATTAAAGGGCCCACTAACCTTCGAATCAAGCAGACTACCGGTACTTTATGGGAATACATCAAAGGTATACATATTTATGTAGATATAAATATAATGCTTATCAGCTTAAAGTGTATGTAATATGTAATAGCAAACTTTTTTTTTAGTTTTCTTTTTCTTTTTTTGTTTATTGAGACAGGAAGTTGGAGGAAATCCAAAATCTATGATGCTGTCAGAAGAGCAAAAGATGAAGGGAAATCATCCAATGGGGACAAATCTTCCGGTGACAGTTATCTATAATAGGAATCCCTCTCATTTCCTGTTATGTCGTAAGCAAACAATAGGAAACATCTCCAGCGTGATGCAGATGCCGGATAATCTAACAATAGGGATGTTAACCCTTCCCTTCCCTATCCGAAGTGACTCTTTCCTTCAAGGAATCATACAAATGAATCACAGGGGCCGATCTCTGGGAATTCTGGAATTGCGTGACTCTCCGAAAATCAGACAGATCTGCAAATATTCACAATCCAAAATAAAGGAAAAATTAGTAAAGGGACTTTTTAGGTGCTATAAGTAAAATGATACATAGAGACATGTACAGTATATAATCATGTATTCTTATACAGAGTTGCACTAATGCAACTCAATACACCAAAGACAGGTGATTTGGTAAAAGTCCAAAGGTGATGGAAAATACTCTTTATCGGTGTCCACACCATCCACCACCTTCCAGTGTGTGATCCCTCAACTATCACCTCCACCATAAACCAAGCGTTTGCTTTACCAGCTTCTACAGACCTCCTATCACGGGAGGTCAGTGACACTTGTGGCTCATACCCAGTCAGGGCCTTTACACCATCCGAGGAACCTCTTTGGACATCCAGACCAACCATCCAGGAGGCATTGTCAATTGTGATCCTCAAAATTTAAAAGGCTCACCATAGCATAAAATCCTTAAAACTTCCAAATTATCAAACATAGTGCACTTACATCACAGAAAATGATTTTCGGCTTTCAAAACAAACAAGCCAGTTGCCAGAAACCCTTCCTTCCTGGACTCGAGGACCGTGGTGACGTCAGCATGTTGCTCCGCCCTTTGCGTTTCATCATATAGTGACGTTGTCTGGGGCACATGAGTATAAAATCATAAGATGTATTCCAAAGTCATATAGTTAAAAAACAGGTAAAGAACCCCAAATAGTAAAAACATACTGGGTGAATCTTAGTATACATGTATAGTCAGCAACCCCATACACCTTCCCATATATACAACCATGTCAACATCTAAATAGCTTTTCAAGCAATAATACATGAGTCAGAAGGCAGCATAGGAAAAGTGCAGTGTCCCAATACATTTCGCAAGTTGAGTTTCTTCAGGGGTTCAAGGGGTGCAGCTGAGAAAAAAGTAGGCAGGCACACGCCATCTAGAGGACAAGCAGAGCATGACATACCTATTAACAATATAATGATTCACTCTCTCTCCGCATCCACATTGATTCCTTATGGACCTTCACCTACAGGCACAGCATTTCTCTTTTGTTTTGAATGACAGATAATGTTGTGAGTTAATTACCATGTGTAATTTTTAGCCATACTATTTTTGTCATGCTGTATTAATTGATTGATGTCTCAATATGTGTGTTATACACACACCAGCCACTTTATTAGGTACACCTTGCTAGTACCGGGTTGGAACCTTAATCTTTTTTTCTCTCTTGGGACTTTTTGGACTGTCACTGAAGCACTTTCATACGTGTGATTTTGAATCTCTGCACTTTTTATTATTATTTTGATTTTTGCCCATAATCTAATGTTTTGCACACATTTATGCATTTGCACTTTGTCTAACTTTGCATAATTGCACTATTACATATATAAATACACATACACATATATATATGTATATTGTTGTTTAGAGGAGGTGCACTATAAATACTTTGGGTCATATTAGGTATAAGACAGCTGACATTAGGTTTAAATGCTTCAGCCCCGGAAGATTTGGCTGCTCAATGACCAGGCCATTTTTTGCCATTCGGCACTGCGTCGCTTTAACTGACAAGTGCGCGGTTGTGCGACGTTGCACCCAAACAAAATTGATGTCCTTTTTTTTCCCACAAGTAGAGCTTTCTTTTGGTGGTATTTGATCATCTCTGCGGTTTTTATTTTTTGCGCTATAAACAAAAAAAGAGCGACAATTTTGAAAAAAAAAAAACACAATATTTTGTACTTTTTGCTATAATAAATATCCCTTTTTTTTTTAAAAAAAGCGAATTTTTCCTCAGTTTAGGCCGATACGTATTCTTCTACATATTTTTGGGAATAAAAATCGCAATAAGCGTATATTGATTGGTTTGCACAAAGGTTGTAGCATCTACAAAATAGGGGATAGAATTATAGCATTTTTATTATTATTTTTTATCTTTTACTAGTAATGGCGGCGATCTGCATTTTTTTTATCGGGACTGCGACATTATGGCGGACACATCAGACACTTTTGACACATTTTTGGGACCATTGGCATTTATACAGCGATCGGTGCTATAAAAATGCACTGATTACTGTAAAAATGTCACTGGCAGGGAAGGGGTTAACACTAGGGGGCGATCAAGGGGTTAACTGTGTTCCCTCTCTGTGTTCTGAATGAAGGGGGAGGGGACTCTCTAGGGGATATGACAGATCGCTGTTCATACTTAGTATGAACAGACGATCTGTCTCTTCTCCCCTGAGAGAACCGGGATCTGTGTGTTTACACACACAGATCCCAGTTCTCAGTGTGTCACGAGCGATTGCGGAAGCCCGGCGGTCATTGCGCCCGCCGGGCACTCGCATCGGCTCCGGGGGCAAGCAGCACGCGCCCCTAGTAGCCACAGGGCGAAGTGACGTAACATAACGTCGTTTTGCCCAGCTGTGCCATTCTGCCGCTGTAAAACTGCGGCGGCTGGTCGGCAAGTGGTTAAAGTGGACCTTCAGTCATTTTTTCAACTTTCAATCTATTAAATCTTCTGCCCTTGTCGTTTTAACTTTGTATAGTAAAAACATTTTCTTCAGCCAGTAAATACCTTATACAGCCCACTTCCTGTTTCTTGCCTGGTCATTGGCCTAGGCCAGTGATGGTGAACCTTGGCACCCCAGATGTTTTGGGGTGCAGACTGCAATTCCTCTTTAAGATCACTAATATTTAATATTTACACTGAAGGAAGTTATATTTTAGTATGTGGACCTGCGCTACTCACTTTATCTGCGAATCGCTTTATTGATACATTAATAATTGAAGCAGCTAGCGGTCCAATTGTTTTTTTTATTTAAAACGGAGGTCCGGCCGTTGAAAAAAAAAAAAAAAAAAAAGTCAGCAACTACTTCAATGTTTTTTTATATTTTTTTTTTTGTAGAATGTTAATGTAATTTTTAATTTTAGGGTGGACCTTCGCGTTAAACACTTTTCTGTGGCGCTGGTATTTTTGCACAATGCTTGTGACGGCCAGCCTTGCAAAGCCTCATTGGACTTGTAGTTCTTCAACAGCTGGAGGGCCGCCAGTTTGACACTTGTGATAGTATAAAGGTCACTGAACTCTGAGCTAAAGATTTTGACCATTTACATCCATAACAAAAAACGATGCACCACGCATGCAAAACGTATGTTTTCACTTTTTTTATATCCTCTCCCTATAAATGTGAATAATTCTTCCCACAATATCCCTCTCTAGATTTTTCTCTCCATGCTCCATAAATGGTAACTGTTATTCTAAACAATCCCACCCATTCATCACACCACGTGTCATAATAAACTTCACCAAGCAGCTACTACAAGTTTCTTCCATTCGTCCCACACTGACAGATTCCGAACTTTCTCAGGGAGGAGCGTGAGAGGCTCAGCAAGGCTTCCCCTGACATCCTTCACTTGTGACAAACGTCTATCTGAGATCCACATACTTCTACTGTCTGAGATTTACTGTACAGTGCTTTCCAATGGAGTACTCCGCTGTGTGGACTGTCATCATCTTCTCCATCCTCAGAGTCTGCAAAGTGCACGGTAAGTCTGATCCTAAAATAAGAACTTGGCAGATCTCTAATATTGTACAGAATCGTAGAAAATGTCACTTTTTTTTTTGTTTTTGTTAAATTTAAAATAATAATCCGTTTCTTTAACATGCCTAAAATGGATATTACCGTCTGCACAGATTCTTCTAGGTTGAGTCACCGACCAGATTTTCATTTTCTGCAGAGGGTTCCAGCAACAAAATTCCTGCAGCTTTCAGATTTTCTGGGAGATCGATTTTTAAAGTAACTTCGAATCAAAAGCATTCTTCCTGCAATGGAAGACCTTGGGGTTGATTTACTAAAACTTGAGAGTGCAAACTCTTGGACAGCTGTGCATAGTAACCAATCAGCTTCCAGGTTTTATTGGCAAAGCTTAATTGAAAAAGTTGAAGTTAAAAGCGGATTGGCTACCGTGCACAGCTGCACCAGACTTTGCAATCTCCAGTTTTAGTAAATCAACCCCATCGACTACTTGGAGATAATAGTGGAAAATTGGTACTGGACTTTACAGGCACTGATGTACACAATGGGGGTTATTTACGAAAGGCAAATCCACTTTGCACTACAAATGCACTTGGAAGTGCAGTCGCTGTAGATCCGAGCGGGACATGCAAGGAAAATAAAAAAACAGCATTTTAGCTTGTGTATGATTGGATGATAAAATCAGCAGAGCTTCCCCTCATTTCAGATCTGCCCCTCAGATTTACAGCGACTGCACTTCCAAGTGCACTTGTAGTGCAAAGTGGATTTGCCTTTCGTAAATAACCCCCAATGCTATAATTAAAAAGGTTTTTAATATAAATTGATTAAAAATGGATAACAATCAGACAGACAATGATTAAAAACTTTGCAAAGTAATGCCCCGTACACACGATTGGACTTTCCGCCAACAAAACCGTGGATTTTTGTTCAAAGGATGTTGGCTCAAACTTGTCTTGCGTACACACAGTCACACAAATGTTGGCCAACAATTACGAATGTGGGAACGTGGTGACGTACAACACGTACGACGAGCCGAGAAAAAGGAAGTTCAATAGCCAGTGTGGCTCCTTCTGCTTGATTCCGAGCATGCGTTAACTTTTGTGCGGCGGACTCGTGTACACACGATCGGACTTTCCGACAACAAGGTTTTGTTGGCGGAAAATTTGAGAACCTGTTAGCAAGCATTTGTTGGCGGAAAGTCCAACAGCAAATGTTCGATGGAGTACACACACGGTCGGACTTTCAGACAACAAGCTCACATCCAACATTACCCGTCGGAAAATCCGATCGTGTATGCGGCATTAAGGTTGCCTAAATATTGATACCGCACACCAGGGACGGCGCATCGATTAGGGGTGCCCGGGTGCTGCCCCCTCTCTCCAGGCCACCCCCTATATGCAATGGATAGATTCATGCATAACATGAATCTATCCATGGCCGCCGCAGCCACCCCCTATTCATGCGTCTGGCCCCTTTCAGGGCGCATAAATTACAGCGGCTGTTTTTTTTCAAGCACCTGATTAGAGCCAGAGGCTCGAATAGGCTTCAAAATAGGGTGGCCTCTGGTTGCAGAGGATGCGACCAGAGCCCACCCAGGTGTGTTACAACAGCGAATGAATATTCGTTATATATGTTAGAAAAAAAATTTATAATGTTTGGAGGTTCTAAGTAATTTTCTAGCAAAAAAAAACAGTTTTTAATTTGTAAACAACAAATCTCAGAAAGAGGCTCGGTCCTTATGTGGCTAAAGAGAGATGTGTTCCTCAAGAAATACAGCAGTTGGTTAACAACATATCATAAATGTCAGGTTGTTTGCTATCCTCCGCCGTTCCAGAGGTCACAGACCATGGTGAGAGTATAGGTCATTGACTACTTATGCCCTGTACACACGATCGGACTTTCCGATGGAAAATGTGCGATCGGAGCTTGTTGTTGGAAATTCCAACCGTGTGTGGGCTCCATCGGCCTTTTTCCATCGGAATTTCCGACACACAAAGTTTGAAAGCTGGCTCTAAAATTTTCTGACAACAAAATCATTTGTCGTAAATTCCGATCGTGTGTACACAATTCCGACGCACAAAGTGTCACGCATGCTCAGAATCAAGCAGAGGAGCCGCACTGGCTGTAGAACTTCATTTTTCTTGGCTTGTCATACGTGTTGTACGTCACCGTGTTCTTGATGTTCGGAATTTCCGACCAACTTTGTGTGACCGTGTGTATGCAAGAAAAGTTTGAGCCAACATCCGTCGGAGAAAATCCATGGATTTTGTTGTTGGAATGTGTGATCGTGTGTACGGGGCATTACTCTCCAGTGGACACTAAGTCACAACTCCACTTGCTTCCAACACTGCAGCCTCTGGCAAACTCTTCAGCATTTGGCACTTCTGGAAGCATTGGATGCCTGCATCCCCCATTGTGGTTCCTCCTGCCTGTCTCCTACTAGACACAGAAAAAATGAATGGGCAAGAAAAACATCCAATTTGGCCACCACCATATCCATACGCCCAATGCGGAGGTGTTCTGTGTTTGGCTCGGTGTTTGGTGACACCATGTTATATCTCAGTTGCAAAAAATAGGCAGCACACCGCCCATGCTCCCTGAGGTTGGGGACGTAGAGGTTGGGGATGTAGAGGTTGGGAATGTCTAGGTTGGGGATGTAGAGGTTGGGGATGTAGAGGTTGGGGATGTAGAGGTTGGGGATGTAGAGGTTGGGGATGTAGAGGTTGGGGATGTAGAGGTTGGGGATGTAGAGGTTGGGGATGTAGAGCTTGGGGATGTAGAGCTTGGGGATGTAGAGGTTGGGGATGTAGAGGTTGGGGATGTAGAGGTTGGGGATGTAGAGGTTGGGGATGTAGAGGTTGGGGATGTAGAGGTTGGGGATGTAGAGCTTGGGGATGTAGAGGTTGGGGATGTAGAGGTTGGAGATGTAGAGGTTGGGGATGTAGAGGTTGGGGATGTAGAGGTTCGGGATGTAGAAGTTGGGAATGAAGAGCTTGGGGATGTAGAGGTTGGGGATGTAGAGGTTGGAGATGTAGAGGTTGGGGATGTAGAGGTTGGCAGTAGGGACCATTGAGCACAGCAGGGACACAGGAATCTGACACACCTATAAGATGTAAGGGCTCGCTCACACCATCAAGCCGCACTGGACACATAGCCACTGGTGTGCGCTGTGGGACAGAACCGACCCCAGCACATTGCACTTTTTTCACAGAACTTTATTGAAATGTCAGGAGTGACATTTTAATAGTCTTTGTCACAGTGATGAAAATGTGTAGAAGAAACGTATGTATGTAGTACCTTTGCTCACTGCATTTGTAGGAGGAATGCTTTTTGGGAAGTGACAGATTTGCTTTAACCCTTTCATGACTAAGCCTATATATATATGTACACACACACACATATATATATATATATATATATATATATATATATATATATATATATATATATATTTAGCAGAGAATCTAGAGAATTAAATGGTGATTGTTGCAATATTTTATATCACACGGTATTTGTGCAGCGGTGTTTTAAGAGCAACTTTTTGGGAAAAGGGACACTTTCATGAATTTAAAAAAAACAAACAGTAAGGTTACCCCAATTTTTTTGTATAATGTGAAAGATGATGTTACGCCGAGTAAATAGATACCAAACATGTCACGCTTTATAATTGCATGTATGTAAACATGTAAACATCCCTTGTGACAGTAATAGGTGGTGACAGGTGCTCTTTATGGAGGGATCCCCGATCCCTCCTTTGCACTTCAAAGTATTCAAAGTATTCAAAGTATTCATCAGTTGTCGGGTGCTGCCGCCTCCATTGTGATTAACTTCCCTGGTGGTATGATTATTTCAGATTCTTGGTGCAAAAAGCAGTACAATTATTTTGCATGGAAATTTGGCGTTTTATATTGTAGGCCTGTAATTCTTAGGAATAACACACTTCTTTCTGTCCAAACAAGAGTCTAGTAGACATCCCGGGTATGATAAATTTTAAAACACTAAATCATAAATTATAATGTAATAAATAACTATAAATAATTATAAGAAATAATAATATAATAATAATAAAAATGATTCAATAATGTAATCAAAAACACAGAAATTTGCTCAGTTGCAGAATTGTCACTGTCGTTACTTTCAGTGTTTAATGACGGATCTCCCCACAAATCATTATTGCCAAATTCTGCAGGTGATTCTAATTTATTATCGCTGTTTTCTAGCTGGTCTTAAACCACTTTTGATGTAAAGGGACGGTTTTGGTTGCTATGGACAATCTCCAGTTTCCAGGCAAAAAGAACAGTTTTTATAATATAAAACTGCATGCAGGGCACTGGAGAAATCACTAGGGGCAAAAGGGAGTTGAAATAAATTGATACGGTAATGTAATCTGTAAGATTACAGTGTACTGTATGTATTGTGTGTTTTACTTTTTATATGAATTTGGCGCCGTTCTCCGTTCCCGTGCTTTTCAACGCTTGCAGGGAACAGAGCCCGGGCACTGTGATAGATTGAGCGGAGGACGGCTCTCTCACACTGCGGGGAGACATCGCAGGATCCAGGGGACAAGGTAAGTAAGCTCTTCCTGGATCCTGCAATGCGATTCCGAGTCTGGCTCGGGGTTACCGCATTTGGTACTGAAAATCCACCCCGAGCCAGACTCAAGAATACCGCCAAGGAGGTTAAGGGGATCCCGCAGTGTAGCCTTATGGCTTCACGCTGGGAACCCTACTGTGCATGCGCGATGTGCCGCTCCTCTCTCCTACTGGCCTGGCGGCTGGGAAAGGAGGAGGTGGGAGCCCTGCGGTGACGTCAATACCCGCGGCTAAGGCTCCCGGAAATGGGGACAGCATACCTGTGACCTGAGAAAGAAAGGTATCCTGCCCCCCCTCCCCCCGAAAGGTGCCAAATGTGGCACCGGAGGGGGGAAGGGGTACAATGAACGAAAGTTCCACTTTTGGGTGGAACTCCGCTTTAAGCAAGTAAATGATACAGTTCAGTTGACAAATTCTGCCACGCCCGATTGTGATTCATTTGATGAAGCTGAGCTGAAGAACTAAATGGGTTATTAAAGATATCTTGCATCTTTCAAATTTCCCTAGACACAAATTCAGTATTGAAGACGAATGGAACATTGATTGGTCTGTGTGTGTGTGGAGGCAGGAGCCACTTGTGTTCTAGAAACCAATAGAGTACATTATAATGTACATGTGTAAATGATGGCACAAACATTGCATACATAAAGTGTACAAACAAGATTTTACATATAATCTTATTGCCAGCAAGATCCTATGTAGAATCATATGCCATGTGCATGTGTCCCCGAGGTTAAGTGTTAAGAGCCTGCGGGATCGAGGAATGAAGTATTACTCTGTATAACATGTGCTCTAGAATAAACAAGCATCAGGCTCTTACTATACAGAGTGGTTGTTTTTATAAATCGACTGGAATTCAGCTTTCATTTTTAGGGTTGGGTTAAGGGTTAGGATCAGGTTAAAGGGGAAGTTCTGCTTTTCCTCCTCTTCTCCCCCTCCCATATTTAGAATGTCTTTTTGATGGGGGTACCTGATTTTGACAGGTACCTGCTCCCACTTCTGCTCTGACCACCTAGGTGACCAGAGTGAAAGTTCACCCCCTCCCCACACCTCTCCCAGCAGCCTCTTGGGACAAGTCGCAGGTCCCAGGACACTGCGGACCATGCACCACTTGTGCATGCGCAGTGGGCAGCCAGGTATGAAGCCGGTAGAAGTCACAGCTGGATGTCCACAGTTAAAATGCCGGTGCCAGGGACTCGAAGGCCGGCAAAGAACCGGGTCGGGTGAGGACATCGCTGGATCCCTGGACAGATAAGTATGTGTTTTTTAAACGTCAGCAGAGGAGAACTTCCACTCGGATCGCCTAGGTGATCCAAGCGGAAGTGGGAGCGGGTACCTGTCAAAACTAGGTCGTCGTCCCCACCCCCCTGAAAAAATGAGCTGCCAAATTTGGCAGAGGAGGGGGGGAGAGGACTTAAAGCGGAACTTCCTCCTTTTGAGTGAAGCTCCTCTTTAAGTTGTGTTAAAGTTAGGTGTGGAAGTCTAAGTTACTTACTATGATTTACTTTTTGGGTAAAGTTCAATTGTGGTAGGCTTAAAATATAATACCTCTTTTATTGTGAAAAAAAATCACCCCCCTCTGGGTGATCTATGTACATTGCAAGGATTTTAATAAACTTTGCTGCAGATTCCTACCTTCTTCTTTTTTGAGGAAATAACTTTGTTTCATCATGTCCTGTACAGATTGATTTGTAAATGTCGAGGATCTGTATTCATTATAACCACCTGGTGTACTCTCAGTGTTCTGATGAGGAAAACTGCAGAGTCTGCATCCCTTTAGTACACCAGCCTTAGGATCCTTTCACACATGCTGTCCAATCAGGTCTGGTCAGTCCATGCAGGTCCAGTTTTCCAGACCTAAGTGTGAATGATCAGAAGTAGTGTGATGTAAACTGAGGCCACAAAGGTCCGCTGTCAAAATGTGGATCTGAACACTGCCAGCTGACAGGTGAAAAAAAGAAAAAAGAGCATGGGGTACCACCCATAATCCATACCATACCCTAATCTGAGCACGCAGCCTGGTGGGCCAGGAAAAGTGGAAAGATGAGCATGCGCCTCTTCTCCTGAACCATACCAAGACACATGCCCTCAGCATGTGGAGGGTAACTTGCCAGGTGGGACACCAGTGAAAAAGCACCCCTGTCCGAAAGAAAGAAAGAAAGAAAGAAAGAAAGAAAGAAAGAAAGAAAGAAAGAAAGAAAGAAAGAAAGAAAGAAAGAAAGAAAGAAAGAAAGAAAGAAAGAAAGAAAGAAAGAAAGAAAGAAAGAAAGAAAGAAAGAAAGAAAGAAAGAAAAAATCCACTGATACGTCTGATTCAGTCTCACTTGGCGTGAATGACAGCTCTCGGTCACCTCAATGGAATGATAACAAAGGAGGTGGGTATTCAGGGCAAAGTCATTGACCAAATATGGTTATGTCCAACGTGACTGATCACAAATTTACATTGTGGGTCTTTTTTCAAAAAGTATACTTTGGTTTACTTTTTTGTGAATGAGTAGGGGTACTGTGTACCCCTTACTAATTAATATAGAGGGGCAGTATGCGGGGGCGGTTCCCAGATTACAATAAACCACCCACTGATAGGCCTCCATAATCACCAAGCTAGGGTTAAAGGGAAGCAGAATCTGTCCTCATCAACATGGGAACAAGGAGCTATGCCAGGGTGGTCCCTTCTGGCATGGTAGGTACCATCCCCATGTTGAAGGCATGTGCCTGGTATAGTTTGGGCTTGGGGGGAGGCACACTTGCCCCCTTCCTTTTCTGGCCTGTCAGGCTTCATGCTCAGATATTGGACTGGGATTTATTTATAGGGGATACTGCATGCTGTTTTTTTTTTTTTTTTGCATGGGGTTAACATCCACACCAGAACATCTTCTAGGATATGGGTCTGGTATTGAGGAGGGGAATCCTTTTTTTGCAACAGAAGTAGACAGGCGCTGTCATTTACTGGCAATTTAAACACCATTTTTTTTATTTGTAAATTTCAGTTTTTCTGTATAAGGTTGTATACATCCTACAGATGAACCACTTCACAGGAAGGTTAAGGGCGTCCCCCAGGCATGCTATTTAAAAGAATTTTACATTTTTAATGTTTCACTTTAAGCGTTATTAAAACCACTGCTTCCTGCGAGAAGGAATTTTTTACCTTTTTGCTGTTTTTGCTTTGGTACATGACCCCCTAGGGCAGTTCCCAGCCCCCCTGCTATTTGTTTGACATTATCCTGCCTATAAGCCTAGAACAGAGGTCTCCAAACTGCAGCCCGAGGGCCAGATGTGGCCCATTGCTTGCCTTAATCTGGCCCATGGGATACCATTTATTCCACTGGCACTATTCCTTCCACTGACACCAAAGACGGGGCACTATTCCTCCCACTGACAACCAACCCTGTGGCATTATTTACTCCCACTAGCCACAGTCCGGCCCCCCTAAAGTTTGAAGGACAGTAAACTGGTCCTTTGTTTTGAAAGTTTGGAGACCTCTGGCCTAAAACATGGTCATTACTGGTTCATAAGCGTCTAAGAATGTCAGTAAAATTTGCCGAACCCGTCTCAAACCAAACCCAGGTATGTTCATCTCATTGGTAGTTGCTAGCCATATAATGTGATTTTTTTTGGGGGGGGGACTTTATGGACACATGATGACACCTTGCAACCTCAGAAGCCAGTAAATGACTCAGGCCAATGTAACTGAAATATGGGTTTGCAACTGATTGACCTATCTTTTCTATCATAAAGAATAAGTGAGGAGAGAGATGGTACAGTGATTAAATTAGACTTTTAAACTTCAACAAACCGAGCAAGAGCTAAACATAAAACTCTTTCCTGACATCAGGATGCAATTATTATGCCCGTTGCCATGACATGTTTTCCAGCTAAACTATATAAATTTTTTCCAAGGAATGCTTGCTCTGTCTGAGTAATTAGTGGGTGGGATAGACTCAGAAGAAACAAAATGGGTGTTTGTGAAAATGGAGAGAAAAGCAAAGGATAGGCGTTAATGGCCGCTAGCCTTTGAAATCTTGATTTAATTAAACATTAAGTTAAACTTCTGGGAAAAAATTCAAAAAGCTAAGTTTTATTTGTATCTGGGATACTGGACAACTCTAAAGGCTTTAAAAAAAACCAAATCTAACCAGATGGAAATATATAAGCAGCCATTTTATTTTTAAAGGGGCATTTATTCTGATCCTGGAATCACTGTCTAGTACTCTAGAACAAGTATGGAGGATGGGACTCAGCTCAGACTTCACAGGCTACATGAATATACCAGGTTCTTCTGAAAATCCTAGTTCTGCAGCTGTTCTACTGATCAAGTGGTTTCAGTACGTTTGAAGTCACAGGGGTATGAAAAAAGTGTTGGAAAAAAACAAGAGCATGTAATATAAAGTTGTTAATAAACTGACAATACTGTATGGATTATACCTACCTATCTATTCAGCTGATGGCACTGCAGTGTTATAGTGTGTTATCCTATGGTAATGTGATCACAGGTTGTTCTTTCTATGATCAGTATATGTACTTGTATGCTCCTCGTTTCTGTTTCATGTTTCTAATGCTGTAAGACATAATCTAACATCCTCCATAAAAGTAAAGCTGTTTGCTGTATCCAAGAAGCTTCCAGCGCTTAATTGCAATACTCTGCACAACAGGTTATGGGTCCCAGGCACCCATGCATTGGAGAGGATACTACAAGCCCAGGCACTGGAAAGAATTCTACAGTGAATCAGTGAATACTGTATACAAGTTAAAGAAAGATGACAAGCGGTTCAGATGTGAAGTTTGGAAAAGCAAAGCTGAACAATGCCAATTACCAGCTTTGGAAGTTTAAGCTAGAAATGTTTCTTAGCAAGGATGACTTGTGGCAAGTACTGAATACTTACCAGACAGAAAGATGGAGGACTGGGGTAGGAAGGACAGACAGGCAAAAGCAATTATAAGCTTACTAGTAGAAGATGACCAGCTTATCCACATAAGAACAGAGAAAACAGCCAAAGGTATGTGGACTTCATTACAAAATCTTCATGAGCGTTCAAGCCTCAACAGTGCGCTGTTTTGCTACGAAAGTTATACAAGATGGGACTAGAAAGAACGCCAGCAAATGTGTGACCACGTGAATGCTACGCTAGAGATCATAGAGCAGCTACGCGCCATTGGAGAGGACATCGAAGGTAACCTTATTGTTGCCCTGCTCCTCTGCAGTCTTCCAGAGACATTTACTGCTCTTATTAATGCTTCAGAAACCAGACCTGAGCAGGAGCTGACACTGGAATATATCAAAGGGAAATTAATCGATGAATATGACAGAAGGAAAGGAAATATGCACAATGATGACAAAGATCTTAAGATGTACAAAGGCACAAAGCACTACAAAGAAAGCAGAGCCTGTTTTTTCTGTAAAAGGACCGGTCACCTAAAAAAAGGACTGTTCTATCTGGAAAGCCGAGCAGAAAAAGCTAGAGCTATCGACAAAAGAAAGAGTCAAAGCAATCAGAAAGAAATTTGCAGACACATCATGGAATGGCACCTTTAAAGTGACACAGAGCAGCAAGCCACACGGCTGGTGCATAGACTCATAGACAGGCCACATAACTAGCGATGAGATCTTCTTCACAAACATTGATTACAGTGCAAAGGACAAAGTATTCCTAGCAAAAGGGAAAAGCATCACTTCCGAATATAAAGGCCAGGGCTTCCTGAACTGCATTACACCACAAGAAGGTAAGCAGAGTGTCCTTGTAAAGAAAGTGCTGTATGTTCCAGAACTAGAAGGCAGCCTTCTATCAGTGAAAAGACTTGCAAACAATGGTCTCACAGTTAAGTTACAGGGTGATGAATGCACAATTCAGGATGATAAGCGATTCCTCACAAAAGGAAAACTGGATGATCTCCTATACAGGCTCATCACCACAGACCTCCCTCCAACTGCTACATCTGCAGGACAGCTTGTTCTTTTGAAAAACAAAAGACTTACTGGCAGGATCACCAGGTGATAATAAAAGAAAGAAAGCCTAGAAAAGAAAACAAATGCAGCCATCACATCTAAGAATTGGTAAAATGCAATATAATTAATGTTTGCTTATGAGTTTAACACAAGCTGAAGTCCAGGTTTCCTTTCCAAGCTGGTTCAAATGTACTATTTCTATAACTTAATACTAACCATAATTTATTTTGCCTCTGTGTGCCCTGTATCATACTATTGTAGTATTACCCTGTTTCCCCGAAAATAAGACCTAGCGTGATTGTCAGTGATGGCTGCAATATAAGCCCTACCCCCCAAATAAGCCCTACCCTGTTTCCCCGAAAATAAGCCCTACCCTGAAAATAAGACCTACAAGGAATTTAACTAGGGCTTATTTGGGGGGTAGGGCTTATATTGCAGCCATCACGACAATCACGCTAGGTCTTATTTTCGGGGAAACAGAGTAGCACAGTATACAGCGCTGTGTTCTGCACAAGAATGGGCAACTTTGCTGCTGGAACAAAATAGAGTGGGGTTGAGTGCTTCTTAGCCATTCTATTTTTATGAATAAACACAAGGCTTCTTTCGATTGGCCAAGGTGGAGAGGCAGGGGGTGTCAGGACTCCATATAGGCTCACGATATCCATGCGTGCAACCAGTAGGGCATGGGTAGCAGTGGCCAAGATGGGTAGCGCTTCTAAGATTTCTCCTCACACACCACCTTGGAAGAATCCTAAATTAATACACTTCTATGAGTACCCTGATCCAATCATCTGGACTAAATTTGGTATTAACACGCTAAAAGACATAGTGGGTGGTGGGAAACTTCTACAGTTTGACACCCTGAAAACTAAGTTTAATCTTCCCAACACTCACTTGTGACGTTATCTTCAGCTCAGCCATGCTTACAATGTCCAATTTGGAGATATTGGTATTACCCTAAAAATGAGTGATGTTGAGTCTTTGCTGAGGGAGGACACTTTGGACCCTGTCTACAACATATAAACAAATGTTCGGTGAGGGAGGAGATCTCCTTGCAAAGTGTAGGGCGGTGTGGGGCGAGGTGTTCCCCCAGATGGACGGGGATGACTGGGATGATATATGGGACATTAATTTTACTAGATTGGTCTCTGCTAGGGACCAACTCATCCAATTTAAATTCCTACATGGTATCTATCTTACTCCAGCTAGATTGGCGAAGATGTTCCTTACGCAGTCACCTAGTTGCTGGTGGTGCAGTTCCCTCACTGCAGATTTCATGCATATCTTTTGGAATTGCTCGAGCATCCAGGCTTTTTGGAAGGGAGTCACAGAATGTATAGCAAAAGTTACTATACAGCCCACGATAGAGGTGTGCCTTTTGGGTTTGGTAGACAATCTAGCCCCAAAGAGAGTAACGCATACATTACTAACAATCCTAATCTATTATGCTAGGAAAACGATAGTGTTATCATGGAAAAAGCCCAATCCTCCATCTGCATCAGCATGGAAGGGTGTGGTAAACAGAGCTGCACCTTTCTACAAAGCTACATACATTAGCAGGGGCATACCACAGAAATTTGATAAAGTGTGGGGCAGTTGGATGAATAGTGAAACTACGGTGGCGGATTGAGTGGCACGTAATGGAATACACCTGCTGTGGGATTCAACATGTATGTAACTATTTGACATATTGAAATGTATTATTGATTGTCATTAGGGAAAGGTGGCCTTATTATCGTTATTCTGATCCTGTCGCTGAGTGAGGGTCTTGAAGTAGGAGGAGAGGGTCAATGCTGAAGAAATGTAAATAGTTCTTTGTATGTGTGGCCCATTGGGTCCTGTGTTTACTTGTTATGTTAACCATTTGCCGACCGCCGCATGTACATATACGTAGGCAGAATGGCATGGCTGGGCAAATGGGCGTACCTGTACGTCCCTTTGAATTTGCCGCCGTGTGGTGGCCTGCGGGACGCCAGCGGCGCGCACGCGACCCTGCCGCGAGCTCCGCGAGTAGGATTGCAGGTCCCGCGGACTCGATGTCCGCGGGGATACCCGCGATCGTCTCACAGAGAGGAAGAACGGGGAGATGCTGATGTAAACATGCATCTCTCCCCATTCTGCCTAGTGACACTGTCACTGATCATAGGTAAAATGGACTGACTCTGTGACGTCAGCTGTCAGCGGGCTTTATGGGCACAGGAGTGCAGAACAAACTGCACTCCTGTGACCCACAGGAGAAGTACAGCCAAACGAGCCTTGGCTGTACTTGGCGCTAGAACATACAAACATGCATATAAAGAGTCCAAAGTAAATGTGAAAAAAATCCAGGGTGTGATAGTCAATAAAATTATATATATATATAAAAAAATTATATATATATATATATACATATATATGAAAATAGTCACTGAAATTAAAGATCTGATAAAAAGCACCAGCGGCAGCTCACTTGAGAGTGGAAGCAGGCAACTCTGAAACAACAATGTAAAAAACAGCAAGAAGCGCCAATCTAAGTGCAGTATCATGAAACTTTAATGAGATAATTATAAACGGACAAACAGCCAAATGGCTACTCACAAAAATGAAATAGGTTAAGGCAAGGACAAGTGGTGGGTCCAGGGACATCCTCCTCAGATGTGGGCAAAGTGCATGGTGCAGGTATTCCTGGAAGCGCTGTCCACGTTAGCATGTACAAGTAGTCACCGGGGTCACCGCTGGGCGCTAGGCTGCAACACGATGGAGGTGTCCGCAGAGACAGCCAGCGTCTAAGCGGACATGGAGAGCCGTCGCAGTAGACGGGAACCGGAAGATGAGCGTGGAACGCAAGGCACTAGTCCAGGAACCAACAAAACGGAAGTGACGTATGGACGCGTCGGATGACGCGTTTCAATGCTTCCGCATTTTCTTCAGATCCGATAGGCTAATACAACAGGTGTCCTTTTATAGGAACTATGGAGTCAGTAACTAGGCAACGGCTGAGCCCTGTCTTTCTCGCCCCGGGGATGAGCACAAAAAAAAATGTCTTTTTTTTTGTCTCCCCCTCATGCCGTCCCTTGCCCTGTTTTTCTTTTCCTTGTTCCCTGGTCTCTCTATGGCACCTAGGCGCTTCTGCATTCCAGGACGCGGCTCCCCCTTCCGGGTCACGGCTCCAGCGTGCTTCCACAGACGAAACTGAGGCTCGATTTTGCACGTGCGGCCTGGGTCGCACCTTTGGGTGCCCCAGGGAGAGTGGTATTGCAGCGCGCTGCGGCAAACAATGGATGTGGCCAAACTGCTCGTGCTGATGTCATCGCACCATACCCCCACCCCCCCAGTGCCCCAAACCTGCCCCCAGACAGCGGCCCACAGCTCCTGGATGGCAACAGATGTTTGTGTGACTATCTCAGTTACTTGGGGAGCCACAGCTTAGTCTGAATAATGTGTTCCGGTGAATCCCAGACAGGTGGCAACCCTACAAGATGGTCCTTGAAATCTCAGGAGAACTTTGTTTCTACACTAGACACAGGCTCACCCAATTACAGTAGGTGCATGGAGCCCATAGCAGAGAACACATTTGGTCCTATAGTTGTCTCTCCTTAGTAGTAACCAGCGGTCATGTGAGTACTTTGTTTGCTCCATGGGATTAAATGAGGAAGGGATTTAGCAATCATCAGAATACTGCATTTCCTTTCCTAACTAACCTGATGGAGTGGCACTAGCGCTCCTTGGGTTAGGAGAGGCTGCCGCTGACCACCTGCCTACATACCTGACTATTTTTTGGTATCACTTGTAATAAATCTGTACTTTCCCCCTTTTCCCTCCTATTGCTCCACCTTACTGATCACCCCACAAAGTGTACGCCAGCGTCCATGTCACAGCAAATTTGCTGATATTCACTTATCACTACATGTGAGGATCTGGATTTGTGATATTTCAGAGGCGGCCCGCTGTCATATTAGTCCAGTGTATAGAGATTGATAGAACCTAGAAGTAAGAACACTGACTGATATTTTTGTCTAATGCCTGCGAATTTTAAACATGTCCTTATATGAGCAGGCAGAGCTATTTTTATTCCTTGCCAAAGAAGAAACATATCTGCTTGTTTACATGAAGATGGAACTGGAAAACACAGGGAGAAGCTGAGAGGAATATACAGTGTTTAGTGAAAGATGCACATACTGTACATATTTGCAGCTATATCACTCAAAGTGTACCTGTGCTTTGCCCATGCACGCCATATGCGTTGGGCATCATGGGGTCTATCTTTTAAAAAACTAAAAAACTAAACTGCAACTTTAAATACAGAAGTTCTAGCTGGTCATATGACATCCTTAGGTCCTCCTTCTCCCTGTGGCGGTAATGGATGGTCTTCATTACTCCAGAGAATGTTGATGATGCTGTATTGTACTGTAAGCTCAGGCCAATATGGTAATGCACTGTCTGAGGGTGTGTCCATGACAGCCTGGGCTCACAGGAAGTGGGTTGAATGAGATAGATTAGTGATGGTGAACCTTGGCACTCCAGATGTTTTGGTGCTACATTTCCCATGATGCTCAACTACACTGCAAAGTGCCTGAGCATCATGGGAAATGTAGTTCCAAAACATCTGGGGTGCCAACGTTCGCCATCACTGAGATAGACCTTCACTCAGAGTAGTAGTGGACTGTGCTCTGTGTTTCCTGTGTTCAGAGATTATGTTGTATGTGCATACGCTTATTTAGTGCAATGGAGTACAAGCTTATCCACTTCAGCTCCAGGCCTTTTCTGCCACTTTTTGTTTACAAGTAAATGTAGCACTCTCTAGTGTGCTAGAATAGGATTTTTCTGTAGTGTAGGAAAATTGTTTAGGCTTGGCTGACAGCCAAGCCTGTGTTTGTTATCTGGGTCAGGTGAGGGACTCGGGGGGGCTGGATGACCCCTTACTTCTGGAACTTGCTAGAAACTTCTAGAAGAATGGGAGTGGAGGTGAGGAAGAGCCGTCTGTAGTATTCTGAGGGCCCTGACCAATCCCCAACAGATGGGTGGCAGGGGGCAAGCCCCCTCTAATACACATGGTCAGCCCAGCTGGGGCAGTGGAGTTTGGGTGGAAGCTGGGGATGGAGTGTTAGGCTGTCGGTGGCCCTTGAGGGTGCCCCCTAGTCTAGGGGGAGGGGTGACCTGGGGCCTGGGCTCGGGTGCGGAAGGGACCCCCTTTACGACCTGTCCTGACCAGAGGCACGGGAGCAGAAGAAGGACAGCAGGAGAATACTGCTGGGCAAATCTCCAGGGAGGAAGACAGCCAGATGGGCTGGTGAGTGTTACAGTTGGAGAGGACTGAGAGGCATGCCTTAGAGGCAGGACTGTTTTTAAGGCAGGGCAAAAGGGGCAGCTACCCTGGCAAATCTCCAGGGAGGAAGACAGCCAGATGGGCTGTTGAGTGTTACAGTTGGAGAGGACTGAGAGGCATGCCTTAGAGGCAGGACTGTTTTTAAGGCAGGGCAAAAGGGGCAGTTACCATGGGCCCCATCATTGTTGTGGGGCCCAAAGCAGCTTCCTCATACTTGCCAACTTTCCCAGTTTAAATTCACTTATCCCTTTAAGTTTTAGTCCCGTGCTGTGTCTTGATATCTCAGTGTAAAGTTCTGTTGCTGCTGCCCAGCTCTGCCCTATTGCCGTGTACAGATGACTCACCTGCAGACCTTGTGTTTATATGTAAATAACCTGCATTGATAAGTAAATAGCGGCGGCATTAATATGTAAAAAGTCAGGGACCCCTATATTGATATGTAAATAGAGGCAGCATTCATATCTATATCATGTCCCCCTGAGGTCATATCTACCATCACTTCTGCTGAATGCTGCCCACTGAGAACGTAAAGGAGCATGCTTGAAAGTCCTGCCTACAACTGTGGTCATTCAGCCTTACATCAGCCTGTTCTGCAAAGGTAAGCAAATTGGAGGTGGAACCCCTCTTCAAAAAAACATGATGCCACAGCAACCTGAATTTTGGTGTATGTGAATACACACATCACAGCAGATGCATGAGGGTGTCATTAACAATTAATGGTCCCCTCACCTCCCCAGTCCATGGTGTGCTGTAACCTTTAGCAATCAATCAGTGAGCAATAATGCTGTGCACTAACCTCTTGCAACAAATCATTGAGCGGTAACGATATGCAGTAACCTCTAGGAACCAGTCAGTGAGCAGTAATAATGTGCAGTAACCTCTAGCAACCAATTAGTGAGCAGTATTGACGTACAGTATTCTCTAGCAACCAAACAACAAGCAGAATTCATGTGCTGGAACCCTTTGGAAAATAAACAGTGAGCCATAATGTGTGCTATAACCTCTAGCAGCCAGTCAGTGAGCGGTAATGATACACTGTAACCTCCGGAAACCAATCACAATCGCTGCCTGATCTGATTCAGTAAACTGATTTTGAGTCTAGCTGCTATTTATTGTATGTCTCAGAGCAGGTGAAGAGTGAATATGCATGGGGGGGGGGCAAGAAAATGTTTGCCCAGGGTCCAGTCAATATTAAAGACGGCCCTACTTAGAGGACTGAGGAGAGCAGTCTGTGATGGTTACAGAGTCAGTCTGGGAGGACTGCTGATGAATGACCTGGAGGGCTAGGGGCAGCTGCAGTCAGGTGGGCTGGCAGTACCTGAAGAGGTGGTGCTGGGATCAGTAGCCACAGGAGGACAGGGACTTGCTACACAAACAAGGGGCCTACAGTCCCTGCTTGTAATGGGCTTTTGCTACCTAGAGAAAAAGACTGAGTCTTTTTTGTCAGATCACCCAACAGTGTGCCAGCTTGTCCTGTAGTGCTGCAATCAAGAGTTGTGCAGGAGGCAGAGGAGAAGTGTGTATACCGACTGTCCCTGAAGAGTCCTTTTGCTGAAAGTCAAGTGAGCACCCATAATATCCCTATGCAAGTTTATTCCCCTCAATAAAACATAAAAACAAAGCATTGGGCTGTTCTTCTGACTCAAGTGTGCTGTGAAAATATGGTGTGGCTGGCTGTGCAGGGTGGGGAATTCCTTTACACTTGCGGCTCCTTAGGGGGTGCGCTACATAAAAATCTGTATTTTTGCTAGAAAATTACTTAGAACCCCCAAACATTATATATACAGCCGTAGCCAAGGCTTCAGGGTGCCCAAGAAAGTCCAGCAAGCACCAGGGCCATCTCCTACAGTTGATTCAGCTGTTGGACCAGGGCACCAACAGTGCAGAGCTTTCTCAGGAATGGCAGCAGGCAGGTGTGAGTACATCTGCACACACAGCGAGGCAAAGACTTTTGGAGGATGGCCTGGTGTCAAGAAGGGCACCAGTCAGTCTCTCCAGGAAAAACGTCAGGGACAGACTTATATTCTGCAAAATGTACAGGGATTGGACTGCTGAGGACTGGGGTAAAGTCATTTTCTCTGATGAATCCCCTTTCCGATTGTTTGGGGCATCCGGAAAAAACCTTGTCCAGAGAAGAAAAAGTGAGCACTACCATCAGTCCTTTGTCATGCCAACAGTAAAGTACCCTGTGACTATTCATGTGTGGGGTTGCTTCTCAGCCAACCGAGTGAGCTCACTCATAATTTTGCCTAAGAACATAGCCATGAATAAAGAATGGTACAAAAACATCCCCTGAGAGCAACTTCTCCCAACCATCCAAGAACAGTTTGGTTATGAACAATGCCTTTTCCAGCATGATGGAGCACCTTGCCATAAGGCAAAAGTGATAACTAAGTGGCTTGGAGAACAAAACATGGAAATTTGGGTCCGTGGCAAGGAAAAGCCACAGACCTTAATCCCATTAAGAACTTGTGCATTGATTGTGCAAGAATGGGCTGCCATCAGTCAGGGTGTGGCCCAGAAGTTGTTAACCAGCATGCCAAGGTGAATTACAGAGGTCTTGAAAAAGAAGGGTCAAAACTGCAAATTTTAACTCTTAGCATAAACTTAATGTTATTGTCAATAAAAGCCTATGACACTTATGAAATGCTTGTAATTATACTTCTGTATATAGTAACATCTGACAAAAAGATCTAAAAACACTGAAGCAGCAGACTTTGTGTCATTCTCAAAACTTTTGGCCACGGCTGTACAGTATATATATTTTTTAGCAGAGACCCTAGAAAATAAAATGGCAATCGTTGCAATTTTTTATGTCACACAGTATTTGCACAGCGGTGGGGGCATATCCTGCTAGAATCCTTTGAAGCTAAGTCACGGAGTACACCAGGGATCCAGTCTGGAGAGTCCATTAAGGAGAAGTTTGCCTAACATTGGAGGGAGTTATCCAAGTTCTCTAGAACTTGAGAGTACAGACCTGAGTGTAGGATCTGGATGACTGGCCAGTGACATTGCTTATGGTGTCCCAGTGCTGTTCATTCCCAGAGCTTTTGCTGAAAGGGCTGTTCTGAGAAGTAGCTGCAGAGAGAAGTGTGTCCTATCACTGTGGTTCAGTGTTCTGGAGTATCCCACCAATCTCTCTTCAGAGAGCATTTGACTGGCAGTGAGGAAGCGGTGTATAGCCTCCTCACCACCTGCTTTAACCCCTTGAAGCCTGCACGAGTGTGCAGCAATTGCCTGCGTTACATGCGGTTTGGGGCACCACCATTAAGCGGGGATAATTTTTTCTGTGCTACAATGCAAAGCATGGTGGCCACAGCATATGTACACAACTCCCAGCTGCCTTTGCAGCCAAAGAGGAGCAGTTGGGGGGGGTAGTAAAACCGTGGCTCAACCATGTGGTTTTACAGCACCCCAACCGCTAGTGTAAACTAGGGCTAGGGCCCGTTAACATGGGCATTCAGTCTGGATCCATCCGTCATAACTACAGTGTATGTCTATGGGCGGGGTGGATGTAAACAGACATATGTCTAGTTATTTGTTTACAACCGAGGCCATTTGTGTCCACAGAAAAAAACAAAAAAGGTCTTCCTTTTTGCCCTGATGCAAACTGAACTAACGTAAGATGGAAGTACAAACTGATGTAAACGTATATGTAACCTGAATCAGTATTCATCGGTTTTATCCTAACAAAAAATGTGACAGAACTGAAAGGACCCTTACAGCCAAAGGAAGATGCCACCTTAGCCTCTGTTTGATCAGCAGTTGCCATGGTGCTGCACATGTGATCAGTTATGACACCATACATAATGTAAGCAGGTGGTGCTGGGAAAGGGATTTTCTATGCTAAATGTTTTTTTTTTGTTTGTTATTTCCTTAAGTATATGTTCCTTTTGGTATATAACAAAAAAATGTTTTATTATGTTGTACTTGTAATGACTATACTAAGGTAGTGGAACCTGAAGGGCAAGGGTTAACACTGCTGGACAGGTTTTCCAGCACTTTTCAGGGGAACACCACCCCCTCCTGGTCACATCAAATAATGAAGAGGCTCCTCAAGTTCCTAGGAGTTTGGGAGGTCAGGATGTAGCCGTCAATCAGCTGTCCAGCGCCCCTTGCGGGAGCCCAGTCTGGGTCCCTGAAGGGCTGGGATTTCTATGGATTTATGTTATCAAATTATGGAATTTTGTGGATTATTGCTACCAATTATGGATTTACTGACAACAGTGGACTTTTGCCTTACAAAGGACTTTTAATGGGCTTTATCACCTAAACAAGGTATACCTTATGAGGAATTTAAAGAACGTTGTCAGGGAAATGGGTTGAAGATGTCTGGAAGAACTATACCTTGTTACCTTCAGTTAATTTAGTAAAATAACTTTATTGTCCAGTTTAACTGCCTAGTTTGAAGTCATTAAAAGGGTGCATGTATGGCACATCAAAGAAAAGGGCTTATTCAAGGGGACCAGAGAAGTCAGAGAGAAGACAGCACAGAGCTTTAATGAGCAGAGAAGCTATCTTGGTGAGGCTGTTTTGCCTTTACTAATGACTATTGTACTTTTGTCTGGTGCCTATGCACCCAACCAGCCAGGAAGTGGGTGAAACAGCATAGAAGACTGAGATTGATGTTTGGCCCCATTACTAGCATCTGGTTCCCCACATAATGAGACTGACTTCACAGCACGAAGCATGTAGGGACCTAGCCAGGGAGTCACAAGTGATTAAGTGAGGCCTCTGGAGCAGAACAAGCATGGGTTTATGAGTAATGTGCTTCCTGTATCCAATAGCAACGTACAGATCCTGGGAGTCAGGTGACAGGACTGCTAGGTTGGTGAAGACCGGTACAAGCTCCGTGACACCAGCTCCGAAATGGCGCGTGCCTGGGGAGAGATGAAGTCTAACAGAAGTTGTGTCTGTAGTCAGGGGCGGACTGATAACTCATGGGGCCCCCGGGCAATAGGAGATTATGGGGCCCCCAGGCAATCAGAGATTATGGGGCCACACAGTATACAATCACACAGTATACACAGACAGATGTAAAAAAAACACAGATTTATACATACTGTGCCTGGTTTTACTGAGGCTGGCAACCCTGATGGGGCCCCCTAATGGCCCAGGGCCCTCGGGCAATGCCCGAGTGGCTCAATGGTCAGTCCGCCCCTGTCTGTAGTGCATATGTGTCAAAATTGTAGAAGTTTGGCCATGGATTACAAAGGGTCATCATGTGTGCTCTTGGAGGAGTCTTGCTTTTAATTCAAAGAGCTGCCTTGATGCTGATTTTACATGAACGCAGCCTCTGCCCACCACAGGGGGCACTAGTGAGAGCTCACTCTAGGGTTCCCCTCAATTGGGTGCTAAGCCCCACCTTTAATTAGATGGCTTGACAGTTTGGCAAAACATATAAGCAGCTGTGACAGTTATCATTCATGGCAAGCCTTGAATGAAACTGTTTTGAGAAGCAGTTAAATTGATGGGTTTAATTCCATATGTCTAGGAGCCTAGGAACAAAGATGAAATATATTCCTCATTCAGGCAGACTTCCTCCATCTGTACAAGTGTCCCCCAGAGCCTCTTCCCTGTCTCTCTCTGGGTCCTTGTTAGGGAGATTTTCCTTCACTTTCTGTCTCTGAGATACAAGAGGAAATGCAAAGAAATTCTCCCCAATGTAAGATGTAACGCCCTCCTAGGCCCCATGCACACTGGGCATTTGGCCCTGATGCATGTGGCTCTGGTGTTTAGGTGTTGGATGGGACACCTGTGCCCTCTGCCCACAGCTAAACACTAGAGCCGCGTACACCCGGGCTAAACACTCACTATGCATGGGGCTTTATACAGTAATCACCAAAGCAAATTATCCTTCTGAAAGATTTTCCTTCACTTTTTGTATTGATAACAACTCTAGAATTTTAGATTTCCCATCATTTTCTGTCCTGATCACAATGGGGACAAAATCATTAGGGGATCATTAGGACAAAAAAGGAGGTGAATCAGTGGGGACACAGACAGCAATAAAATCTGACAGAGGTTCTAACCCTTCCATGCACCATCAAAAAAAAAAAAAAAAAGTTTTGCTTTCACAACTTGCCACAAACCTAGGAACCTCAAACCAAGGATATAATAAAAAAAAAAACATATAAGGAGCGGTTACGTTCATGTCAAAAAAAGAGCCCCTGTCTGCAAACTTGCTATAGGTGCAAACTGAAAGCGTCTTAAAGTCAATCAGTATTCAGTACTTTTAAAGAAATTACAGCCAACGCATTTCTCCCAGTACAGGGTTTTTCCTTTGATGGCCTCTTTGCCCTGACACCACAAATCTGTCATCTGCATGGACTCATCTACCTTTTGTTATTCCGAGGAAACTAAATCATAATGCCATCCAGCCACCTGCCACATCTCCACGAGATGGAAAACATCAGATCTCCTGGAGTAACAATGTGGTTTTTTCCTTCATTACACCGTGTGAGCAACACAGCAAATTGTTATGACTCCATTTGCTATTTTTGTTAAAACAACATTCAGGAGTATTGTTAACGATATGATATCTGTGAACACAGCCCCTTCCTGGCAACTCATCGTCCTTCAAAGCAGCAAAAGAAAAAAAAAAGTTATAGTAGGTTAAAGAGACACTAAAATCAGAGTTTAAAAAATTCTATTCAAGTATGTACTCCTAAAGTGCCATTAAACGATATCCTTATTCTCCAAAAATAGTCCATACACATCCATTACTTCCTGTAATCTATTTTTCATTAAATTGTTTCTTAAATTTTTCTGCCCTTTTTGAGCTCCGAACCTCTCTTTTTCTCCTTCAGTTCCATTGGTTTAG
Organism: Lithobates clamitans; assembly: GCA_037952925.1. Lineage (NCBI taxonomy): Eukaryota > Metazoa > Chordata > Amphibia > Anura > Ranidae > Lithobates > Lithobates clamitans. Next base: position 760,489 of record JBBGZY010002118.1, read on the forward strand.
AAGGAGTAGTGCAAGTCAGTTGTGGCCATGTGCACTGCTCTTTGCATGCTACAAATCCCATAGTCCCTAGTGCATGCTGAGAGCAAGCAAAAGAGGGTGGCTACATTCCTACAGTAAGTGGGACCATGGAGAACAGACATAGCGACCCTCTAACAGGAAGTTAGATCACATCCACAAAAAAAAAAAGAGATTTGGAGTAGGCTGAGAGCAATACAAGGAACTTTAGGTTAAGAATAAAGACTTAAATAAATTTTTTTAAACCAAAGTTTAGTGACACAGGTTTAAAGTGGAAGTTTCGCTGTTTGGTGGGAGCATGCAAGTTTTTTATTGCAGAAGAGACATGCGATGTCTCTTCTTCAATAAAAATACACCTACCTGCCTGTTTGCCACATCCCCTGGCATGTACACTGAGCTGCACATGCACAGTCTATCTGGCCCGACCAATAGCCCCCTATGTGATAGCATTTTGCTATGACAGGTTCTCTTTAATACTTTAATATTAATATTAATATTAATATATATATATATATATATATATATATATATATATATATATATATATATATATATATATATATTAATTAAAGAGAGCCTGTCATACAGAGTGCCAGTTTCATCTTAAAGGGTCTATCTATATAAGCGAAAACAATATTTGGAGTCTGTGGTTCATGATGCACCATGCTGTGCCCTAACCCTTCCACCCTAGAGTTTATAAGCCTGAATAAACTCTTTAAACTGTTCAAAAGTGACTGGCACCCATTTGTTTGTGTCCTCATTACATATCAAGAATCCTACCCTGAGGTGAAATGCCAGCCCACCTGACCTCTGAGGGTCCCTTACAGCCTCTAGAGCAGCCTTTTTGCAACCCTTTAAACATGGGGGAAGCCTTGAATTAACTTTCCAGGGTCAGGGAACCCCTGCTAATAATTATTATATTTAGAGCTCACAGTACACTAGCGCGATGGTCAGAAGTAAGAATGCTCCTTATATTTGTGGTCTTTGGGAATAGTTCCCTCTTATAGATAGCTAAAAAGATCATTGGTGTCAGTGGTTAATTATCTGAGAGGGGGGCATTGCCCATTGCTCAAGGAACCTCTAACAACCCCTGGAGGAACCCTAGGGTTTCATGGAACGTTGGTTGAGAAAGGCTGCTCTAGTGGGTAAGGGGGTTCTACATATACATTTTAGGACCAAACATAGGCTGTACCACCTGTGCAAGAATTACAGTGCATTGTGTACAGAGTAGAGAAGGGTGTTAGTTTAAAGTAAAAAAAGATAAAATGTTAAAATGGAAGTAAATGCAAAAACTTAACTAACTCCAAACCAACAAATTCTAAGCCTAATCTATCTAGCCCTGTAAAGAAAAAAATCATTATACTTACCTGTTTTGCAGCCGCTCTAGTCCGGTCCCAGGGAGAGCTGTCAGCGGTGGCTTCAGTGTGTAGGAGAGACAGCCGACAAGGGAAGCCCAATAGTAACTCTATAGGCCACGTCACTTCCCAGGCATTTCCCAGCCGTTGTCGGCTTTCTCCTGCACACAGAGGACACCACTGAAGACCAGACCGTAGCGGCTTCAGAACAGGTAAGTACGAGGGGCGTTCAAGTCAAACCGGAGCTTTTGAGTTTATATATTAAAAGAACAAATTTCAAGAAGTGGAAACTGCATTTATTTTTCAACATACTCCCCTGCTACATTTATACACTTATCCCAACATCTAGCTAATGCCTGGAAAGCTTCGGCATAGAAAAATTTGTCAGTTCGCCTGAACCATCCTAGGACAGCCTGTTTCACTTTGTCACCAGTGCTCAAATGCTGACCTCCGAGGAATTATTTTTTTTGCAATTCCACGAAAGGTTACGCGTCGATTATCGAGGATCAGGCGTTCCACGCAATGAATGTTCACAGGAATGACTGCTGTGGGCTGGGAACCACCTCAGCCAGGATGCTAACTCACAGACGAAGGGCCTTCCTTGAAATGCTTACACCATTCAAATGTCTTACTGCAGCTGAGCATCTCATCACCGTACTGTGCTTTAAGTCTTCTGTAGATATCTGTGGGTTTTACGCCTTCGTTCACAAACATAATCATCACATGATGTTCCATGCACGCACTATCACTGTTGTCTGCCATCTTGATTAATGGTCTCTGGAATGGCCCACAACATGTGCACCACCTATCAGTAATAGGACACACTGGCCACTTACTACTGCATGTAGTACCACCACACTAGCATCCCTTTTTTATACCTGTAAAATTAAAAGTCCCGGTTTGACTTGTACGCCTCTCGTATACCGATTTTTTCTTTGCAAATCTAGATAGATTGGGCTTAGCATGTGGGTATAGATTTAGTTTAGGTTTTGCCTTTACTTCCACTTTAATGCCCCGTACACACGGTCAGATTTTCAGACGGAAAATGTGTGATAGGACCTTGTTGTCGGAAATTCCGACCGTGTGTGGGCTCCATCACACATTTTCCATCGGATTTTCCGACACACAAAGTTTGAGAGCAGGATATAAAATTTTCCGACAACAAAATCCGTTGTCGGAAATTCCGATCGTGTGTACACAAATCCGACGCACAAAGTGCCACGCATGCTCAGAATAAATAAAGAGATGAAAGCTATTGGCTATTGCCCCGTTTATAGTCCCGACGTACATGTTTTACGTCACCGCGTTCAGAACGATTGGATTTTCCGACAACTTTGTGTGACCGTGTGTATGCAAGACAAGTTTGAGCCAACATCCGTCGGAAAAAATCCATGGATTTTGTTGTCGGAATGTCCGAATAAAGTCCGACTGTGTGTACAGGGCATAAGGATTAACAATATGTCAGTTGTGCTTGATATGAATCACTCATGCACTTGCAGTTGCTATGATATTGGTGAACATAATATTATTCTCTTGATAAATGGACAGCTATGAATTACAAGACTGCACTGGTTACAGTATGCATATCCCCAGGGCATGACTAGTGTTGTTTTAAGAGAGCCTTTTTCTCTTTCATAAAAACACAAACACGTCTCAACAATAGCATGGAACAGGAGCTTGTCTGAGCAGATGTGCATATTGAAATAATAGTTGAAGTTCTGTACAGGAAACAAGGTGGTTTTATCATTTCTGACCTTCCTTTGCTTAAAACATGCAACAACTTTGTGTTTCTCCATACCTCCCAACTTTTTGAGATGGGAATGAGGGACACCTATCAGCAAAAGTATGCAGGCATAGGACACACCCCTTGACACGCCCCCTTAATGGAGAATTGTACAAAAAAATAAGAATGGTTAAACCCACAAGTGCTTTTTTTACCACTACTATTCCTTTATATTGGCTTTTGGAATTTACAAATGCAGCAATTTAGAAATCAGATGAAATGTTTAGCACTGGGAAACAATTTTTGATAGATAAAAAGTGCATTTTATATACATCTATATAGATCAGACCAAAATGAGGGACAAATGAGGAGCAATGAGGGACAGGGGGATATTGTTCCAAATCAGGGACAGTCCCTCGAAATCAGGGACAGTTGGGAGCTATGGTTTCACATCACAGTTTTTGAACACTATCTTGGCTAATGCATAGGGTACATGACTGTAGTGGAATGAGTACTGTAACTGCATCCAAACTTTCCAGAATTGTTGCTTTTTTGTCAAAATAATATCCTTCCACCAGACTGGAAAAACTCCAACTTTATTTAATACAGATTATGACAAATATACACAACTTTTAACAAGCCTATACCTTAGAAAATACCCAGTTATTTGCAAATGTATATGGATTTTCTATCCCAAGGGGATGGTGTTTATTAACGTTTGGACAAAATACAATGCAAATATACCCTAGCACTCAGCCTTACTAGATAGCAAACAGTGGTCTGCCTTGCAAACGTACATATAAACTGTCACATAAAAACACCTCACTATCATGAAGTCCAACTCTAATCTATTGTAGTGCCTCACCCCCTATTAGGCCCACTGAATGGTCTCAAGGTTCTTTCCCCAGTAAGTGTCCTAGCAGCCAGATATACAGCCTCAGTCACTCTTCTGGCTCAGTAAACAGTCTAGGGTAAGGGTCTTCAAACTATGGCCCTCCAGTTGTTCAAGAACTACAATTCCCATCATGCCTAGTCATGTTTGTGAATGTCAGAGTTTTACAAGGCCTCATGGGATGTGTAGTTCCACAACAGCAGGATGGGCCGTAGTTTAAGGATCCCTGGTCTAGGGGTATCCTTTTTCTGATGCTTTATTAAAGGGGTTGTAAAGGTTAAAAAAATTTCACCTTAATGCATTCTATGCATTAAGGTGAAAAAACTTCCGACAATACCGCCGCCCCCAGCCCCCCCCGTTTTACTTACCTGACAACTCGAGAGTCAGCCGCTCGCTCCCGACATCCATTTCGCCACTCAGCCATGGCCGCTGATTGGCTACAGTGGATGGATTGAAAGCAGCGCAGCCATTGGCTCACGCTGCTGTCAATCACATCCAATGACGCGGCGCGCCGGGGGGCGGGGCCGAGTGATACAGTGAGCGGCTATATCAATTAAATAATTTTTCATATTTAGAATAGCTTTTGTTAACTAATTTCCCTTACAAATAACTCCAGGTTAAGCCAAAAAAGCAACATACACTTGAATAAGTGGGCTTTATATATGTGTGCAAATTTGTGGTAGGAATATTTGTGCCTGCTGAGATCTGTCCCCGATTTAAGTTCTCCAGCATATCTTACAACCAGAATAATTAGTTGTCAGCATTTGAGTCATAGGTAAGAATAAGGACTATTGTGTCTACAAATCACCCATTGCAAGCACAATATATGAAAAATAGGAGAGGTCACCCAGACATAGAAAAAACACTAGGAGACCCAAGGTTTGTGGATATCTGACCATGACACCTACTATATGGCCAAAAGAATGAAAACACCTCTGTACATTATTGAATATGGGTCTTTCCAGTGAAAGGAAATGTTAAAGCTACGACATGGAAAGTCATTTTAGGAAAGCTCTCCATTGTGATTATTCCCTGTGCACAAAGCCAGCACCTACACAGAGCTCAACCCTACTGAACACATATGAAATTAATTGAAATTCCAATTGCAAGCCATATTTTCTCATCCAACATCAAAACCTGACCTCACGAATGCTCTTTTGCCTGATTGGGCACAAATGCCAATTGTTTTGGAATGGGATGTCCAACAAGCTCATGGAGTGTGATGGCCAGGTGTCCACAAACTTTTGGCCATATAGGGTACATATTCACTAAAATTGGAAAATAATTTTCAATACTCTGAACTGAGGAAATAGAAAATACACAGCATATACAACAGAGACTGGTATAAAGATAGCAAATGTATGTAACCAGTACTTCATGCATAATTTAAACAAATTCTCTTTTTCCTTTAGCTCTTCTACCAATTCCCTTAATAATCTTGGAAGACAAGGTTGAGCTGAATGCAGAGACAAAGGTGAGCTGTGTGTTACCGTCCAGTGATTGCCATTGCTTGGAGATAGAGCTAAAAATCGTCACTAAAGAGAAGCTCAAGAACTGTGTCTCCCATAAGGGGAACTACTCTAATGTCACCTGCACACTGGATGTCACCAAGGAGATGAATGGGATGGAGCTGTCCTGTGAGGCTCACTTCAAAACAAAGAGCAAGCCTTATAAGCTAAATATTCAGAGTAAGTATGGAACTTTAATATTCAAAACTCTGTCAATATAGGAAATAGCTACTTGCCCCTTATGCCCTACACAGCACACTAAGAAATTGGTTGCTAAACAACAGCCTAGTGAACACAGTGTTGGACTTGTGCAAAGGGGCAATGGAAGAATAGGTACCGCAACCATCAGACTTTGTATCTGCACTTGTTCTGCACTTTGATTCAAGTAAGCTCTTACATTCTTGCTACAAAACTCCCATAGCATTACCATATAACATCAATAGTTTGCCCAGAATTTAGATTTGCTCACCAACGCATATGGCTGTGCACGTGTCTATTGGCACATCAACTCAGTGGTTGGTTACTTCTAGTAATGAGTAGAGTGATTTGGGTAAAATTGATTTCTTAGTGTAATTACTAAATTAACATTTTTTTATATGTTTTTGTGTTGTGTGTGTGTGTGTGTGTGTGTTAGAGAGAGAGAAAGATTTCAGCAAAATGGCAAAGTCCACCAAAATCCCAGGATATTGAGAACTCTTATGCCGTGTACACACAACCGGTTTTTCCGTCGGAATAAACTCTGAAGGTTTTTCCAACGGAGTTCCGATGGAATTCCGCTAAAACTGTCTTGTGTACACACGATCACACCAAAGTCAGACTGTCAAGAACGCGGTGACGTACAACATGTACGACGGGACTAGAAAAAGGAAGTTCAATAGCCAGTAGCCAATAGCTTCAGTCTCGTACTTGCTTCAGAGCATGCGTCGTTTTTGGTCCATCGGAACAGCATACAAACGAGCGGTTTTCCCGATAGGAATTGGTTCTGTCGGAAATATTTAGAACATGTTCTATTTCTAGGTCCATCAGAGTTTAAAAAAAAAAGTCCGATGAGGCATACACACGATTGAAATATACGATGAAAAGCTTCCGTCTGACTTTTTCTGTCGGACATTCCGCTCGTGTGTACGCGGCATAAGCCTACCCCTAATTAGTGCAAAAATAATAATAAATGATTCACTAAAACCTGCCCTTACCTCAAGTGAAATCAAATAGCAGCGCTAAAAATAGCAAAAAAAATGTGTACATGTGTATATCTACCACAATAAACTAAAAAGTGACAACCTATTAAGTATCACTCAAAAATAATCAAAAATAATCTAGTGTTATTAAGTTCATACAGTATATATTAGGTTAGTAACATAAAAAGTCCAATAAGCAGTGACGTAGTGATGTGAGTGATGATTCATAAATAATATGATATAGATCTTCAGTGAAAAAAATCTTCCACCACACCGCTGTGAACTGTGATCTCCACTCCCCTTCAGCGAGCAAACTCACCAGCTACTTTTGCCTTACACTCTCGTGTTCGGCTCACAGGCTATTCCCACACAGTAAGGGGTACAGTGATAACCTCCACTCAATCCCTGTTGGATGTCCAGAGTATATACACAAGCGTACTCACTGCACGTCCAGGTGGAAGGCCCAACACCGGGGACTCAGGTTACTCCAGCCCGGGACTGTCTCGTCCTCTTCCTCGCACCCACACTCGTTTTCCGCTCCCAGCACCAGACGCCTCCGCTCACTACTCAAAGCTTTACCGCGTCCAATCTCCCCCACACAGGGATCTGTGTGCCGCGTACACACGAGCGGACTTTACGGCAGACTTTGCCCGGCTGACGGGATTTCGGCGGACAATTCGATCGTGTGTGGGCTCCAGCGGACTTTGTTTTCTCAAAAGTTGGACGGACTTAGATTTGAAACATGTTTTAAATCTATCCATCGAACTCGAGTCCGGTCGAAAAGTCCGCTCGTCTGTATGCTAGTTAGACGAACAAAAAGCCACTCTAGGGCAGCTATTGGCTACTGGCTATGAACTTCCTTGTTTTAGTCCGGTCGTACGTCATCACGTACGAATTTGACGGACTTTGGTGGATTGTGTGTAGGCAAGTCCGTTAATTCGGAAAGTCCGTCATAAAGTCCGTCAAAGTCCGCCGGGCAAAGTCTGCCGTAAAGTCCGCTCGTGTGTACGTGGCATAAAAGACTTTTATAAAGGGGATATCAAATGCCTCATAAAAGTCCAGTGGAACATGTCCATTGTCTCCAGTAGAGAAAGTGTTAAGAAATCCCAAATTTTTGAGTCACAGAAATATCTCCTAACAGCCACACCTATTCTGGTGACAACTGTCTAAAGCCAGCAATAGGTGGTTTGAATCTTGCAGCAGGGACTGGCTGAGATTCTATCCATCTATGGGCAGGCTGATTGTACCTATGTCAATGCAGACCATAGACGATGCAGGTTGCAGGAAAAAAAATTGCTCGATTCCCCCATCAGCACAGTCAGTGTTGATGGGGGAATCCCTCCCGTGGAGCTATTGTGTTCTACCAGCGGGAGGGGGGGGGGACTCAGTGATTATTACTGGTGGTTATAGCTGCAGGCAATAATTGCATGCTAGAAATCCAACATGCTGGTTGTACCCAACTCGACCAGCCTATACATGGTTCGACTCCCGGCCGGTCCCTGCTGAACAGGTCCACATTCGAATCATCTATGGCCAGCTGAAGAATAAAATTCCCCTAATTTTGAAGACCTCTCCTCTAACTTCTTGCTGTGTCTCTGAGACAGGGTGAAGGGAAGCCTCCTTGACAGAATGCAGAAAAAATAACCTAACAGGGTTCATTAACCATTTCCTACTCAAAAAAAAAAAGTTTGGCTTTGGGGTGAATTCACACCTGCGAATGCACCCGCAGTCCGATTATATGCAATCAGTAGGGGTTTTTGCCATTAGTGGTGGGAGGCAGCCCCATTGAAAGCAATGGGAGGCTGGCAGTTCCTGCAGCTAATCACGGCCACTCGCATGTGAAATCTCATGCAGCAGTCACATGCGCCTGATCGGCCCTGGACGCAGCCTTCCGTTGCTTTCAAAGGGGCTGCCTCCCACAGCTAATCGCAGGAACCCCTGCTGGAAGTTCTCACATCTAAATCGCAGTGCGGGCGCCTCCGCAGGTGTGAAAGCACCCTTACATACATTTTAACATTTCATTTTGCCTAATTAGTGAACTGCTCCATCTACTATTTTTTTTTTTTTTAAGAACACTCTAAATACTGCAAGAATTTTCCATGGAGATTGCATTGTACAGTATACAGTTTGAGGCACTGGGCAACACAAACAGATAAATCTTGCCAGAATCTTGGGATGATGACTCACACCTAAATTGTTTTCATAAGGCCAGTTTCTCATTATCTGTTCAAGAAGTTTTCTCTGTCTGGTAAATCATCTGATTTCTTAACTCACGAGTTTAATCCAGCAGTGAAAATACATGACATCCAACCCAGTCTAGAGTTCACATCATGTTCATTTCTTGTGTGACTTCATTATCTTGTGACAGGACTCTGCTACAGTTACACTGCAATTTATGGAATAATCAAAATAAATTTGCAGGTTTAGAAATCCTTGTTTTTAGCTGTACTCTATCTATGCAATGCATAAGACCCCTTTCGCTGTCTTTACGATTAGGTCCGCCTGTCAGTTTTTCAGGTGGACCTGATCGGAACCCCTATGCAACTCTATGAGCAGGTGGATATAAACAAACTTGTAAAAGATTCCAGCCCAACGGCTAACGCTGCGCTAGAAATATAAAATATAAGATACAGTTGCTAGCACCTTCAAGTCAGATACAAACTCAATAGATTTAAAACACAAAATAAAGTGCAGCGCTAATACAATAAAAAATTGTGTAGGTGAAAAAAAGACTGAAAAAGGAAAAATAATCCCAAATGCACAGTCCATGTATGTAAGAGAAAATAGAAACCAAAATCCGTGCTTTATATAGATGGAAAAGCCACAGGTAAGGGGAAAGGCGATGATCCTTCACATAAGATAAATCCTGCTCCACACCCAGGAGAGAGTAAGTAATCCTGCTTACCAGCTTCCCGTGACCACTATAAAATGGTCTCACCAAACACAGGGAAATAGGTCTCCCCAGAAACCTCTGGTAATGGCCGGGATCTCCACTTTGCAGATGGAACTCAGAGATGAAAGATAAAAAGAAATGCTCCCATAGTGCAGTACTTAAACAATCCAAATTTAATGGTATAAAACAGTTGCACTTACAAGAAGGATTTTTCAAAACAGCATGTCTCTGTACTAGGACCACGGCGTCCCTACGAGCTTCACTCCACTTCCTGCTTTGCTTGCTTGCTCGTCAACCTCCTGTGAGGTGTAGCGTGATGACGTCACTGTTGTAGGCCTCACCCTACGCGTTTTGTCACTAAAAGGACGCGTAGTCTGGGGATTGGCCAACAGTTGAAATCAATAGGACGTTGTTAAAAACTTTTACGATTCTCCATTTGCTCATGTTTGCAGTGAAAAGCTGTTTAAAGCTCAATAAAAATGAATATATTACCGAGATTATATCTTTTTCGCACTATACCTGTGACATTGGTCCGAAAAGACCTTCAAACATTTAAAAATCTTGGTAGACAAGAAGCCTAGGGTGAACAAAAGTACAATGTACACTCCAAAAAAGAAAGGGGGCCTGGGCCTGCCTGATCTACAGAAATATTTCTACGCAGCTCAGTTGGCCCAACCTTCTAGGTTTCACTCTCAACAACCCCATGCAATATGGATGGATATGGAATCTTATTCCTGTCACCCGGAACCAATTTTTCACATTATGTGGCTCTCAATGAAAGAGAGACCGACTATACTATATCCTATTCTCTCCTTCTCGCTAGAAATACGGGACAGACTTACAAGGACTCAGAAATTTAAGTCACCCCACAATCCATTAGCACCTTTACTGAAAAATAGAGAGTTCACCCCGGGCCTCAACCCTCATACATTCGAATGGTGGACTAATAAGGGTCTAATACGAATAGCCGATCTTTGCGACCACAAGGTATGCTAACCGAACGAATTTTAATAGATAAATATAAAATGCCACCCGCAGAACGGTAAAGATTTACCCAAATACACCACTCTGTTCAAACAGTAGCCCGCAAGGGAGATTTAGTGACATTGACTCCCATGGAACATTTATGTAAACAATACGATAAAATCAGAAGTCACATATCTGCAATATATACAATAATGATGTATGACTCCACAAAACGGAACTATATGAAACATTGTGAACAAGATTTTCAGGAAACCCTGGACCTTGAGGAATGGCACACAATATCTGAGACAGCGTCTCGTTCACTCATTAATACCTCCATTATAGAGGCTAACTACAAGGTCTTAATGAGGTGGTATATGGTACCAGCTAGAGTGGCCGCTTTCGTACCTGGTGCCACCTCTCAATGTTTCAGGGGATGTGGCCGAGTGGGATCCACCTATCACATATGGTGGACATGCCCCAAGGTCAGGAAATTCTGGATCAGGGTCTACAATTTTATTTATACCCTGACCCAGTTGAACCTGAAGAAATCAGCAAAACATGCACTCCTGGGAGGCAGGATAGGGGAGGCCTCCAGACCCCAAAAGACCACTCCTTACATTTGTATTTATCTCAGATAAAATAACTATAGCTAGAAATTGGAGGTCCGCAGTCCTGCCATTCGAACAGCTTAAACACAAAATGTCATGGCTTATGCTGAATGAAAGGTTAACAGCAATAGTACAAGATAAGATGAAATTGTTTCACAAAATATGGGATCCATGAATTAATTATCTGACAAACGATCCAAGGACATTTATAACCTAGATCTACTCTTGAGAAATGGGTCTTTGGGCACGGAGTCATGGCTCCCCCCCCCCTCCTTTTTTTTTCCTTCACTTTCTGCTTTTCTGCCTTTTACTAGGCACTTTTTCTTCATTTATTTTACCCCCCCCCTTTTAATAAATTTGAATTACTGGGTCTCAAATTTATTTGTTCCTGTTTTCATCTATCCTCCACAGACCATTATGTGTTTGGTCTAAGAAGGGAAACACCTGCTGGACGGGATGAATCAAGCTCCCCCGAGAGTTAGAAGGGGGGCGGATTGGTCCCAGCGGGTGAAACGTAAGTCAGGGAAATCTGCTTTGGGCCATAGAGGTCGAGGTGTTACATACAGTATAAGATTTTGAGAAGAGAAAGATGTATACACCACATTGATCCAAGCAAGTAAATAATAGCTAACATCAGGGGGTGATAATGGTCCATGTAAGCAACAAGAGGAGGATTCCTCAAGTATACTAGAGCGATAAATGTATAGCTCCCTGAACAAGTTGTATTTTGCATTATGTAAAGTCGAGACCTTTGTTCTTTGTATTGTAAAACTTTAATAAAAATAATTGAAACAAAAAAAAGCTGAACCTTTAATATCCTAGGCCTAGTACCAGAGTTCCCTCTTGGGAAACCTCACCTCTATCGAAGACGAGTTGCACATTCTCCTTTCATAATCTCTCCAAATGGAGTGGTTGAGCAGTGATATCTAGTTTTTGTTTTGTTTTTTTTGTTTTTTTTACCTGTTTTTCTGTCGATAACAATACTGTTTTAGGCAGATAACATGTTGTTAGGTACTGATTTGCATGGTACTTTTTGAGCCGGGGAATGCCCCAAGGTTCTGTTCTTGTAAATCTATTAAAAATCAATAAAGAGAATTAAAAAAAAAAAAGAAACAAAAAAAGCTGTTTAAAGTGTGGGATAGCAAAAAAATAAACATACATGCTCACCTATATGGCTGCAGTATTGGACTGACACTGAAGCTGTCCCCCACCGGCTCTAAGACCAAGAACCAAGCGATCATATGAGTGCTGATCGCTCAGTTTTCGTTCTTCGCTGTCAGTCACCGGCTCTTTGCTCGGCCCCTCCAGCGTTCATTGGAGCACCGGGCAGTGGAGGGGGCGGGATCGGCTGGCTCAGGCTTGCTGAGTCGGCTGCCGATCAGGCATCTGGGTAGATCCCAACATTATTGTTGGAATCCCTGCAGAGCCTGGACCGGCTCTGTGGTATCAGCTGACAGCAGGCTGAATCTGGGTCACAAGAGTGCAGAAATAGGTTCACATCTATTACCCAGAAGACAAGTATGGGCAAAAAAGCTTTAGTCATACTTTTCTTTTAATAGCAGTTGATACTGGACAATATTAGCTGAGAGAGTTAGACATACACCTGGAAATTTTATAGAGATCAAACTTTTAATTCCATTTTTTTGTTAAAATCACTAAGCAATTGAAATGGAAATTGTCATGATTTAACTTGCCAAAAAAGACTGATCATTTTGAAAGACATTGCGGTAGTTTTCTCACATTTTTTATACAATCTTTTCATAAACTGTAATGAAGCTGATTAGATAGGATGGTCCTTGTCTGCTAGAAGGGAGGAAGAAGAGGTATCCTTTCTGTTTGGCTCATCTGTTTCTAATACAGTCTTTATGCTATTTAAAGTATGACTAAAGGCAAAACTTTAGAGAGGGATTAGAACGCCTGTCAGGTTTTTATTGCTGTAGGAGATTCGCCCTTTCTATTTGTCCTGTTTACCATTATCATTGAAAGTGAAAGCAAAAGAAAATCCCACATTTTGGGTAGTCTCCAGAAAAGTAATAGAGGGGAAATGTTCCAATGGGGACACTAGTTCTGGTGACCTGGGTATCCCCAGGGAATTTCCCTTAATTTGCAGGGATTTCCTCTCACTTCCTGTTTGGCTATGGAACAGGAAGTGAAGGGAAATCTCCACAATGGGACACAGATAGCGAAAAAAAATCTGACAGGGGTTATACCCTTCCCTTGCGCTATCCAAAATTAAAAAAAGGTCTGCCCTGTCTCTTTCTCCTCTTGTGAAGACCCAGTTTGGAAGTCCTTATGGTGGTCACAAGTGGGCTTTGCAGATAGCAGATAGTGACTCATGCAGATAGTTAGTGAAGGAGAAACTAGACAAGATTCACACCAAGTGCTTTGGATTAAGGGAAGTACACACTATAGAAGGATATGCTGTGTTGATTTTTATTTCAGATTACAACTACTTTAAAGTGTTTTTTTGTCATGGCATACCCTCTGTCCACTTTTTTTTTTTCGAGACAGAAGGGTAGGGGAAGTTTTACAGAGACAATTTTTCCAATGGGGGCAAATATTGTAATGAAAACTGTCAAAGATGGGAGAGACTTTTTGTTGCATCTGAAAGATGGGAAATTAAAAGACATCTCCCTAAGGCTGGGTTCACACATGTCTGGCTGCGGTTTGCAGTCCGGAGTCCGGTGACTTTCTGTTCATCGGTTCAGGTGCAAATCAGGTGAAAATTTTTGCCTGAATTTGCACCTTAACCTGACCCAAAAACATACTGCGGTTGCCCCGGATCGGATCCATTGACAGCCGGTCACATTCACATGTTATGTGAATTGGATGCGGATAAAAAAAACATCCAATTCACATATATGTAAACCAAGCCTAACAGGACACAGACTGCAAAAAAAAAATAATCTGGTAGAGATATAAAAAGGGAGTCCCGCGAAAAAAAAAAATTTAAATGTCAGCAGCTACAAATACTGCAGCTGCTGACTTTTAAAATAAGGATACTTACCTGTCTCAGGGGCCGGCGATGCCGGCACCCGAGGCCGAACCGTCCCTCGGTCCTCGGATGCTGCCGCCGCCATCTTCTGTAAGGGAATCAGGAAATGCAGCCTTGCGGCTTCACTTCCTGGTTCCCTACTGCGCATGTGCGAGTCCTATGGGAGTCTATGCCCGGAAGTGGGTGCAAATACCTGTATTAGACAGGTATCTGCACCCCCCTCCCCCCCGAAAGGTGCCAAATGTGACACCGGAGGGGGGGGGGGTTCCAAAAAGCGGAGGTTCAATTTTTGTGCTTTAACCCTTCCCTATTTTATCCAAAACCAAATATGTAAAGTTTTGGCTACACATACACATTAAAAACGAGGACAATTCAAAAGGTGTACACAACAAAAGAATTAGAAAATTAAGATGGCGCATACCTGCAAAATTGATGACCTGGAAGTGCTCTGTGGAGTTGTATATGACAAGCAGTAGACAGTGATCTGTACAGTGCCTTGAAAAAATATTCATAAATTTTCCACATTTTGTCATGTTACAACCAAAAACGTAAGTCTATTTTATTGGGATTTTATGTGATAGTCCAACACAAAGTGGCACATAATTGTGAAGTGGAAGGAAAATGATAGATGTTTTAAAATTAAAAAAAAAAAAAATATCTGAAAAGTGTGGCATACATTTGTGTTCAGCCCCCCCCCCCCCCCTCAATACTTTGTAGAACCTCCTTTCGCTGCAATTACAGTTGCAAGTCATTTTGGGGATGTCTCTACCAGCTTTGCACTGCGGGGGCCCCCCCACCACAAAGCACCTTGTCCCCATGTTGATGAGGACAAGGGCCTCTTCCCGACAACCCTGGCTGTTGGTTGTCGGGGTCTGCGGGCGGGGGGCTTATCGGAATCCGATAGCCCCCTATAATAAGAGGGCCCCCAGATCACGGCCCCCCACCTATGTGAATGAGTATGGGGTACATGGGCTCGCTCGTTCCTACCCCCTTTCCTGACCGGCCGGGCTGCGTGCTCGGATCGGGGTCTGGTATGGATTTCAGGGGGGACCCCACGCCGTTTTCCTAAGGGCCTGGGATGCCCCGCGCTCGCCGCAATAGGAAAATTTGTTTTTCCTATTGCAGCGAGCGCGAGATGCAGTACCATGCCCTTGCGTCGTATCTGGTCCGTCGGACCAGATACGGCGGAACTGAGTCCGGCGGACTCACGACGGAAAGATTTGAAACATACTTCAAATCTAGGTCCGGCGGACTTTTGGGAAAAAAAAGTCCGCGGGAGCCTACACACTATCGGATTGTGCGGCGGACTCTGGTCCACCGGACCAAGTATGCCGTAAAGTCCGCTCGTGTATACGCGGCATAACAGGTTTTCTTCTAAGATTGCCCTGTATTTGGCTCCATCCATCTTCCCATCAACTCTGTCCAACTGAAGGTGGTTCTACAAAGTATTGATTCAGGGTGGTTGAATACAAATGCACGCCACACTTTTCAGATATTTATTTTTAAAAGAAATTTAAAACCATTTATTATTTTCCTTCCACTTCACAATTATGTGCCACTTTGTGTTGGTCTATCACATAAAATCCCAATAAAATACATTTACATTTTTGGCTCTAACATGACAAAATGTGGAACATTTCAAGGGGTATAAATTCTTTTTCAAGGCACTGTACAAGTGAAAATGATTGCAGAACAGCCCAAACTTCTCATTTATTCAGATGCTTCAGTAGCCCTAATGAGCTGGAAATATATTAGAGGTTCTAAAGGCTTGCTTACACCATGTCAACTTAGCTGCATTTTTCTGCACACCACTGTACATGTATGGCGTGAACTTAGCACTATAACAAGCAATGATGCTCTAGGGCAGGATGCATAGCATTATTCATTGCTATGTTGATGGTGGATGCCTCACCTATGCCATGGTAATGCATGACTCCAGGGCAAGCAGCATGCAGGGCCTCCCCCAGCATCCAGGAAAAGACAATAGTTCAGCCTTTTCCACTTCCCACCTTCTGTCGTGCTGCTGGTAAGGCTCTGATATGAAGAGGGTGTGACTGTGTGATTGGGAGCTCTATGATAGAAGGACTGTATAATTTGGGGGTTCTGTGATGGGGAGGCTGTGTGACTGAGGGTCTCTGTGATTGGGGTGCTCTGTGATGGGGGAACTCGGTTATGGAGCAGCTGTGTGATTGGGAAGCTCTGTGATTAAGGGGACTCTGATGTGGTGGGAAGGCTTTAATGTGATAGGAGGACTCATGTGGGGAGGACTCATGTGGGGAGGACTCATGTGATGGGAGGACTCATGTATAGAGGGCCTTTGATGTGTAGGGACTCTGATGTCATGAGAGGTTCTCATGTATAGGGGTGACTCTGCCATGAAGAGGGGCCTCTGAGGTGATGTGGCGCCTCGGACATGATGCCAATATTCTGTTTGCAATGCCAAGCTGCTGATAACAAAGCTAACAGAATATTGGCATGCATTAAAAAAGGGATTAACTCCAGAGATAAAACGATAATTCTCGCACCTAGAGTATGCTGTCTAGTTCTGGGCACCAGTCCTCAGGAAGGATGTACTGGAAATGGAGCGAGG
This sequence comes from Lithobates clamitans, assembly GCA_037952925.1. NCBI lineage: Eukaryota > Metazoa > Chordata > Amphibia > Anura > Ranidae > Lithobates > Lithobates clamitans. Next base: position 777,215 of record JBBGZY010002118.1, read on the forward strand.
TTTAAGCTTAAACTCCGTAGAGGGTTCTATACTGGTTGACAAGGAGCTTTACAGGTCCAAGACAGAAATCCTTGAGGGGAATCTAGGATGGAAAAGGACCTGGGTGTCCTAGTAGATAATAGGCTCAGCAATGGCATGCAATGCCAAGCTGCTGCAAACAGAATATTGGCATGCATTAAAAAGGGGGTTAACTCCAGGTATAAAGCGATAATTCTCCCACTCTACAAGACTCTGGTCCGGCTGCACCTGGAATATGCTGTCCAGTTCTGGGCACCAGTCCTCAGGAAGGATGTACTGGAAATGGAAAGAAGGGCAACAAAGCTGATAAAGGGTCGGGAGGACATTAGTTTTGAAGAAAGCTTGGGAGCACTGAACTTATTCTCTCTGGAGAAGAGACGTTTGAGAGGGGATATGATTTCAATATACAAATACTATACTGGTGACCCCACAATGGGGATAAAACGTTTTCGCGGAAGGGATTTTAATAAGATACGTGGCCACTCATTAAAATTAGAAGAAAAGAGGTTTAACCTTAAACTGCGTAGAGGGTTCTTTACTGAACGAGAGTGGCAAGGATGTGGAATTCCCTTCTACAGGCGGTGGTCTCAGCGGGGAGCATCGAAAGTTTCAAAAAAACTATTAGATAAGCACGTGAGCAACCGCAACATACAGGGATATACAATGTAATACTGACAAATATTCAAACACATAGGTTGGACTTGATGGACTTGTGTCTTTTTTCAACCTCACCTACTATGTAACTATGATGGGAGATCTCTAATATGAAGTTAATTTTATCAGGGAAGTTGTGTGCATTGCTCCCATTGATAATTGCCCTTTTTATGTTTTTTACATTTTAGACTGGGGTGCCTAAAGATTTTGCATGGGGTGTTGTGAGATTGAGGCTTCATTACTGTTCCCGTTTTCTGTCATTGTCTTCCAGCTGAGCCTGAGTTCACAGACTGCTCTGACAAGTTGGTGTGGCTTGAGGGACAGGAGAACAGCTTCCACTGCCAGGCCAAAGGACACCCTCTACCCAACGTAACCTGTGAGAAAAACAACACCATCTATAAGGTCGAGGAGAAGTTCACAGCAATGAGAAATATGTCTGGAGAGTATATTTGTAGAGCAACAAACTTTGACACCATCACAAAACCAGTAACAGTGTCTGTAGAGTGTAAGTATCACAGAGAGCTCTGGAAATGGTTGGCATTGGATGATTTTTCTTGAGTGTAGGAATTAAAGAGGAACTCTGGCAACATCCTACTCACACCTTCTGCTGCCAAAATAGTCTACTAAATTAAGGTCCGCTGGGAGGTGGATGTAGGGGCCTGGACGATATGGAATAGGAGGTATTGCAAGTATGGGATAATTGTAAATCGGTCTCCCCAAGGATATCGAACCAGTGGAGTATTTTGGTTTTGTGCTGCCCTAGGCAAGACTAAAATCGAGCGTCCCCGGGCATTGATTTTTCATCCATTGTTAACATTCTACTGTTTCATTTTCTTTCAGATGAGCCTAAAATACTGAGCATTGTTGTGCAGCCCTCCATGCCTGTGCTGGAAGGGGCAAATATAACATTGACTTGTGATGCAGATGCAATACCCACTCCAACCTATAGCTGGCATCCTCAGACGCCTCATGTCACATTCCTTAATAACAACAGGACTATACAGATCAAGGAGGTGACCAGTGCACACGAAGGCTTCTACATCTGCATAGCACAGAACAAGCATGGGATCAAGACACTGCAGCAGAAAATTGTTGTGGACAGGGAAGTGATAGGTGAGTCTGCCTTTGTCCTTGTAAGCTTAACATTAAAGCGGAGTTCCACCTTATTTAGCATCTATGACCCCTCTGGTAGCTGATGCGTGTGCCATTACTTTTTTGGATATTTTTTTTTTTTTCGTTTTGTTTAAATACCTTTTTTTCCTTCACAAATCCCCTCACTTCCGGCCCGCCTTGCTGTGGCGAGGTATGTCATTTCCGCTCTCCTGTTGGCTCCTGGGATATTAGTGTCATCAATCCCAGGAGTCAACATGCATCCTTCGCTTCCGGCATCGCCTTATTTCAAAACTGGAAATGACACAATTCCAGGCGGAATTAGGTGCCATTTTTGAACTGTGGACTCTTGTTATTATACCGGGTACCGAGCAGCGGTGGCATGGGCGACAGCAGCAGGAACAGTAAATTGAGATGGTTCTGGAAATTAATGTTGCACAGCACTATGATGGGGGCAAGGATTGTGGCACTGCACAGCGCTATGGCAACCTATCATGAAGAAACTGCGAAGGCACGAGTTTAGAAGGTGCATGCTGGGTATCCAGCTGTACCTAATCCCGGAAATAAACAAAAGCAGGCTTCAGGTGCCCACAACTTCGATGGCCCCTGCCTGCTTCCGAGATCAAGTAATATTTTATTGATTTCTAGGAAAGAAGCTGGAAGATATTACTAACATCATGCAAATATTATAGTAGAAGTTGTAGCAACTACAGGGAGCTTTTAAAAAAAAAAAAAAAAAAGGTTATGGGGACTGGAGCTTCCTTTATCGCCTTTGGGGCCAGGGGTGTTTTTTTGCCTCCATAAGCAGTCCCTTTCCAGTGAGAAGCCTTAAATTTGTAGGTAAACCCAAATTCTATTTTCCCAATATTCTTTGCATTATGACTGTACGGTTTTCTTAAAGAGGAACTCAACACTAAAAGCTGTGCTCAGAAAAAGTCAAGCAGAGTGCAAAGGACAGCAGTTTTCCTGTGATTTATTTCCTAATACTGACTTACCATGCCTTGTTCTGCATACTGTCTTTTTTGGGGGGGGATTGGCCATCTTGGTAGAGCAGGGTTTTGCTTCCTCATGTCAGAGCCTCCAGCAAGGAGAACAGTGAGCAGCACAGTTGAGACATCAAAATATCTCTTACTTCCTGAGATCAGCAGAGTGCCTAATGGCCTGCTCATGCCACCTTGATGCAGTAACGTGCATTATGTATGTTGGTGTGATGTGGCCATATTTATTTTGCATCGCATTGTTCTGCCAATATTGCTACATGCACTTTTTTGGTGCATTTCAGCAGGGCTGCCTTATTTCATGCATGTGCTAACACAATATAATGGTGTTCATGGGTCCATAGATCTCACACTGTAGATACACAGCTATGAGGATGTAGACACAGGAGTGCCTAGGCACCTGCACGTGCCTGGTAGTGCACTGCTAATTTTCATGAGGAATTTAAGACAAGAGGTAGGTTCTACAGGGTACAATTTAGGCACAACCAACAATTCTAGATGTTCCCCATACCACAGCAAAACTCTTTTTAGTTTATGACCATATTATCATTTTTCTGGGAATCATCATTTTTGAGCCAGGGAGCCGCACGTGCCATGTATAGCCACCAATATAAGTAAATAGCTGTACACACTTATGCTTGGATAAATGCAGATGGCTTCTGCATGAAGCAAGGCCAGTGATTTTACGCCTCACATAGGACCTACGGCATGAGGCCTTACAGCTTATTAGCATGCAAATTCAAAGATGTATAGGAGTCAGAGGTAGGGTTATCACATTTTTTAAAAATACAATTGTAGAGCTACTTCTGTAGGAGCCACAGGAATACTGTCCAGGTCTTCTCCACAATCTTTGTCCTGCAGCCAGGCACATTGGTCATTGAAGAAGCTCATGAATGAGCCTGTGTAGTGGTGTTGTTTTTTTGTCGTTTTATTTTTGGAGAACTTGGACAGGGTTGAGGGAATTGAGTTGGATACTCCATAAGCAGGAACTATGTACAACCTGAGGACTAAGTATTCTCTTTCTGGATAAGCTGTAATAAAGTTTGTGCTTGTAACAAACAGTAGACTTTAGCTTTAAAGTAGCAGTAGTAGAGGTTAACTGTAAACTCCTTTGTTAGCACCACAAGAGCAGAGTCTCTTTAAGCAGAAGATTAGATGGAAAAAGCTCTTCAGGACACCAGCCGGTGTGCCTTGTAACTAGACCCACAGCTGGCTCTCTAGCACAAGAGGGGTAGCAACAGCACACAGGTCCCCAAGATCTCTTAGAAGCATCTTTACTCACACAAGGCCCAAGGGCAGCTGGCTGCCTACCCCCCAAGCGACACCTTACTCTGGTGATACCAGACTAGATCTGCAGCAGGCAGCCCCCCTCAGTCAGCTCTCCTTCTAGCTCTAGGGTCCTAGCATCCCAGACCCTCAGGTCGCCCACCTGATGCCCCACGACAGCAGACATAGCAGCAATGCCTGTAGGTGCAGCGTGCCCTCCAGGCTGGATTAATCCTCTCCAGGAAAAGACCCTGAGCTCCATATACTCACAGAATATACTGTATACAGTCTCCCAGTATGTCTTCAGAGTCTGTCTCTCTGGGATTGGCCAGGGTTATATCAATATTCACACTGCCATCTGCATAGCTCCACACCTATCATGCAGAAACTTCTCAAGCTCTCTGGATGCAGAGGGAGCCATCTGACTGGCAGCAGCTGAACACACTGCGCAGACCTGATTAGCAGAATTCAGCTGCACTAATTACAGTGAGCAAACTATGCTTTTACCCAACAAATCAAAGCCACCCTGGCCAAAGAGTGGCAATTAAATGTGCCTATCAAAACACATACTAATTCTATCTATCTATCTATCTATCTATCTATCTATCTATCTATCTATCTATCTATCTATCTATCTATCGTGCTACACAATAAAACCTACATAATAAGTAAAAATAATATCAAAGGGTTGCTTGCCTTCACCTTTCCTGACCTGCTTTATAGCAGTAAATTTCTCAAAAAACTGCAGGTGCTCTTTACAACTGTAGGAATATAAAGCCATTGAAAGGTAATTAGTAGCAATTATGTTTCTGTTTTCACATTTCTGTTCATTAAATATTTTTATCTGGTTTTAGAGACTGCAACAAATCCAGCACTATTTGTGCAAGACAACAACAACAGAGGTGACACGACGGACGCAGCATTCTCCAAGATTCTGGCCCTGTTGTTATCTTCGAGTTTATTATATTATTTCTGTTAATTACATCTGCATTTGCCACGTTAGAAAACAAAGCACTCAAAAATCTATATGCACTATGAAATTCTCGGTGTGTGTTTGGATTAAAACATTCCTTAATAAAATGTGTTTGCTGTCTTTATGTTACCTAGAATAAAAGTCTTTGCTATAAAGAAATACTTTGCAAATACTGAAAACAGAAATCACTTTGTCCATTTATTAGTGACAGCAAACCCCGGACTTCAGTGTGAAAGGGGTCTTATAGCTGAGGTGTTTTTCAGGCGCAAAAGGGCTAAGAATAGCGCCTGAAAAATGCCTCCCCTGCAGCCCCAGTGTGAAATCCCGAGTGCAGCATCTTTGGAGTGGTGTATACATCGCTCCTCCACTGCCCCTGCCTATTGAAATCAATGGGCACCGCTGCCGAAGCACCCGCAAAGCGCTCCAGCAGCAGCGCTTTTCGGGCGCATTTAACCCTTTCTTCAGCTGCTAGCGGGGGTTAAAAGCACCCCGCTAGAGGCCACGCTGTTAGTGTGAAAGGACTCTACTTTCGTGGAAAAAAAAAAATAGCAAATGAACCACTTGACCTCCGACAGCTTTTACCCCCTTTATGATCAGGGCATTTTTTGCTATTCAGCACTGTGCTACTTTAACTGGTAATTGCTTGGCCATGCAACACTGAAATTTATATACATTTTTTCACACAAATAGAGCTTTCTTTTAGTGGTGTTAAGCCTAGATTCACATTGCAGCGATTTGGCATGCGATTTGACATGTCAAATCGCATGCCAAATCAGCTGCTATTGCCGGCAATGGCACCGTCTGAATGACCTGATAGTCCATTTCATCTCTTGTGGCCCTAAAATGTCAGGACAGTACAAATACCCCCCAAATGACCCCTTTTTGGAAAAATAGACAGTCCAAGGTATTTAGTAAGAGGCATGGTGAGTTTGTAAGTTGTAATTTTTTTTGGTTGCAATTGTTTGGAAACGTAAGAAATTAAATAAAATTTTGTTTTTTTTTATTTTTACGCAATTTTTTTTTACATACTATCACCATTGTTATGAGAGCCTTCTGCCCTCCATTATGAATGCACACAGGTGCTTTCTTCATCTCTTTTACTACTATCTGGATTGGCAACCTAGACCTTAGTGGTCGTCTTTGGCTTCCCTTAATCTGCAGTTTATACTTTGCTTCATTTGAATGGACACTGGGCAGGATAAGAGAATTTAATGACTAAGTGTTTTTAACCTAGTATGGCATTGTGAATTGCATTACTGTTCAGATGATAAGATGTGACATTCCACAAGCCTCTGATGAATGAGACCTCGCTACTCTGAAACACGTCGGGCAAAGGAAGATGCAACCTAATACTTGCAATCAGTACAGTCTCTGTATTAGCAACATTTTTTGCCATACTGATATTTTAAATTTTTGCACAGATATTAATAAAATTGTTCATTTTAATTAAACTAAGCATTGTGATCGTTTGAATGTGCCAGTAAAATCCAATTTTGTTCCTTGGGGAAAACACACATTCCATATATATATATATGGAAATTGATCAGCCCTGCTGTAGTGACAGCCTATCTCATTTCTTGAGGCCTGAAAATGCCAGGACAGTACAAATATTCGCGAAATGACCACTTTTTGGAAAGGAGACAGTCCAAGGTATTTAGTAAGAGGCATGGTGAGTTTTTTTGAAGTTGTAATTTTTTGTCGCAATTTTTTTGAAAATTAGGAAATTAAATAAAAATGTGGAGGTTTTTCCACAATTTTTTTTTTATATAGTATAATCATTGCAGTACAACGTCATCATATAACTGGTGTGGTGGTGATCAGGGACACTGACTGGTGAGGTGACAATATGTAAAAAAAAATAAAAAATTACATATAATTTTATTCAACTTTTTTTTTTGTTTTGTTTTACAATTTTTTACATACTCTTATCAGAGTAGTTCAGTGTTACCATGGTGACTTTTTTTTTTTTTACACTGTGATTACTTGTTGCAGTGATGATAACTGTAACAGCAATCATTTGAACTGTTATGAATGGCTTTCATTCATAACTCATTGTTTACTATTGTGATGCTGTGATTGGCCCGAAGCCATCACATAGTACAGGGTGCTGGTGATTGGCCCAGGTACCATGTGATCACTGGTGACCAATCACAGATTACACACAGTAGTAAACAGTGATGTCATGAATGGATTCCATTCATCCTCTGCTACAGGAATTATATTTTTGGTGAGATGTTAAAGAGTTAATTGCTTCTAAAAGGGATGCAGACACTGCAACTTTCCTCATTTGAATACTGCAAATGCATCAGCAGAAAGAATGAACACAGGCACTCCCATTCAGGAATTAGCCTTCCAAGGACATAGTAGAACATACACCTTTTTCCTAGGGCTAGGTAAACACTAATATGACTGAGATTTGATCAGATTTTTTAGTGTGATTATGTAGTGCCAGGTGGTTGAATTTTGGATTTAGTTTCCATATTCTATGGGGCCAAAACTGTGCTGGAATCGCACCAAAGTAGCACAGGACCCTGTTCCAAAATCATGTAGTGCTAAGTTGAGTTGATGTGAGTTAGCACCATTGTTTTATCTGAAATTAAAAACAATGTTGAAAATCGAGGTTACGAAGCTGAAGACCAAAATCTAATCAGCATTGGGGGCATCACCACACTCTCCTTTGAAACCAAAAGGTGGTGTAATATACTATGGGCTACATGTATCATGGCACATGTAATATACTGTAGCTACCAGATCTTCATTTTGTATTACTTTTTACATTTTGTTCCCCCTTTATTTTCACCTGGTGATCCTGCCAGTAAAACCCTTCCTGTCCTAGGGTGACAACTGTACTGTATCTATGGAGGAGTAGAGTACTCCTAAGTTGCCTTCTGATTTTGGCTGCAAACTTCTCGCCTCCTCTCGCCTTCATCATATAAGAAGCTAGTACTATAGGTAGCGTTTTGTAGTTCCCATAAGAGGAAAAGCTGAGAAAATTGTTTGGAATTTCAGTTCAGCACACAAGAAGTTAGGATACAAGGTTTCCAGCAGGAACAACAGGCATGCAGACACCACATCCAAGGACAGGTAAACTGCAATATTTAATCATTTTCTTTTAGGTTTTGATATGTCACAAGGCATTGTTCACATCAACAACTCTCCAGTATAATTCTGAGCAGATAGGAAGGGTCAGACAACATTTCAAGGCAAGTGGAAGCCTTGACCATTTTTTTTTCCTGATGTGTAACAGCTGGCTATACTCTTTACATTCTGACTGTGCAATCCCGTACCATCCCTTTAGCAACTCAACTTATTTACTGAACTATGTAATGTGAGGACCTATTTAAAAGAATAGTTCACCTTTGCGAAAAAAAATTGCCTATGCAGTTAAGGAATGTTTGTAGATTTAACCACTTCAGCCCTGGAAGGTTTTAGCCCCTTAATGAACAAGCCATTTTTTTGCAATACGGCTCTGCGTTACTTTAACGGATACCCAAATAAAATGTATGTCCTTTTTTTTTTTCCACAAATAGAGCTTTCTTTTGGTGGTATTTGATCACCTCTGCGGTTTTTATTTTTTTTGCGCTATAAGCAAAAAAATTGCGACAACTTTGAAAAAAAAAAAAAAAAACAACAATTTTTTACTTTCTGCTATAAAAAACATATCCAATTAAAAAAAATTAAAAATTCGAATCTCTTCATAAATTTAGGTCAATATGTATTCTGCTACATATTTTTGGTAATTTGACATTTTGTCAAATCCCAATAAGCATACGTATATTGATTGGTTTGCGCAAAAGTTAGTTATAGCGACTACAAACTATAGGATAGATTTATGGATTTTTATTTTTTTTTATTGTTTTTACTAGTAATGGTGGCGATCAGCGATTTTTGAGCGGGACGACGACATTGTGACGGACGAATCTGATACAGAGATCCCTTTCACACTTGTTTAAGCGGGGTTTTACCACTGTTTAAGCATTTCGGCCACTAGTGGGCGCTTTTAACTCCAAGGAAGGGGTTAAAACTCCTGTGTTGTGGCGCTTCCGAAGTGCTTTTCAGGCGCTTCGGAAGCGATGCCCATTCACTCCACTGGGTAGGGCATTTTGGGAGCGCTAAAAATAATGCTCCCAACCCACCCCAAAGATGCTGCTTGGAGGACTTTGAGGCAACCTGCAAGTGCACCGCCCCAGTGTGAAAAGTCACACTTGAACGACAGTGAAGCATGGTGGTGGCAGCATCATGCTGTGGGGGTGTTTTTCAGCTGCAGGGACAGGACGACTGGTTGCAATTGAGGGAAAGATTAATGCGGCCAAGTACAGGGATATCCTTGATGAAAACCTTCTCCAGAGTGCTCAGGACTTCAGACTGGGCCGAAGGTTTACCTTCCAACAAGACAATGATCCAATGACCAATAAGCACACAGCTAAAATAACGAAGGAGTGGCTTCACAACAACTCTGTGACTGTTCTTGAATGGCCCAGCCAGAGCCCTGACTTAAACCCAATTGAGCATCTCTGGAGAGACCTAAAAATGGCTGTCCACCAACGTTTACCATCCAACCTGACAGAACTGGAGAGGATCTGCAAGGAGGAACGGCAGAGGATCCCCAAATCCAGGTGTGAAAAACTTGTTGCATCTTTCCCAAAAAGACTTATGGCTGTATTAGATCAAAAGGGTGCTTCTACTAAATACTGAGCAAAGGGTCTGAATACTTAGGACCGTGTGATATTTCAGTTTCTCTTTTTTAATAAATCTGCAAAAATGTCAACAATTCTGTGTTTTTCTGTCAATATGGGGTGCTGTGTGAACATTAATGAGGGAAAAAAATGAACTGAAATGATTTTAGCAAATGGCTGCAATATAACAAAGAGTGAAAAATTTAAGGGGGTCTGAATACTTTCCGTCCCCACTGTATGTAAATGGCCTACACCTATAGCAAGGGTATTATTCATCTTTAGTCAGAGCTGCACAGTTTGTTTTTACCTACAGATGTCCCTTATCTGCATGGGAAGTTTTTGATAAAAGGTGAACTATCCCTTTAAACCAGGGACATGCAATTAGCGGAGCTCCAGCTGTTGCAAAACTGCAAGTCCCATCATGCCTCTGCCTCTGGGTGTCATATTTGTGGCTGTCAGAGTCTTGCTATGCCTCATGGGACTTGTAGTTCTGCAACAGCTGGAGGTCCGCTAATTGCATATCCCTGCTTTAAACAATCCATTCATGTGTCCAAACAGGCAAGTCTTACTTCAAAAAATGAACAGTCAGCTTGTAAAATGTGCATGTCTTGTTAAAAGGGTCAATATGCACTTGCCTTGATTATATTCTCATAAATTGAATTAAAATTAAATAACCATGTAGTATATAACAATATAAATTAACTTTATTGCTTTGAAAAAAACATGTTATGAATGCTATTTTTTTGTAAACAGTTATAAACATGAGCTTGTGAAGAACATTGTCTTTTGTTTTTGGCCTTGGAACCTTTTTCTTCAATTCCTGAAAAAAAAAAAAAAAAAAACAATATGTGAGGTGAAATATGCACTGTAAAAGTATTTTAACTCAAGCTCTTATTCTCATTTCATGGTATAAGTATGGCTGTGTTTACCATTGGGAAAAGTAGACCATCACACATGGGCAGTACAGACAGAAAGGCAGCTCTTCCCTGCGTGGTTGTCAGACATACACATTTTTGTCCTATTTTAACCTAAAAGGTTTATAGTGGAGCTCCAAGCTACCTCCTAAAAAAAATATAGTCAGCAGCTACAAATACTGTACCTGCTGACTTTTAGCATAAGGACACTTACCTGCCCCTGGATCCAGCCATGTCCTCATCTGAGCCGATTCTTCAATCGGCCTAAGGTGCAGGTGCTGATGTTCTTTCAAAATAGCCATTTCATTGAGATCTCCAATCACATCACTTCTGGTTACTGGAAGTGTAAACAATCAGTAATTGGAGATTTTCAACGACTTGCTGTTTTTGACACAACACCGGCAACAGTGTACACTCCAGTACATGAAGATTTTGCTTTTTTGACAGAACAGCGGGTAAGGAGGAAAAAGTTGTCGCCGCCTCGGAGGCGGCCATTTTGTTGGTTTGTATCAGAGCAGACTATTATCGTGTGCACGGTTGTCGTATTGTGTCAAAACAGCAAGTCGTCGAAATCTCCAATTACTGATGGTTTACAGTAACCGGAAAGGGATGTGAATGGAGATCTCAAAGAATTGGCTATTTTGACAGAACACCAGCATCTAAAGTAAGGGAAACAGGAAGTTAAGCCTTGCAGCTTCACAGTCTTTACCTGTTGCGCATGGGTCGCGCTGCACCTTGTGAATGGTCCCGTAGTCTTCTGGGACCTGTGATGCATCCCTATGTGATGTATTTGGACAAAATTGTTTTTGTCCAAATGCAGCTAAGGCTGTCAACGTTTCTGGAACACCAGCCTTAGGTTCTTTTCCATATACAGTATATAATTGGCAACATGCCCCAGTTTTATCGGCCAGGCCAACTAAAATACCGGCTAGGTGGAAACTTTAAGTACAACACATACAGACATATGCTCTTATTAGACCTCTTTTGTGATTGGTTTTAATGCCAGTTACTCAGGTACCCTGTGAAAACAGACCCTGGATACTAACAATTTCCATAAGATATTTTTTAGCACAAGACCTAGAAACTGCTTCACTGCTTCTGACTGTGGTAGAATGATTAGACTGTAAGCTCCTCCAGGGTAGGACACAGCTCTATAGACTATAACAGCACTGTACCCATTATGCAAGTAAATACAGATGATAAGAAAATAAAAATTCACATTGTCACAGATATACAAGGAAATCAGTCACCTGAATTCATAGATCACCAACTTCAAGATTCTCATATTAGAGCCCTGAACACCCCTCCACATCCACAGTATCTGGAGCATGACTTGCCATCTTTCTTGGGTATATTCCAACACTGTCCACACCTCATGCCGTACTTCTTATACCTAATGTATGTAAGAGTTGGAAGACGTGATAGCAGGAGTAAACAGAAACTACCCAAAGTTAAAACATTATTCTAACTAAAACTAATTTTATAACAAGGATTGCATGGCAAAGAAACAGTTCTGATAAACTATAATTCATAGCGATCTTAAGTCCTCGCCCTATACATACAGAGCTCAATGAAAGTCATGGCATATGTAGCAGTCCATTGGTCCTAGTAAAACTGAAATGTTCAGAAACAGAAAGTTGCTATAACTGGAAACCCCTTCTGAGCATTTGCACAGACATTATATTTTACTTTTAGATGGACTGTAAAACAAGAATTATCACAATTTATGACACTGCCACAGTTTGGCATTTTTAAGTGGAGTCCAAGCATTGCCATACCTGAATCAAATGCAAAAGTTATTGGTGGCATTGGGTGAACCCATACCTGAATCCAATCGTGGGAGTTATTTGGTGGCATTGAGTGCACCCATACCTGAATCCAACCATAGGAGTTAATTGGTGGCAATGAGTTCATCCATACCTGAATCCAACTGTGGGAGTTAGTTGTTGGCAATGAATGCACCCATACCTGAATCCAACCTTGGGAGTTATTTGGGGACATTGAGTGCACCTATACCTGAATGCAACCATAGGAGTTATTTGGTGACATGGAGTTCATCTATACCTGAATCCAAACTGTGGGAGTTAGTTGGTGGGCATTGATTGCACCTTTACATGAATCCAACCACAGGAATTAGGCAACACTGGGTGCAGGGGAGCAAATATGTTGTATAGCATATAGGAATTATTGGTCAAGATGGTCATTTGAAGGTTGCTCAATGTGGCAATGTGCAAACAATTCAAGCACAACAGGGCCTTACATTGAGAACATGTTGTAAATGACCAGTTCACAATTCTAACATTGGCTGTGCTCACAATATACCATAACCTAAATTTCCTACTGAAGAATGGTAACACTACACGGCTGATGAATAGTACTGAAGATCTACTTGACTCTTTATCAATTTGATTTCATAACTTTCTAAATATGCCCTGTGTTATTTTCTCTCCTTGCAAGGCTGTGTGTATAGTAGACTAGTTTGCCAAACACTCTCACGGCTATCAGTTTGTTGGTCAAAGAAGAACAAAATGTATTCTGTGACCGCTCTTATCTTTCACACAGCAGAATAATATGCAATGGTTACAGAAGAGGCAAAGATGAATCAGGAAGGTAGAACACAAAAAGAGATACGGATAGATACTGCCTCACCCTGGCCTCATGTTGTGACAGTGCCAAATAAAAAATAAATATTGAGTTAAAGATGTATTCCAGTATGAAAGAAGTATTTGAAAATCTTTATTGATATTTCATCAAGCACAGTCTAAATCTCTTCCATTCATTTCTATTAAAGAGTATGTAAACCCAGAATTTCATATACTGTATATACTCGAGTATAAATCGAATTTTTCAGCACATTTTTTTGTGCTGAAAGTGCCCCCCTCGACTTATACTCGAGTCAAGCACTTTTCTGCAGCAAAAAAATTCATTTTCCGAACCGACTTTGGGGCCCCGTATCTCAGGGCCACTTGGTGCTAGGAACCCCAAATATTTGGTGTACAAACCCAGTGGAACTCTTACCACAACATATCCAAAGCTGAAGTTCCTAGCCCTAAGTGGCCCCCGAGATACGGGGCCCCAAAATCGGTTCGGAAAATGTCATTCTCTGCTGCAGAAAAGTGCTTGACATTTTCTGAACCGACTTTGGGGCCCCATATCTCAGGGCCACTTGGGGCTAGGAACCCCAAATTTTGTGTGCAAACCCAGTGGAACTGGTACCATAACATATCCAATGCTGGAGTTCCTAGCTCCAAGTGGCCCTGAGATACGGGGCCCCAAAACCGGTTCGGAAAATGTCATTCTCTACTGCAGAAAAGTGCTTGACATTTTCTGAACTGATTTTTGGGGCCCTGTATCTCGGGGCCACTTGGTGCTAGAAACCCCAGCTTTGGATTTATGGTGCTAGTTCCACTGGGTTTGCACACCAAATTTGGGGTTCTTAGCACTAAGTGGCCCCGAGATACGGGGCCCCAAATTCGGTCAACTGTGTCCATCTGCAGCAATGTCATTTCAGGACCCTTCTGGTTCAGAGACCCCAAATTTTAGCTGCAGCTGGGGGGGCATCTAGGAACCCTTAACTACCGAGTTTGAAGTTCAGGGGACCTATGGCTGCAAATGGGCACAGTGAGGCATGCAAATGGGCACAGTGATGCTGCAAATGGGCATTGTTGACCCTCTTTTCCACTTACAGTAGCTGTGCATTTCTCACCCTCGTCTTATACTCGGGTCACTAAGTTTTTCCCATTTTTTTGTGGTAAATTAGGGCCTCGACTTATACTTATACTTATACAAGGGACATGCAGGCACAGTCAGCTACCGAGACTGAAAGCGGTACAAAGCTAGCCTGGACTAGGGATTAAAATGAAGTCCAACATCAAATAACTTTTTTGGTGTACCTGCAGCTTTCATTCCTATTCCTAATATAATTAGGCTCCTGTCATGTGGTTGACGTGTATCCAAGCAGGCCTAAGTTTTCTAACTCCTTCAACTCATTCAAACTCCTCCTTTCAGTCCATCCCTTTGTTGCTACTGTAGCCCCCTGTTCCTAAAATTGGGGCTATAGTGTAAATTTCGTTTTTTGGCTGAGCTGTAAAGAGCTCAGGTATAGTTTATTTGGTTCTGCTCTAGACTTAACAGAGTTGTGCATTTCTCACTGTTGCCAGTAGGTGTCACTGATACCACAGTCCAGTATGAGAATTCCAACTAGGTTGAGCTATTTAATGATTATTCTTTTTCCAGCGCAGCCCAGTAGGAGGTTCCTGGCCGCTGTGCATTCTAAGAAAGGAGGTATTTATTGGGTAGAGTCATGTGCTCTAGTTAGTGTTACCTCGGAGCCCTCCTGGCCTGAGGATGTGTTGCTGCGAGATCTGCAAGTAGGCCCAGAAGCCTGTCTAGGACCTATTAATCCTGCGGTGGTCTTTAGGCTGTCTTGCCTGTGTGGAAGAAGCCGAGCCAAGCCAAGGAGATCCAGGGGAGGACCCTTGCTGGATAGAGCCAGGATGAAGGCTGGTCTCTAAGGAGGGCCTGGTAACTTATTTGGAGGACGCACCTATACCTAAACTACTCTAATGCCTCGCACACACGATCGGAATTTCGGCCCACAAAAGACCGATGAGAGCTTTCTGTCGGAAAATGCGACTGTGTGTATGCTCCATTGTGTTTTTGCTGGCCGAATTCCAGCCAGCAAAAGATTGAGAGCAGGTTCTCAATTTTTCGGTCGGAAAAAGTTCCTATCCGAAAATGCGATCGTCTGTGGCAATTCTGATGCGCAAAATTCCTACGCATGCTCGGAAACAATTCGACGCATGCTCGGAAGCATTGAACTTAATTTTCTCGGCTCGTCGTAGTGTTGTACGTCACCGCATTCTTGACGGTCGTAAGTTCAGCTAACTTTTGCGTGACCGTGTGTATGCAAGGCAAGCTTGAGCGGAATCCCGTCGGAAAAGCCATCATATCTTTTTCCGACGAGAAATCCGATTGTGTGTATGCGGCATTACAGTGTTGCTGGATGGCTTAAAGGTTCTGACACTGTGAAGCTGAATCCTATTCTACAATCTAAACCGTGGTAACTAGCTCCTGGCTGCTAAGTCTGTGAGAGAGGCTTATCTCCAAGAGTGCTACTGGCTGCTAAGTCTGTGAGAGAGGCTTGTCCAGTAGTTCTACCGGCTGCTAGGTCTGCGCGAGAGGCCTATCCAGGTGGTCAAGGTCTGCTAAAAGAGAAAGCTGTTTTACCTTTGGATTCAAGGAGTCTGTAAGTGATCTGCAAATGGTATCTGAAACCTCCCCTAACCCTCTCTCCTACTACTTCTTTCAAGTTCCTTATTAAAGCATTGCAAATATATAAAGTGACTGGTGCCCGAATTCTGTTCTAACTTCCAATTATAGCCATGGACTCAGCCCTGGGGTGAATGTAAGCTTGGCCCCTGTCTCTGGGAGGTACCTCCTTGCTCCCAGTAGACCCAGGGTGGCGCTACACTACAAAAATAGCATCCAACTAGCAAAGCTTTTATATACTCCAGTGGGCACCATCGTGCCAATTATGCCTAAAATTGTGGCGTTCATCACTCCCAAAAGAACAGGGCAGTTAGTGGTTTCTTTAGTAAAAGTAAAGCAAGGTATGGTTCTGGTGTCCCAGGCTACACTGAACGAGTGCCTCTACAGAGCAAAATGCAGAAATCAGACTCTAACAACTTTCGTAGATCACTTATAACATTTGTGAAAAAGTGCTCCATTGTGCCTACAGCTATAGAGGCCAGTGAGGGCTTGTTTTCACTGTTGGGTAATAACATCTAAATAGTTGAATGCACATAGCCTGGCCACTGTTCTAGGGGCTTTTCACATTCTACCTAAAAGCAGAATTTTAATTGTAAGCTTGCTGCTTATTGAAAAGTTTGCTCACCACAGAACCCCGCTGATAAGCGGTTAACATCTGAGAATCTGAATAGCTGTAATGTTGGCCACAAACGTACAGACATTTTTCTTAATTTCAAAAAGGAATAAATAGATCCAGACAACATTATATCCAACTTTATTAACCCACCTTTATCAAGGATGCTGTGGTGGGTTCCCTTGATATGTTTTGTGTTTTTGAAATCAAAAGCAAAAGCTGGTTAAACTTGTTAAAATGTATACAAAACTGACATACAGAATGTACTGTATGTATGTATGTATGTATAACCAGCATATTTCTACCACCACTAAAGCTGAATGGCTTTCCACAGGTTCTTCCTGCATTTAAAAACAAACTGGACCTCAATATAATCTGTCATGTTGTTGGCACAACCTGCCTTTAGAAGGAAGCTAGATCCCAATATTTGTGTCATCTTTGTGTTGAAGGCGTTGTGGAAAGACAAATACAATTTTGAAGGTTTTTTTGCTTTCTGCATGAACATGGAAAACCTCTAAATTTAGTCACAAATGAAAAAAAAAAAAAAAAAGTTTTTATATATCTCTCATCTCAAAACTTCTCTTCCCAGTATACTATCTCTCATTGAAATATTTGGCCTGGTCTCCAGTTATATCATCAACTTTGACAAATTAAAGGCACTGTACCTAACCACTTGTCATAAACACACTTGGAGCAATCTATACTCCTTTATTTGATGTAAAAACAAAAAATGTCCTACCTTGGATTATCTGTACCTAAAAACCCCAACAATCTGTTGAACAGCCACACATCCCTTTTCCTTCCCTTGTGGAACAACTCAGACCTTCCGGAATCTAGAGAACTAACCACTTTCAAACAATGACACCATGAAGGACTTCACTATGTAAAATTCCTAGTAGATACTAAAGCCAAACAACCACTCTCTTATAATGTAGCTTTGGAGAAATATTTATGCAGCAACCCATTCTATTTTCTAAAAATAAAATCTTATATTATCTCCATCTCAGAAAGACTGCGAAAACTCACTGCACACTCCTAAATTATTCCAATCCAGACACAAACATGGTATCAACTCTACATAACTTCTTTTGACAACCACTGGACTATACATCCATAACGTCTGGCCTTAATAGATGGACCAAGACTTTCCTCCAACTTCAGATGGACATTCTTTTAAAATCATTATTCTCATCTTGGAGAGGAATCAGAGCCACAATGTACCATGAAACGATACTCGTATATGTCCCCACAACAATCTTATCTCGTGGGTCTAAGCCCTTCTTCTAACTGCCTGAAATGTGGACACACATACTCAGGGATCTATGGTCATGCCCCAAAATTTTATGATTTTGGACCACAATAGTACACTATAGTACCACACACTTAGTAAACTACTTACCCTTAACCCCAGAATGGGCACTCTTAGGCCCGATTGACATTCCGGGAGTCAAAATCTCTAGAGGCTGCAAACAACTCTTCACATCATATCTCTTGTTGCAGGAAAAGCTATTCTGCACAAATGTATTTATCCCGATACCCCCACTGTTTCACTGTCTTATGTTTTCCAAATAAAATGGGTGCAAGCCTCGCCACACAAGAAAACACAGGTCTGCTAATTTTTTAATGTTTGTGAATTGTTCATTCAAACCTTGCCTATTGTTGCCCAGTAAACTATAGTACAATACTTACCGGTATCAAACCAGACTATTATCCATGGAGCCTCCAATTGATTTTCCTTCTCCCACCATAACCATATTTTATGTTACATTAACCGAGGCCCCCACTTCCTCGACTTGCTCAATAACAGACCAAACGCCATCCATCCAATACACGTTGCCTAATGTCTACCGCTGGATGCAATACACCAGATCAACACGATTAATGTCAGCTGCATTCTCATGGCAAAAAAAAATCAGCACAATTGACATTACTTACTATTAATGTGAAGTGTCCCTTGTGCTGCTGGCTCCTGCTTTAGTTGAAATCTTCTGTCCTCCAAACCTCCCAACCCTGCAGCAGTAATTTTCTGATGCGGACCTATGTCAGACACTCATCAAGTGTGCAGATTATGCCGCCCTTTCTGCCCCTCTGCCCCCCTCCTCTATTTAAAGAAGCTGTACTATAAATGTAGCACACCCCATGTAGGAGCTGCAGATGAACAGGATCCCCCCACTCCTGTACAGCCAGGCACACCGAATCTTCACAGGCATGCAGAGTCAGAAGACAGTCCGTAGCTTTGTTTTTGTTTTGTTTTTTATTTATGAGGGGGTTAACAACTTGGATAGGGATGGGAGGTGATGGGATGCCTACTTGGCTTCAGCAAACTTCAGGGATAACTTCTATATACATCCATATACAGTCTCCTCTTTACTTTCCTCCTGCACATACTTGTCAGCTTCTGCTGAATCACTCTGGAAGGCTCTGATAGACTCCTTGTCAGATTAGCAACAGCCCATTACAGGCAGGAACTCGCAGTTCCTGAAGTGTAGCTCAGATGTAGTGAAACAGCATGTAACTTCACCTCTGTGGCCACTGATCCCAGCACCACCTTTTCAGCCAATGCGAACCCACCTGACTGCAACTGCCACTTTAACTGGCCCTCCTGGCTGCCTCTCAGAAGATCTATCAGGGAAGGATAGTAGACTTAAGCACATCACTGTCTTCAAAAGAGACTGGCAACATGTGGCAATCTCCCCCATTTGTTAGTCCCCAACAGTGTTGCACTACTCACTCTGTCCTCTCTTCCTCCCTTGCCTCCAGGAATACTGCCTCCCATGTGTTTTGGCAGGATCCTTTCAGCACCCAAACCCCAGCCCAAGGCAGGCCACCCCCCCCCCCAGACTAGAGGGCACCCTTGAGGGTCACCGACAGTCTCCTCAACACTGTATCTCCATCTTCCACCCAACTGCCCCTGCTGGAATGGCTAATGTTTATTTATAAGGTTGTCTCAGTCTGCTGCCAACCCACTGCTGGGGATTGGCCAAGGCCCCATAAATATTCAAGGCAGCTCTTCCCAACCCTCACCCACTAGTTCTAGAAGGTTCTCCAACCTTCTGGACCAGGGGGAGGCAGCAGGGATTGCTGCCAGGATGAGTCACCCAGCCCTGAACTTCAGTAAATTCTTGACCCAGATTCAAAGACTCATTTTACCAAAAGCCAGTAAATTTGCCTCCAACTATTCTAGCACACACTGGAGGGTGCTACAGTAGCTTCCAATGAAAGAGGATCTATGCATGGAAGATGGACAGATGACTGAAAGGTCCACCTCATTTATTCACATAAGTTTTAGCACAGCTTCTATGAATGGGGGGGGCATTGTCAGTACGCTTAATGAGTGCATATAACAGGTCCTTCAGCTTTATTAACCCCCGCCACACCGGAAGATTATGACGGTCGGGGTAGGAGGGATTGGAGGATGTAGATTTCAACAAACAGGAGCCAGCAACACAAGGAACCCAATGCATTGATAGTATGTAAAGACCCTTGTTCCGTTTTTTTTTTTTTTTATCTAGTAAACGTAGGCTTTAATAGGTTAATCACATTTTGCATATGTAAATATTGTAATGAGTTTGTGATGAAGCTTTTTTTAAGCTGATTTTTCATCGGCTGTTAACAAAAGTTATACATTTTTTGAGATGGCTGACAAAAGATAATTCTTTTAGATATCAGGAAGGGTTTTCCAACCTGCAATGGTAGCAATCTGCGACATTAGATGTTATACCCTGATCATTATTGTGACTCACCATCCTCACCCACTGAAGAGGGACATTGACAGTGACTTGTTAGTAACAATTTTACCCACGGCTTGACCGATCCATCACATCAAAATGTCTCCTTTTCAGCGAAAATCTTCTTTCACAGGGAAGCCGGTAATGTACAAACTATACAGAGAATCACGGCGTGCTTCCAATGTATGTTTGTTTTGGAGACGTTTGAGTCCAAACTTAATAATTTGAAAGAGACTGGAAAAAGTTTGTTGCATGTGCTGAGTGGGAATTCCCGGGCACAGCGAAGAATGTGGGATTACGTCCAGCTCTGTGTGGAAACAGTGAGTGGGTAGCAGGGGAGTTGCCTGTGAAATGTTCTCTGTACAGAGAGCTCTGTAGAAGCTTTCACAAGGAAAGAACACAAAGCAACAAAATAAGTTAGGGAGAAGCGGCTGGGATCAGCCAAAAACCCATCCCTGGTAACAAAATTAAAAAAATTTAAAAAAATCTATAAAAAGGCTAATATTGTATTTTTTTTTACCTCCATACTCCTCAATGCTAAAATACAATTATCCTTCTGAGGAAGGGAATTAAAACTGAGACACTTATAGGGCACTGAGTATAAACAAATGTGCACCATTTGAGGGAAAATAGCCCAAGGATTTTAAAGAACTCCTCCAACAATAAAAAAAAAAAGCTAGATTCCAGTATGTTTATTGCACTGTAGAATTTCCATCAGAAGAACAGCATACATTTATATGATGCATGAAAACTGTAAATTGCATGTTTCTAACTTTTTATCTTCATTTATAAACGTGATGTGATGCAATTATTACCTGATGCCACAGGCGTTACATAGCGGGGTCCCATCCTCCGCATCCCGCCACAGGGGAGTCTTCTGTGTCTTGCAAGAGGCACATCGTTTAATTCCTAGATAAGGGAATTCACTATCAATATACAAATGTAGTGTGACTTTTATCGACGTATAGATAGTATCATTATCCAGTGCATTGTGATCATAATTGGCATACTCAGTATGATTCTACAGTACAGTGTGATTATTTTTTGTGTTTAGGAACTGTGTATTATTAGACAGTGCCGTGTGATCAACATTGGTGTAGAGATACTCTGTACGATTATATATTGCAGGGTGGTGATTATGATCAGTGTTTAGATACCTCCTTCCATTAAGCCGCGTTTACTGGGACATTTATAAACCTTTCCTTTTAAAGACAGGCATTTACAAGCTTTAAGAGCAGTCCTGAAACTTGTTAAATGTCTGCTGAAGTGTGCCAAATATTTTTTTTAAACCACAGCCAGAACCTTTAATAAAGAGCGACATCAAAACTGCAGTGTGAAGTGGACCGGTCAATTGTGCTATGAGGGAATGGGACTAAAAAGGGTTAGTTGACCTTTTCAGAAAAAATTTAAAGGTAAAAGCCCTAAACCCTCTCTACCCCACCTGCCTCGCTGTACTTACCTCCATGGGTGTTGAGCCGTCAGTGCCCATGTAGCCATTGCAGTGATCTTGGGATTTGAAATCCCTGCTCTTCTTCACCTTTTTTCTGTAGAGCTTCTGGTGTGGATCAGAGCGATTCTGATTGGTCATGTTTTGGTGTTGACCAATTGGAATCACTCTGACCCATCCTGGGAAGCCCTACAGAAAGAAGGGGAAGAATCCCCATACCACTACAATCGGCTGCATGGGTACCAGTGGTGGCCTGTCTATAAGGGGTGCCGCCCCCCTAATCCATGCGCCCGGCCCTTAATTTACATGCAGGGTGCCAGACGCATTGGTTTTCAATGGGGTTTTTTTTTTTTTTGAAGCACATGATTAGAGCCTGAGGCTCTAACTGGCTTCAAAAAAAGGGTGGGCTCGGGGCGCAGAGCACTGCGCCCTAAGCCCACCCAGTTGTGTGACATATTCGCTATTGTCTTCCTGATTCTCCTCCCGGCTAATTAGGAAGCGGCTCCTGAGACCCGATTGGCCAGGGACTCTTAGGGCTCCCAGCCAATTGGATCTCAGGAGCCGCATCCTGTTCGGCCAAGAGGAGAAGCCCTCCTTGTCGTCTTCCTCAGTGCCATCCTCCTCCTCATGGTAAGGCCTCTAAACCCATCCGTCCCCTGCACGGAGGGGTGGGTAGTGGCGGCGGTGCGATTGAGGGGGCAGGTTTGTTTGCCATCCAATCCCCCCCAAATATTGAGCACCAGCCGCTCCTGGTGGGCACTGACAGCTCAACACCCACAGAGGAAAGTACAGGGGGGTCTGGGAGTTGGGGAGGGTGTAGACTATTAGTAGACTGTTAAGTTCACCTTTTCATTTTTTCTGAAAAGTTGATCTGACACTTTATCTGGCTATATCTGGCAAGCCGACTTCTAGCTGTCAGATGGAAGCAGTCCAGTGCCTCCGCTGTATTCTGGGCTCAGTTTGCCCATCTGCAGGCCCAGGACTGGCATAGCAAGTGCCACCAGGTAGAGGGGGGGGAGCTCTCCTCCCCTTCTTCTTGCTGACCTTGAAGTGACGTGTAACGTCCCCATGTCAGCTTCCCCGCCATGGCTGTAAAGAATCTATTGCAGTGCAATCTGCACAGCATTTGATTAATTGGAGTACAAGGAAGACATCCAGGGTGTTTTAGACCTCAGATGTCTCATTAAAGAGAACCTGTCACCAAAAAAAACATCACATAGAGGACTTAAAAGTTAAGTAAAAAAAAAAAATCTAATTACACTTGAGCACATTTTTCCCCCCTAAATTTTTGTTGAGGCCCCTCACATACACGCATGTACGAATGTAAGCGTATGTGTTGGGGTTCCTACACACAAAAACATTGATTGCTATACACGTTACATATCGCCACTCATGCCAGAGTGAGAGCAATATTTTTCACCAGACCTCCTCTAACGCCTGTAGGGTGCTTTTAAAGCACTGCATTAAAAATATAGGGTACTGAAGTATGTTGCCATTTCACGTACGCACGCAAATTTAAGGTTTGACATGTTGGGTAGCTATTTACTTGGTGCAACCTCCTCTTTTATATTTTACCCCTCAAAAATTAGCATTTATTGTGTTTTTATGCCCTAAAATAAACTTTAGTGTATATTTTACAGAAAGTTTTCATGTCCTAGATAATAATATCGTGTGACATAAAAAAATAGAACTATCACTATTTTATTCTCAAAAATATATAAAGTTTTTGGGGTTTGTGCAATCCTCAGGCCTAAAACGATTTTTTAAACACGTGTGCAAAATAAACACAAAAACGGCTCTGGAAGCGAAAGAGTTAAACAATCGAATTCTGTCAAGTGATGGAGCCCACACACTAATCAAAATTCGGCCAATCCCTTCTGGACTTGCCGAGTTTGGATCAGTGTATGGTCAGTAGCGATGGGTTCGGGCGCGTTCAGATCGAACCTGCCAGGAAGCCGGCACTGCACGCCGCCAATCATAGGCAGCATGTGTATGTGCAGCTCCCGGTCGGGGAAATGCCTCACTGCCTATGATTGGCGGTGTGCATTGACAACTTCCTTCCTGGCGGGTGCGATCCGAACACACCTGAGCCCATCACTAATGGTCAGCTTAGTGAAGACTTGGGCAGACATGGAGGCCTTGTGTACAGCCTGAGATTGTAATTTCAGGGGCTCCACAGGGACAAAGAAAGGGATCTAAAATTCGCACTGGCTCTCTTTAACAGTGTGTTAACCTATAAAAAGGTGTGAGATTTGACGGATTTGATTTACGTCTCCTTTTAGACAATTGCTAAATGTGATTTTCTGCAGGCTACAAGCTGCAATTTAAAAAATGCCCTTTTAAAACCGGTCCTAAACAGTATAATTTTTATATCTGAGTTGGATCACATACTTGCTGTCTGTGTTGGATCATCATCTGAACCACTGGACAGTGAATTTGATTTACTCCGGGGTCTGGATTTTGTGCTCTTTCTCCAATTTCTTCCTTTGCTGTAGAGAAATCAAAACATTAGTTCCTAGATTGCATACAATGTTGGCACTCTCTTACATGTAAGTAACCAAGGATTTTCCTACATTTCCTGAATGTATAAAACATGGTCTAATTTCACAAAGTTCATGTTTATTCCAAGAAATTGTATAACTACATCATAAACCAAAAAAACTCATTCATTACTTTTTTAGTGAGTGTATGTTAAAGATTTTAGGATTTGTTTTGGGTTTTATTTCTTCCTTTTAGCTAATATTATGCCAGCAGTAATAAACCAATTAAACATTTTTAGCGTCCCCTTTTTGTGGAGAATTATGCAAGCTGAAGAATAGGGATGAGCTTCGAGTTCGAGTCGAACATCATGTTCGACTGGAACATCGGCTGTTCGCCAGTTCGCGGAACAGCGAACAATTTGGGGTGTTCGCGGCAAAATCGAAAGCCGCGAACACCCTTTAAAAGTCTATGGGAGAAATCAAAAGTGCTAATTTTCAAGGCTTATATGCATGGTATTGTCATAAAAAGTGTTTGGGGACCTGGGTCCTGCCCCAGGGGACATGGATCAATGCAAAAAAAAGTTTTAAAAACGGCCGTTTTTTCAGGAGCAGTGATTTTAATAATGCTTAAAGTGAAACAATAAAAGTAATATTCCTTTAAATTTCGTACCTGGGGGGTGTCTATAGTATGCCTGTAAAGGGGCGCATGTTTCCCATGTTTAGAACAGTCTGACAGCAAAATGACATTTCAAAGGAAAAAAAGTCATTTAAAACTACTCGCAGCTATTAATAAATTGTCGGTCCGACAATACACATAAAAGTTCATTGATAAAAACGGCATGGGAATTCCCCACAGGGGAACCCCGAACCAAAATAAAAGAAAAAATGGTGTGAGGGTCCCCCTAAATTCCATACAAGGCCCTTCAGGTCTGGTATGGATATTGAGGGGAAACCCGCGCCAAAATGTAAAAAAAAAAATGGCGTGGGGGTCCCCCTCAAAATCAATACCAGACCCTTCAGATCTGGTATGAATTTTAAGGGGAACCCCGTGCCAAAATTTAAAAAAAAAAAAAAAATGGCATTGGGGCCCCCCAAAAATCAATACCAGCCCTTATCCAAACAAGCAACCTGGCAGGCCGCAGGAAAAGAGGGGGGGACGAGAGAACGCCCCTCCTGAACTGTACCAGGCCACATGCCACGGCCCGAAGAAACAGACTTTTTAAAACTTTTTTTTGCATTGATACATATCCCCTGGGGCAGGACCCGGGTCCCCAAACACTTTTTATGACAATAACTTGCATATAAGCCTTTAAAATGAGCACTTTTGATTATTCATGTTTGAGTCCCATAGACTTTAACGGTGTTCGCGTGTTCAAACAAATTTTTTGCCTGTTCGAGTGTTCGGCTCATCCCTACTGAAGAATAGTGGAAATAAATAAGTATCCTTGATGGTAAATGAATGCTTCTTCTTCCTTTCATTCAATTTCTAAGTTGTTACATGTGTATATTTCAAAAGCCAGTACACAGGAAAAGCAAAAAAAAAAAAAAAAAAAAAAAAAAAAAAAAAAAAAAGAAAGAAAAAGCACTTGAGCAATCATTTTTGTGTATTAGTTCTCCATGTAACGGGGGTGTGGCCTATATACTTTTTGCTAAGAAGTGTCCCTCTTTTCCATCTCAGAAAGTAATAGAGAGGTATGCTCGCAGGTTAGGACAATTTAGCCGTGGTTTGCCTTTAGTGTAGAAGTTGGCATAGCAGCAGCAAATAATATTCCAGCTCTTAATTTGCCTAAATTGTGTAAGTGACGACTATCACAAATTTTTCAAGGTCACAACCTCAACCATATGTGAGTTACTGTGCATGCACAGTAACACAAAAAAGGGCATAAAGTGAGGGGTGGCAGATGCAAGTAGGCAGTTCCTGCAAAATTAAGGA
This sequence comes from Lithobates clamitans, assembly GCA_037952925.1. NCBI lineage: Eukaryota > Metazoa > Chordata > Amphibia > Anura > Ranidae > Lithobates > Lithobates clamitans. The sequence goes on from JBBGZY010002118.1 coordinate 803,296, forward strand.
CGGAAAGGTAAGCCTGACCTGGATGGGACCTCATGGAAGGTGGACGTGTTAAGTGTAGTTCATGGTCTGGGGTGAGAGTGTCCTGGGGACTGAGGAGAATATGCTGGCAAGTATGCAGTGCGGGTATAATTACAGAAATGCTCCCAGAGCGTAACAACTGTTGTTACACCTCTAAATGCTCAAATAACATCTAATACATAAAAGGCTGGATTCACAACTTTGCATTACATTATTGCACATTACAAGAGAAGTATGAAGTTGGGGGGAAAAAAAACAAAAACAATTATACTCACCTAGGTGGAAGCAGCATCCATCCAATGCTGCATCTGTCCCCGCAGGCTCTGCACTGAGAATTGAGTGATGAAAGACCACTGATCGCTTAGTTCTCCCCTCTGCTCTGAGCAGAGAGCCATGACTGTCAGTCACCGGCTCTCTGCTCTGCCCCTCCAGCACTCACCGGAACACCGAGATGTGGAGGGGGTGGGAGCAGCTGGCTCAGTCTCCTAGTGGCTGGCTGAGTGCCTGAGCCAGCTGCCAGTCCTGGCATCTGGGTGGATCAAGACTGTAAAGTTTGGATTGATCCAGAGCCCGGACTGGCTGAGTGACATCAACCAACAGCAAACTTTAGCCCGCTGTTGGCTGATAAGGGGTCACAAGAGTGCAGAATTAACTGCTTTCCTGTGATCCCCAGGAGAATTATAGCAAAAATAGCTTTGGGCATGCTAATCCTTTAAACCCATGTTTAAACACGTGGTCAAAGACTGTGCTATGCTATTATTTTAAATGTCATTTTTATTGGACTTTTTTCATTTGTTTCTGTTCAATATTTACTTCATCATCATCATCCTCATCTGTATTTGAGGAAACACGAATAGGATTTCTGGTAGAAAAGAGTTTGTGAGGACAGAAATATGGTAGCTGACACTTCTGATTAATTAACATGGTTGTAAAGGCAAAAATGTTTTTTACCTTACTGCATTCTATGCAGCCATTGGCTCCCGCTGCTGTCACAGCCAGTGATGACAGAGTAGGGGGTGACACCGAGCCCCGCTCTGTGTGTGTTATCACTGGTGATGCTGCAGTTTTATCCTTAAAAGGGGTATGTACCTATACATGGAAAAAGTGTTTTTAAGCACCTAAAGTGACACTAAAGGTATTTTTTTTTTTAACCACTTCAGCCCCAGAAGATTTTACCCCCTTCCTGACTAGAGCACTTTTTGCGATTCGGCACTGCATCGCTTTAAAAGAGAATTGCGCAGTCGTGCGACGTTACACCCAAACAAAATTGACTTCCTTTTTTTCCCACAAATAGAGCTTTCTTTTGGTGGTATTTGATTGCCTCTGTGGTTTTTATTTTTTGCGCTATAAACGAAAAAAGTACGATAATTTTGAAAAAAAAAAAAAAAAATGCAATATTTTTTACTTTTTGCTATAATAAATATCCCCAAAAAATATTAAAAAACTTTTTTTTTCCTCAGTTTAGACCGATACGTATTCTTCCACATATTTTTGGTTAAAAAAAAAAAAAAAATGTAATAAGCGTATATTGATTGGTTTGCGCAAAAGTTATAGCGCTTACAAAATAGGGTATAGTTTTATGGCTTTTTTATTAATATTTTTTTTTATTAGTAATGGCGGAAATCTGCGATTTTTATCAGGACTGCGACATTATGGCGGACACGGACAATTTTGACACATTTTTGGGACCATTGGCATTTTTACAGCGATCAATGCTATAAAATTGTATTGATTACTGTGAAAATGTCACTGGCAGTGAAGGGGTTGACAACTAGGGGGCAGTGAAGGGGTTCAGTGTGTCCTAGTACGTGTTCTAACTAAAGAGGGGAGGGGACTGTGTAGGGAATATGACATTTTGTCTGTTTATATTCTGTATGAACAGAGGATCTGTCTGTTCTCCCCTCAGAGAACCCGGAAACTGTGTGTTTACACACACAGATCCCGGTTCTCGGTGTGCCCCGAGCGATCGCGGGAGCCCGGCGGTGATCGCGACCGACGGGCACTCTCATCGGCTCCGTGGGAGAGCAGGGGGCCGTCTATGGTACCGACGTCCCATGACGGCGATACGCGCAGCCGAGCCATGTTGCTGCAGTATAACTGCAGCGGCTGGTCGGCATGCACCCAAATAACAAATATGTCATACTTACCTCCACTGTGCAGCTCGTTTTGCACACAGTGGCCCCGATCCTGGTCTTCTGGGGTCCCTCGGCGTCTGTCTCAGCTATTTCCTGCACCAGATAACTCCCTTATTGCTCTCACTCTACCGATCGTGGCGATACCTCACATGTGTTGTTTGAACACCGTTTTCATATGCGGGCGCTACTCACGTATGCGTTCGCTTCTGCACGTGAGCTCGGTGGGACGGGGTGAGTTAAAAATTAGTTTTTTCTTATTTTACCTTTTATTTTTTCACTGTACTTTAAAAAAAAAATGGTGTCACTTTTATTCCTATTACAAGGAATGTAAACATCCCCTGTAATAGAAAAAAAACATGACAGGACCTCTTAAATATGAGATCTGGGGTCAAAAAGACCTCAGATCTCATATTTACAATAAATGCAATTAAAAAAAATGTAGTTTGAATAAAAATTTTTAAAAAATGTCCCTTTAAGAGCCATGGGCAGAAGTGACGTTTTGACGTCCCTTCTGTATGGAGCAGGGTGGGGGCCATCTTCCCTTCACTCAGCTCCACACCAGAGGGGAAAGGACCTGATCGCCTCCTCTGCTGCCGGCGGCTCCGGTAAGCGGCAGAGGGCACCGGAGCACAGCGGGAGGGGGGGCCCTCTCCCGCCGCCGATAAAAGTGATCTTGCAGGGAATCCGAGGCAGAGACCACTTTAATCTGAAAGTGGACCGCCTGCTGAAGAAGAGGATACCGGAGTTAAGGTAGCTAGCTGCTGCCATAACAACGATATTTCTCTTCAAAGTGCCGACATATAACGACGGTGGGTTGACCGGTCCGTAAGTGGTAAAAGTGAAACTTTAGCCAGAAAATGAAGTCCTGCTAGATCACTTCAGGCTGGCCCCTTTTGCAGGTATAGCTATGTAAGAAAATTTAAAAAAAAACAAAAAAAAGTGTCTATACTGTTTAAAAACCAGTAATACATGATCTCACCCAGCTCTGCACATGCTCAGTTGCTCTCCATTTTTAGGCATGGCTGAGTTTTTAGAGGCCGATCTTCTGACAGCTTTGAAGCGGGAATTAAACCCTCCTATCTTTTACAGCCAAGGAAGCTGCTTCTGTTTGATCTGCAACTGCCATGGTCCTGCACATGTGATCAGTTATGACACCAGACATTTGATAGTTTGACAGGTTGGTTGAAGACACAATCAAATGTGACAAATAGCATTCCCTGAATTCCAGAAATGTAACTGTTTTTTGAAACAATGAGTTTAGTTCCATTTATGATTTACTGCTGGGGCTTTGGGCTTCAGCAAAATGGCAGCCCCTGGCAAGAAGAAAACAGGGACAATGCTGGAGGCAATTTGCAGCACACACTAATTTTGGTAGCATCGTTATTAACCACTTGCCGACCAGCCGCCATCATTATACTGCAGCAGGTTGGCACGATCCCACGAATCGCCGTAGCTGTACATCGGGCCTTGAAACAGCTCTAGCAGGCGTGCGCACACGCTGCACAGGACCTGATGCAGGTGGCTGTGATGTCCGCCGGCCATGCGTGAACACGGGCACGAGACCCAGAACGGGGATGCGTGTATGTGTGTAAACACACAAATCACCATTCTGTCAGGGGGGTAGAGACAGATCGTCTGTTTCTACTAATCAGGAACAGCGATATGTCTCCTCCTCTAGTCAGTCCCATCCCCATACAGTTAGAAACACACATGAGGGAACACATTTAACCCCTTGATCACCCCCTAGTGTTAACCCCTTTCCTTATCAGTGACATTTACACAGTAATCAGTGCATTTTTATAGCACTGATTGCTCTATAAATGTCAGTGGTCCCAAAAATGTGTCAAAAGTGTCCGATCTGTCCGCCGCAATGTCGCAGTCCCGCTAAAAATCGCAGATTGCCACCATTACTAGTAAAAAAAATAAATAAAAATGCCATAAATCTATTCCCTATTTTGTAGATGCTATAGCTTTTGTGCAAACCAATCAATATACGCTTATTGCGATTTTTTTTTTTACCCAAAAATATGTAGAAGAATACATATCGGCCTAAACTGATGAAGAAATTTCTTTTACACTTTTTTTGAGAATATTTATTATAGCAAAAAAATATAAAATAGTATAAAAAAAAGTGTTTATTAGATCTGTTTGACAAGTGAAAAAATGTGCTGTTCATCAACATGAGCTGTTCCTGTGCTCTCTGCCCCTGGAATGTTATCTCTTAGCATTGTTCTCTGCAAACTCTGTGGGCTACAAAACATGTTCCCCCTGTTGAGGAGCAGAGAGGGAGGTATAATGTTTTTCTAACACAGTGCTATGCAGACCTAACACACTCCCTGTCCAAGGAGTTGCTAGGTGGGAAAAAGACCAGGGGCTTCAGCCCGAAGTCCGAGCCCGGCACCGGGGGGGGGGTTGTGTGGCGGGGGGTAAGCTCACTTGCTGGTTGCTGCCTGGCTTACCAGTGCCCATCAATTCTGACCACTAAAAACTGACCTACCTGACCATTACACTGTCCTACCTGACACACACTGACCATTACACTGACCCACACTGATCTACCTGACACAGACTGATCATTACACTGAATCACACTGACCTACCTGACCATTACACTGACGTACCGAACACACACTGACCTACCTGACACACACTGACCTACCTGACCATTACAGGTCAGACTTCAGGTGACCTCCTCCTGCAGCTTAGTCATAGTGTGCGGCCGCCCGCCTGAGCGATAAAGCGGGGATCCCATAGTGCTCGACGCAGTCGCATTGGAATTCCCCCCTTCTGGAGCCTGCAGTGCCTATGATGGACGTCACACGTCCCGCAGTCCCGGCATTGGACCAGTGGGACGTCCATCATAGATGCTGCAGGCTCCAGAAGGCGGGACCTGCTATGTCACTCGTCCGCGCTCTGGAATTGTGAGTGCCCGAGACCTGGGGCTTTGTCTGGGCCCACTCGGGGCTCCAGCCCCCCCCCACCGACGGCACTGAGGACAAAGCTGCTCACTACTGTTTTCACCCTAGAACAGGAAGTGTGTTAATAGCAGGATTGCCTGGTTAAAAGTAAAGAAAAAAAAGTGTAAGGAAAGAAAACACATTGCGCCATCATATCTAAGGGCTAGTAATTTGCAATGCTATCAGTTTGTGTTATTGGATTTGCAGTAGTTAAACTTTCCTGAATATAGTAAAGAAAAAAAGAAAATACATATATAGTATCTCACAAAAGTGAGTACACCCCTCACATTTTTGTAAATATTTTATTATGTCTTTTCATGTGACAATACTGAACAAATGACACTTTGCTACAATGTAAAGTAGTGAGTGTACAGCTTGTATAACTGTGTAAATTTGCTGTCCCCTCAAAATAACTCAACACACAGCCATTAATGTCTAAACCAAAGTGAGTACACCCCTAAGTGAAAATGTCCAAATTGGGCCCAAAGCGTCAATATTTTGCGTGGCCACCATTATTTTCCAGCACTGCCTTAACCCTCTTGGGCATGGAGTTCACCAGAGCTTCACAGGTTGCTACTGGAGTCCTCTTCCACTCCTCCATGATGACATCACGGAGCTGGTGGATGTTAGAGCCCTTGCGCTCCTCCACCTTCCATGTGAGGATGCCCCATGTGAGGGTTTAGGTCTGGAAATTTGCTTGGCCAGTCCATCACTTTTACCCTCAGCTTCTTTAGCAAGGCAGTGGTCATCTTGGAGGTGTGTTTGGGGTCATTATCACGTTGGCAGTCTCCGAAGGGAGGTGATCATGCTCTGCTTCAGTATGTCACAGTACATGTTGGCATTCATGGTTCCCTCAATGAACCGTAGCTCCCCAGTGCCGGCAGTACTCATGCAGCCCCAGACCATGACACTCCCACCACCATGCTTGACTGTAGGCAAGACACACTTGTCTTTGTACACTTCACCTGGTTGCTGCTACACACACTTGACACCATCTGAACTAAATAAGTATCTTGGTCTCGTCAGACCACAGGACATGGTTCCAGTAATCCATGTCCTTAGTCTGCTTGTCTTCAGCATACTGTTTGCGGTTTTTTTGGGGAATCATCTTAGAAGAAGCTTCCTTCTGGGACGACAGCCATGCAAACCAATTTGATGCAGTGTGCGGCGTATGGTCTGAGCACTGACAGGCTGACCCCCCACCCCATTCAACCTCTGCAGCAATGCTGGCAGCATTCATGCGTCTATTTCCCAAAGACAACCTCTGTATATGATGTTAAGCACGCGCACTCAACTTCTTTGGTCAGCCATGGCGAGGCCTGTTCTGAGTGGAACCTGTCCTGTTAAACTGCTGTATGGTCTTGGCCACCGTGCTGCAGCTCAGTTTCAGAGTCTTGGCAAACTTCTTATAGCCTAGGCCATCTTTATGTAGGGCAACAATTCTCTTTTTCAGATCCTCAGAGTTCTTTGCCATGAGTTGCCATGTTGAACTTCCAGCGACCAGTATGAGAGATGGAGAGCGCTAACACCAAATTTAACACACCTGCTCCCCATTCACACCTGAGACCTTGTAACGCTAATGAGTTAGATGACACCGGGGAGGGAAAATGGCTAATTTTGCCCAATTTGGACATTTTTACTTAGGGGCGTACTTACTTTTGTTGTCAGTGGTTTAGACATTAATGGCTGTGTGTTGAGTTATTTTGAGGGGACAGCAAATGTACATTGTTATACAAGCTGTACACTCACTACTTTACATTGTAGCAAAGTGTCATTTCTTCAGTGTTGTCACATGAAAAGATATAAATAAATATTTACAAAAATGTGAGGGGTGTACTCACTTTTGTGAGATACTGTACATACAGTAGTGTAAAGGAGTTGTCTAGGATATCTAATCCTCTCTTTAGTAGAATAGAGGACACACTTACCTCATTGAGACATTTCATACTTTCGTTACCTTTGCTTAGCAGACCCAATGCAGATGGAATGGCAATTTTATCTGAATAGACGAACTACAATATGGCTTTTTTTTTCAGTTGTACATTGTTAATTTTTTATTTTGTTTAATGTTAACATGGAGTTCCAAATTTGAATGTTTACCACGGTTTGCTTGATGGTTAAAAGACAAGAAAAAGACATGGTCTGTGATGCCACAGCTGTCATTTTTTTTTTAGAATGGGAAATAACATTAAAAGGAAGCATCTGAATAGCTGAAGCAAAACAGATATTTCTTCTTTCAAGTTCATACAGTGACCCCTTGGCACCATAACTCATTCTTTGGTGGATCATTCCACAGCTTACACAGTATTTCTCCTAATGGTCCACATTTTTGTTGTGTACCTGTAAAATGATGAAACAATCAGCCGGTAATCTTCACATTTTTCCTTCTCAAAACAGAGATGCATCTGAAACTCAATACCCTTGAAAGTTGGGTCTGTCTTTTCCATACTTCTCATTGGGGTCTTCTGCTTCCTGGGAGTCCTCTGAAAACACCTCAATTTATCTGATGATCCATTGATTATTGAGCTTCCTTGAGATTGATCTCCATTCTTCTTCACATTCTGTACTTTACATAAGGTACTAGAGTGGCACGCTTTACACAAAGGTTCACTATTTGTGTTAGTGTTTACCCATTCTTGATCCTCAACAACTTGTTCCTCACTAGTGGATGGTAAGCAAGATTTATCCAACATAAGGATATTATTGTTAATCTCAAGATGTCCTCTACAATCCTTCTGAACCTTGGACTGTACAAGAGGTTTGCTCTCTTCTCCTAGTCCTAGTTTAGCTAATTGGTTGCATTCCAAATTAATACGATTCAGAATTTCCATAGCTTTACTAGAAGAGCTTTGGGACCTTCTGTAGGAATTCCTTAGAACAGAGGTCCGGTTAAAGTCATTGATCATACTACGGCCATTCTGAGCATGGTCCTCCTTGTTTTCAAACTTTGGAATATTTTTTACACTTTCCTCCAATAGACTCAAAACAGTCCGTTCTGAAACCTGTACCATACATGACATTCTGTGCTCGAAATGTTGCAAATTATTGGTATGGCCCTGTAACTGACACCATTTCTCAGCCTTCCCCTCGGAGAACCTTTAAAGAGAAAAGCAAAATAAAATCAATTAAGTGCCAACCAATGGATCATTGGGCAGTCAATCTAAATGCTGCTGATCCCCAGTCACATAGCTGTACACAAGATAATTGGAAACTTATTGAATATTTGCAATGATACCATTGGAGGGGAATTTACGAAGACTGGAGGAGCCAAAATTTGGAGCAGCTATTCATGGCAACCAATCAGCTTCTAGCTTTCATTTTCAAAGCTTAAAGTACGGTAGTTCTAGATGCAAATAGTGTTTTACATGATTGCATTATCTGCATTAACCACTTCACGCAAATCGCCGTACCCATGCATTGGTACTTTGGCGCTAAATACCGTTGTAATGGCAGCAGCTAGCTACGTGCATTTCTCTTTAAGATAAAAGTGGTCTCTGCGGCGGATTTGCCGCAAGATCACTTTTATCGGTGGTGGGAGAGGGCCCCCCCCTCCCGCTGCGCTCCAGTCATCTCTGCTGCTTACCAGAGCCATTGGTAGCAGAGATGATCGCGTCCGCTCCCCTCACTGCCTGGATGCCGAGTGAGGGGAAGATGGCCCCCGCTCGTCACTTCCGCCCAATGCTCTTAAAAGGAGAATTTTTTTTTTTTTTCCAAATTACATTTTTTTTTATTAGTTTTTTTTTTTTTATTGCATTTTAGTGTAAATATGGAATCTGAGGTCTTTTTGACCCCAGATATCATATTTAAGAGGTCCTGTCATGCTTTTTTTCTATTACACGGGATGTTTACATTCCTTGTAATTAGGAATAAAAGTAATAAAAGTGGCAAAATAAAAAATAAAAAATAAAATAAATAAGAAAAAATAAATTAAAAATAAATTTAAAGTGCCCCGTCCCGACAAACTCACGCACAGAAGTGAACGCATACATGAGTAGCGCTCGCATATGAAAGCGGTGTTCAAATGGTGCCGCGATCGTTAGAGCAAGAGCAATAGTTCTAGGCCTAGACCTCCTCTGTAACTCTCTAGCCTGTAGAAATTTTTAAACGTCGCCTATGGAGATTTCTAAGGGTAAAAGTTTGTCGCCATTCCACGAGCGACACAATTTCGAAGCGTGACAAGTTGGGTATCAATTTACTCGGCGAAAGATTATCTTTCACAATATAAAAAAAAAAATGGGCAAACTTTGCTGTTGTCTTATTTTTTTTATTAAAAAAAAAAGTGTATTTTCTCCAAAAAAGTGCACTTGTATTGCAACAACCCCCATCTTATTCTCTAGGGTGTTCGAAGAAAATATATATATATTGCTTGGGGGTTCTAAGTAATTTTCTTGCAAAAAACAGATTTTAACTTGTAAATACAGAGTGTGAAAAATAGGCCCGGTCCTTAAGTGGTTAAGGTAAAAAAAAAAAAAAAGAAAACCTTCCAATGATGCCTTGTAATGTACTGTGGTCATTGGCAATTGCTGCTGTCAATCAAATATTGTGAGGAGGGAGCGGGGGCCAGGGCTGAGCTGTGCTGTGTTTGTCTATAGACACACACAGCCCAGCTTGGGAGTGAGCCTGCAGGTGTTCCACCACAGAAGCAACTTCTTATGGAGATGCACAGAGAAAAAGAGGAGCCAAGAGAGTGCCAAAAGGGAACCCCAGAGGAGGAGGAGGTTATGGGCCGCTCTGTGCAATATCATAGCACTGGGCAGGTAAGCATAACCTGTTTATTATTCTAATTTAAAAAAATGTAAGGTTAACAATTACTTTAATGTGGCCCAGTGTCAGATAGAAAGGCAATAAAGGAACAAACAAAAATTCTCATGGTTAAACATTTGTTATATAAAAAAGATTGATAGTCTTTTTAACCACTTTAGATACCCCTAGGACTGCAGCTGAAGGAAGCTTTAACCACTTCCCACCAACTTGGCGCATATATGCGGCCTCTCAGTGGGTGGGCTTTAATACCGAGCGGCTGCATATATGCAAACCTAAGTAAACACATTACTGTGCTATGAACATGCTCCCTTCGTGCTCCCAGCACAGTAACAAAAGGGTACCGGAAAGATCCCGATGCATACTTGCGATTGGGAGCTGTCTGATCATGCTCGTTTGGCTCTACTTCTCCTATAGATCCCAGGAGTGCGCTGTCTGCTGATGTCACTCAGCCGGTCCAGGCTCAGATAAGATCCCTGACCGTATGGTCAGGATCCACCCAGATGCCTGGACCGGCACGTGGCTCAGCCTCTCAGTGATCCACCAAGAGCTTGAGCCAGCCCCTCCTGCCCCTTCCACAGCACAGTACTCCAGTGAGCGCTGGAGGGGAGAGCAGAGAGGTGGTGACTGACAGTCATGGCTCTCTGCTCAGAGCTGAGGGAGAGAACTGATCGATCAGCTGTGTTTGATAACTCAGTTCTCTGGATAGAGGCGGTGGGGGACAGGTGCAGATCAAATCCGTGCTGCAGTCATCTAGGCGAGTATTATTTTTTTTATTTGGTTGATTCCCATTCTTCTCTTTTAAGCTGCTAGGAAAATCTAAAATAGCTTTGGGTGGACTGATTCTTCAAAGTTATCCTGTTGCTAATTTTATTTTTAATTTAGTTGTCAGTCCTGTCTTCACTCTCATGAAGAGCTAGGACACCTGAAGAATCTTCAGCATCCAATACTTCTGGGTGTGTCAGATGACTTACCCCCCTCTTCCCCATTGCAGATTGTGATTTCACCTGCTGGCCCTTTTGTCTCAAAAGGCAGCATTCACACCTGAGCAAAGTGATTTTCAGGCCGGGTTCACACTGGTGCGACACGACAGCCGTCCTACTTTGGATCAGACTTTGCCCTGCGACTTGAAGCCGACATACGTCTGACTTTCAATGAATGGGGATCAGACTTGGATCCCCGTCAATACCAGGCACTGTGTTTGGTATGAATCTTGAGGGGGAACCCCACGCCAAATTTTAAATAAAAAAACAGCATGGGTTCCCCCACAGTCCTATCATGCCCCAGGACTGTGACGTCATAAGGGGCAGGGTCACCAGGTGACATCACCCGGTGACCACGCCCCATCCCTATACAAGTCGTTGCTCACCGCGCACACGGCATTACAGCGATAGAGAGCATCGTGTCAACATCTGAAGAAGAGAAGAGGGAAGAAGACGGCGGAGAAGACCGGGCCACTGCTAGCAAAAGAGCGGTCAAAAGAGCAGAACATAGCGGAGGAGCCCGGCAGAAGATACCGGAGAGCGGCAGAAGAGAGCGGGAGAAGAACCGGAGAGCGCGGAGAAGGAAGAGACCCCCAAAGTCGGAAGAAGACCCCCCGGAGCTGCCCTTGTCCTCATCAACATGGGGACAAGGTGCTTTGGGGTGGGGGGGCCGCAGGGCGCCCCCCTGCCCCAAAGTATTCACCCCCCCATGTTTAGGGCATGCGGCCTGGTACGATTCAGGAAGGGGGGGGCGCTTGTCCCCACCCCTTTTCCTGACCAGCCGGGCTACGTGCTCGGATAAGGGTCTGGTATGAATTTTGGGGGGACTCCCCACTCCGTTTTGGGGGGGGTCAATTACTGGAACTGATCCCCTGTATGGCTTTCTCTGCAGCAGCTACAAGCCGGCAGGAATTAGAGGAGAAGCCAGCTTTCAGCTGCTGCAGAGAGAGTCATACAGGGGATCCATTCCAGTAATTGTCCCGCCCCACCTTCCCCCAATGGGCCAATCACCCTCCACATCCAATCCCCCCTGCTGCCTGGGCCCCATACAGGAGGATCAGTGGTACCCCGCCCCTTATCAACGGCCCTGCAACTAGCCTCCCCATAGACAGATCGAAATACAGCTGGTTCCTGATGAACCAGCCGAGTTTCAATTGGTCTATGTCTGGCTTTAGTATTCATTTCTTTCCCTTTTTTCCGCTTGTTTTTTTATGCTGCCCATTATGAAAGTGGTGATTTGTAATGTCTAAGAAAGTCATACCATTTACATTTTATTTGTTCATTGCTTTATAACGCTTCTATAGAATACCATAGACCATTACTTCTGCTAACAATGCAACACCAGGGTAAACTGCCAACTGATAAGATGTATACTTTACCCGAATTCCTTAGGATCAGGAGCAGTCTGCTCTATTTAGAGATTCTTTGTACAAAATATTAACAAAAAAAAAAAATGTGTTTGGCTTTGTGGATAAACAGGACTGTCTGCTTGTCCCCGCACTGCTAACAGAGATAGGAATAATATTTACCAGTGGTATGATAAAACACTTTCACAGAGCATCAGGTGCAGATACAATAAAGGTGGGTGTTCTGTCAGCAGACAAATAGCCAAATAGAAATATGTGTGTGTGTTATATATTCAGGACCAGAACAAAAGGGCAAGAGAGGTAGCTGCCCCAGGCAGTGTTTCCTCCCTATTGCCAGAGCCAAAGGCTAACAGCCAACAACTGGTGCTGGAATGTTAAAGTGGAACTAAACCCAGGGCCGGTGGTACCACTAGGCAAACTAGGCAGCCACCTAGGGCGCACTGTTGCCGGGGGGCGCCTGGCCACTGGTGTTCCTACTCTCTTCTCTCTGCAGCAAGCAACAAAGTCTCAGCATCAGCAGGCAGCCGCCGCTCCGTTCGCACATAGTGTCAAAGGCGCAGCGGCGGTGGAGGACTGTGTCTGTGTCCCAACTCCTGAATGAATTGAAGCAAGCAAACATTGATTAATGGGCACTGGGGAGGCTGCATATGTTGGGCGCTGGGGAGGCTGCATATGTTGGGCGCTGGGGAGGCTGCATATGTTGGGCGCTGGGGAGGCTGCATATGTTGGGCGCTGGGGAGGCTGCATATGTTGGGCGCTGGGGAGGCTGCATATGTTGGGCGCTGGGGAGGCTGCATATGTTGGGCGCTGGGGAGGCTGCATATGTTGGGCGCTGGGGAGGCTGCATATGTTGGGCGCTGGGGAGGCTGCATATGTTGGGCGCTGGGGAGGCTGCATATGTTGGGCGCTGGGGAGGCTGCATATGTTGGGCGCTGGGGAGGCTGCATATGTTGGGCGCTGGGGAGGCTGCATTTGATGGGCGCTGGGGAGGCTGCATTTGATGGGCGCTGGGGAGGCTGCATTTGATGGGCGCTGGGGAGGCTGCATTTGATGGGCGCTGGGGAGGCTGCATTTGATGGGCGCTGGGGAGGCTGCATTTGATGGGCGCTGGGGAGGCTGCATTTGATGGGCGCTGGGGAGGCTGCATTTGATGGGCGCTGGGGAGGCTGCATTTGATGGGCGCTGGGGAGGCTGCATTTGATGGGCGCTGGGGAGGCTGCATTTGATGGGCGCTGGGGAGGCTGCATTTGATGAGCGCTGGGGAGGCTGCATTTGATGGGCGCTGGGGAGGCTGCATTGATGGGCACTGGGGAGGCTGCATTTGATGGGTGCTTCATTAAAAAGGTGGGGTATACATGGGCATGGCAAAGGGAGTGTAGTCAGGGGTGGAGCCAGGGGGTGGCAAAATGAGGTTTTGCCTAGGGTGTCAAAAATCCTTGCACCAGCCCTGACTAAACCCACAGAGTTACACTTACCAGTCTCCCAAAGCTGTCACAATCAAGACATGCTGGGAATGATAACTCAGCTGCTTGTGCCCTTAACCAAACTGTCAAGCCATCAAATGGCTGGTGTCATATCTGATCACATGTGTGGCACCATGGCAAATTCAGATCAAACAAAGGCTAAGATGGCAGCTTCCAGGAAGAGGGTTTAGTTCCACTTTAAGTGCTCCAGCTCCGTACTGTTCAAATAGAAGGTCTGTATTTCTGCACAGACCTGGGGCTGGGGGTAAACAATGCAGGGACCTTCAGCAACACACTGAAATTGGCTACCACGCTCTACAGGATTTAACCACTTCCACACCTGACACTTCTCACATATATGTAAAAATCTACATTTTGTGCTGGAAAATTACTGAAAAACCCCAAACAATATTTTTGTTTTTAAGCAGAGGACCTAGAGAACAAATTGTGGGTGTTGCAATTTTTTGTGTCATACGGTATTTGTGCAGTAGTTTTTCAAACACATTAAAAAAAACAAAAAAAAACCAAACAAACACTTTAGTGAATTTCAATGCATAAAACAACATAATACCCGATTGTTATAATATAAAAGGTGACGTTATGTTCAGTACATAGATACCCAACAAGTTACGCTTCAAAATTGTGCACGCTCGCGGAATGGCGCCAATTTACAGTACCTAAAAATCTCCACAGGAGGCGCTTTACAATCCTTTACAGGTTACCAGTTTAGAATTACACAGGAGGTCTGGTGCTAGAATTATTTCTCTTGCTGTAACATTTGCTGTGATACCTCACATGTGTGGTGTAAACAGAGTTTAAATATACATGTACAACTTACGTATTCATTTGCCTTCGTGCACGGGGGGGGTGGAGGGCTTTAAATGTTTTATTTATTTTTTTATTTAAAAAAGAAATTACGCTGTACGTTTCATTTTTTTATTTTCTATCTTTTATTGCTATCAGAAGGGATGAACAACATCGCTTCTGATAGCATGGGCCATGACTGGTCCTCTATTAGTCCACAGATCTCTCCTCTGCCCCCCAAAGCATCTGATCAAACCAAGACCAGTTTGATCAGGTACTTCTTCAAGCCGGTAAGGACTTGTTTACATGAGACCGGAAGGGATTAATCGTTGCTTTTGGTATATGATGTTACACAGTGGGAGGAACGACATCCATTCTTCTGTGTCCCAGGAACCAGATGCTGCCAGTCACATCCTTATAGGACTCCCCAATCTCAAGGGAGAGCCCGGTAAAGGCAGGGGGGGTGGGGTGGGACCTACTTTCACCGCCTGTAAGGCTATGTTTCCACTAGTGCGACTTGGGACTACAAAATCGCATGCCAAGTCGTACCCCATGATTTCCAATGAGTACCGTTCATATCTGTACGACTTCAAAGTAGTCCCTTTACTACTTTGGTCCAACTTTGATGCAACTTGAGGTTCATAAACCTCAAGAATACACAGGCATTGCTTCAAGTCTCATCAAAATCACGGCAAAATTGTGCACCTTTCAGGTCGAAATAGTGGAAACCTAGCCCAAAAGTAATCCAGCAGCCTCTTAGCCACTAGGGAATCGCCAGCACTAAAAAAATGATATCTCGATCATCGCTGCAGCGATCACTAAGAAATCACCCTTCCAATCCAGCAATGTACTGGTACGTCATTGGGCAAAAAGTGGTTAAAGGCAAAGTTCACCTTTCTGAACAAGTTACATGGTACATCCATACTTGGGGTGTAATGTGTAAAATGTTCAGCATCCTCCCCCTCAACCCCCCCCCTCAACCTGTGACAGTGGGCAGGGGATCTTCTCCCTGCACCTACTGTCATAATATAAAACCAGCACAGTCATGTGGGGCTCCGCCCACACAGCCGCATCATTCATTCACAGAGTTCTGTGATTGAATGAACTACAAGTCCTGTCAGCCATTGCGGCAGACGGCTTGTAGTTCTCAATGAATTGCAAGGGTGTTGGTGAGCGCTCTTGTAGTTCATTGATATGGGAGGTACAGGCAGACAGCTACACAGAGAGTCTGCAGGAGCCTGACATTGCACCTGTGATCTGCTGACATGGTTTCCTATGATACATGTTCACATCTATGCGTTTTGCAGCCAGTGCATTTTTGGAAAGGGTCAGGGCATTTTTTTTCCTGTGTTTTGTGTGTAATAGACTTCAATGGAATTGCACCAGAAACGCAAGTATTGTGTTTGTGATGCGATTTTTGATGCATCTTGCGATTTTTATTTTTCCCTTTTAAACACTGTATATAGCTGGTTGCGAGGGGCGGATCAGGAAGCCGACTGCCGTGTCATTAACAACCGTTGAGTCATCAGCTGTCAGCGGGGTTCCCCACTGACAGCTGAATGTAAAAAAAAAAAAAAATCATGAAAAAAAAAAAAAAAAAAAAAACCTTGGTGGTCCCCCCAGGTCCATACACCAGGCCCTTTGGGTCTTCGGGTCTGGTATGGATTTGGAGGGGATACTTCCCACACCAAAATTAAATAAAAAAATGGCATGGGGTCCCCCCCAGATCCATACCAGGCCCTTATTCGAGCATGCAGCCCGGCAGGTCAGGAAAGGGAGTGGAAGAGCGAACCCCCCCCCCCCCAACAATACCAGGCCTCATGCCCTTAACATAGGGGGGGTGCTTTGGAGTGGGGGGGCTCTGCTTCCCGGCCCGCTCCTTGGCAACAAGCTATATACAGTGTGTTTACAGTGTGTAAAACGCAAAATGCATGAAAACTGCATGCAAAAACACATAAAAAACAAGGGATTAAAAGCACAAAATGTGCCTGAAAAACGCATTAAGCGCAGCCCGCATAGATGTGAACCTAGACTTAAAAAAATTAACTTAGCCTTTGATGCACATTATGTAATAAACTTTTTTATTTTTATTAATTTGGGTGCACTAAAGTGGATTTCCAGCCCAACACGAACTATGCTTACAAATGTCCCTTCCCCCTCCTGCTAACCTATTTTGCCTAACCTGTGTAAAAAAAAAAAAAAAAAAATGTATAGACTTACCTATTTAATGGTCTAGTCACTGTGTCAGTAAACGGCAGCTGCAGGGGAGAGGAGACAGCACCACACAATGACTGGGAATTCCGAGAGTTGTGACATCACCCATAAGGCTCCCAATGTCCCAGCTGTTGTTGGTGCTCCCTGCTCTCCTCTGCAGCTCACTGACACAGGGGATCATGTGACCGGAGTGGACAAAAAAAAAGGTAAGCACACACATCTTTTTTACACAGGTTTGTCAGGATAGGTAGGGGGGGGGGGGACATTTTTAAACAAAGTTAGCATTAGTCAGAATTTTACTTTAATTACATTTTTGCAAAAGGTGAACTATACCTTTAAAAATAACCAACTTGTAGGATTGGTGAATAGAACAGTGTAAATTAAACAAGTTTGGCAGATGAAGTGGTTCTAAAGCCAAAATGTTTTTGTTTTTTTTACCTTGAAGGGGTTGTAAACTCTCAAGGTTTTTCACCTTTATGCATTAAGGTGAGAAACCTTCTGTAGCGCAGCAGCCCCCCAAAGCCCCCCCTTTTACTTACCTGAACCTGATCATTCCAGTGACAGAGTAGAGCACAGCAGCTCCAGCTGCTTTCTTGGGTACTCATTGGATTAATTGATAGCAGCAGGAGCCATTGGCTCCCTCTTCTGTCAATCAAGTTCAGTGTCACGGGACCCGGGGGCGGGGCCGAGTCCTGCCGTCTGTGTCAATGGACGCAGCAGCAGGACACAGGAGCGTGCCCGCATGAGTGCCCCTATAGAATGCGGCTCTCCGTGAGGGCACACGAGAAGAGGAGGAGCAAAGATGGCCACTGGGGGACCCCCAGAAGAGGAGGATTAGGGCCACTCTGTGCAAAACCCTTGCACAGAGGAGGTAAGTGTGACATGTTTGTTATTTAAACCAGTTCATCCCCGGAAGGATTTGCCCCCTTAATGACCAGGAAATGTTTTGCGATATGGCACTGCGTCGCTTTATCTGACAATTGCGCGGTCGTGTGACGCTGTACCCAAACAAAATTGATGTCCTTTTTTTCCCACAAATAGAGCTTTCTTTTGGTGGTGTTTGATCACCTCTGTGGTTTTTATTTTTTGCGCTAAAAACAAAAAAGACCAACATTTTTTTTGTTACTTTCTACTATAATACATATCAAAAAAACAAAAATGTATTTAGCAGTTTAGGCCGATATATATTCTTCTACATATTTTTGGTTAAAAAAAATAAATAAATAAAATAAATCGCAATAAACGTATATTGATTGGTTTGTGCAAAAGTTATCGCATCTACAATCTATGGGATAGATTTAGGGCTTTTTTTAATTTTTTTTTTTATTGCTTTTACTGGTAATGGCAGCAAGCTGTGATTTTTAGCAGCACTGCGATATTGCGGCAGACAAATCTGACCCCAAATGACACTTTTTGGGGACCAGTGACATTACTACATTGATCAGTACTATAAAAATGCACTGATCAATGTAAAAATGACACTGGCAGGGAAGGGGTTAACACTAGGGGGCGATCAAGGGGTTAGGTGTGTTCCCTCAGCGTGTTCTAACTGTAGGGGGGGGTGGGCTCACTGGGACATGATAGATCACTGTTCTCGATCACTGGGAGCAGTAGATCTCTGTCATATCATCTGGCAGAATGGGGAATCGCCTTGTTTACATAGGCAGTTCCTCGTTCTGCCTCTCCTCACCGTGATCGCAGGTCGCTGGCGGACATTGAGTCCGCGGGCACGCTCCTGCCCGCTATCCTCCTTGCACAGAATGATGTACAGGTACGTCGGTTCGCACAGGAGAGCCGACCTGCCACAGTATATCTGCATGAGCTGGTCGGCTAGCGGCTAAGAAAAAAAAAAAAAACACAAAACCTTCAGGCCTCATACACACGGACGTTTTAACAGCGGATTTTTTGAGCTTTTTTTTGCTGCTTAAGAACGCCACTCCATGTTATTCAATAGGCTCATACACACCATGGCGTTTTTGAGCTGTAACAGGCATGGTCGTTTTTAAGCTCCAAAAAAAACCAAGGACCAGCGCGTTCTGAGGCTCCAGCGCTAGAGCTGTTTTGACGCCGACAAAAGCTCAAAAAAGCTCTAAAAACACGCATTAGCGCTATACCGACGTTTTTTAGCGTCAGCGTTTTTAAGCTGTGAAAAGGTTTATGTGGGTAATTTGGGAGTAGAAAATAGCAGAGGGATTTTTTTTTTAAAAAACGCACCTTAGCGTTAATGCTTACAAACAACGTTAAAACGCGCATTGACGCCAAATCAAAATGCTAATAAAATTGCGTTTTTAGCGCTGCTTTTTTTCCCAGGTGTTGTTATTAGCTTTACAGCCCGTTTTTTAAAACGTCCGTGTGTATGAGGCCTTACAATAACTTTAATACATTCTCTGCCTGAGGCCTTATGCACACAGGGCGTTTTTACTGCCACTTTTAGCAGCGTCAGACCTTTTTTTTTACAGCCTAAAAACGCCTGTCCATGTTATTCTATGTGTCCATACACACATAGGCTTTTAGGAGCTGTAAGTGATATAGGCGTTTTCAAGGTGTACAAAAAAACCCAGGGGGCAGCGCGTTCTGGAGCATCAGCGTTAAGCTGTAAAAACGCCTGACGCGGCTAAACACGTGTTAACGCTGTATACAGCGTCAAGCGCGTTTCAGATGTGGTAATTGGATTTGAGAGTGGAAAATAGAAGAGGGCAGAGAAAAGCTGCTAAGCTTGCATTAACGCCAATGCAAAACGCTTCGAAAAGCACGTTTTTACAGCTGCTTTTTCCTGGCGTCGGCGCTGGCTTTGCAGCTTGTTTTTTTTCCTAACGCCGTGTGTGCAGGAGGCTAAAAACACTCCACTACCTGTCCTTACCCCCACCCCCATCCCTAAACACTTACCTGGATCCTCTCACCTTTGCTGTGCATGTCTATGGATGCACACAGCCATGGTTTGAGAGCGTGTCTGCAGGGGTGCCCCTGTAGCGTACAGCGATGGAAGAAGGAGCGCACAGTGCTGGCTGGGGACTCCATAAGAGGAGGTAAGGGGCCATAAGAGAAAGCAGGTAAGTATAACCTCTTTTTTAAATTTAATTTAAAGCAAAAAAATACTGTAGTATCCCTTTAAACAGAATATTGATTGATACAGAGCTCTACAGCAGGGCTAAAAGAGGGGGACAAGGAAAGAGGGTCAGGGACTCCACATGAGGGACAGCTGGAAGCTTCATGTACATAGGAGCCCCACAATATTGTGATAGATACACACACATATACAGTATATATACACACACATATACAGTATATATACACACACACACACACAATATTTTGGGACTCCTATGCACATGAATAGCTTCCAGCTAATAAATTATACACCCACCCTACATCCCTACATGACTGTCCTCACACCTCCTGCACTATTCTTCTGGTATATGAGGAAGGAGGGGTTTTGGGCGGGAAGGGAGGTGTGAGGAGGAGGAGGAGGAGGGTCAGTCCTTCTCACTCCTCTAATATTCGGGTGACATTCTGTCATTCTGAGCTGACAGAACATTCCTCAGAAGTCATACAACACAGAAAAGTCACACATAATAAAGTCTGTCCCAGCAGAGGTAGAGCTATGGATACATTGTAACAACCAGGACAGAGCCTGAGCGATACAATGTAACAACCCCTGAGGAGAGGAGACACCACAGTCACTTTGTATCTCAGAAAATGATACAATGGTATGACTGTTAGAAGGAAGAGGCACTGTGTGATAGCAGACACCATAGAGATACAGAGAGAACACTGACACAATGTAACATTACACAATGGAGGACAATCTTCACACCTGGGGCAGAGAACACACCATGAGATGTCACAGAGATGGAACCCTGGAGAGAATTCTGTGAGGAGATCCAAAGGAAAGACCTAATGCTCTGCTCAGATAGATTGTCATCCAGCCACCCAGCACATTCTGATCCCATACACCTCATATACACAATACTGATCCCACACATACCTCACATACACTATATTGACCCTGCACACCTTATATACAATATACTGATCCCACATACTGTACACCTTATACTGATCCCACATACCTCATATACACACACTATACTGACCCCACACACCTGATACACACACACACACAATACTCCCCCCCCCCCCCAGATCTCATATACACTATACTGACCCCCCCAGACTTCATATACACCCTATACTGACCCCACACATACCTCATATACACTATACTGATCCCACATACCTCACATACACTATACCGACCCCACATACACTATACTCACCCTCCCCCCCCCCCCGACCTCATATACACAAAACTGACCCCACATACCTCATATACACCTTATACTGATCCCACACATACCTCATATTCATTATACGGATCCCACACATACCTCTTATACACTATATTGACCCCACACACCTCATATACACTGTATTGACCCCACACACCTCATATATACTCTATACTGACCCCACACACCTCATATATACTCTATACTGACCCCACACACCACATATATACTATACTGACCCTACACACCTCATATACACCCTATACTGACCCCACACATACCTCATATACACTATACTGCCCCCACACACCTCATATATGCTCTATTCTGATCCCACATACCTCACATACACTATACCGACCCCACATACACTATACTGATCCCACACACCTCATATACACCATACTGACCCCCCCCTCCAGACCTCATATACACAAAACTGACCCCACATACCTCATATACACCTTATACGGATCCTACAAATACCTCACATACACTATATTGACCCCACACATCTCATATATGCTCTATACTGATCCCACATACCTCACATACACTATACCGACCCCACATACACTATACTGATCCCACTCAACTCATATACACTATACTGACCCCCCCACCTCCAGACCTCATATACACAAAACTGACCCCACATACCTCATATACACCTTATACTGATCCCACACATACCTCATATTCATTATACGGATCCCACACATACCTCATATACACTATATTGACCCCACACACCTCATATATATACTCTATACTGACCCCACACACCTCATATATACTCTATACTGACCCCACACCTCATATATACTCTATACTGACCCCACACACCTCATATACACTATACTGATCACACACACCTCATATATGCTCTATAATGATCCCACATACCTCACATACACTATACCGACCCCACATACACTATACTGATCCCACACACCTCATATACACTATACTGACCCCCCCCCCCCCCAGACCTCATATACACAAAACTGACCCCACATACCTCATATACACCTTATACTGATCCCACACATACCTCATATGCACTATATTGACCGCACACACCTCATATACACTATATTGACCCCACACACTTCATATACACTATACTGATCACACACACCTCATATATGCTCTATACTGATCCCACATACCTCACATACACTATACCGACCCCACATACACTATACTGATCCCACACACCTCATATAAACTATACTGACCCCCCCCCCCCTCCAGACTTCATATACACAAAACTGATCCCACATACCTCATATACACCTTATACGGATCCCACAAATACCTCACATACACTATATTGACCCCACACACACCTCATATACACTATACTGACCCCACACACCTCATATATACTATACTGACCCCACACACCTCATGTACACTATACTGATCCCACACACCTCATATACACTATACTAACCCCACACACCTTATTTATACACTAGACTGATCCTACTGATCCATACATTATACAATTTTTCTTTAGATCTACCAAAATCATATAATATGAGGTCAAACCTAAACACGTTCTATTTGTATGCAATCAGGCAGACCCTTGCAATACATTCGTTGAAGGTGAATCTAAAAGGAAATTGAATAAGAAAATTGTATAATGTATGGCCCGCTTTAAACACCTCATGGATACAATTCTGCCCGGGGACCCAAAACGCCAGGACGGCTAAAGAGCTCATAGCAGTGTGGTTGGTGTCTAGGAGCATGCAGTAAGTACGCTTTCAGTATACACCCTCAGGCCACCGTGGATGTACAGTATATGTGAAGTGACTAGGCAGTAAAGCCCACCTTTTCTTGCCATCACATATATGCGTTATGTAGACAGCAAGAGGATGAAAGTCCATGTAACTTTATTGCCAAACACAGGTCCCCACACCACACAAAACTCCCTCCATTAAGAACAATGCAAACATCTGCACATGGGTTATAATAACTCCTAGGTGTGAAGAGAACCATAGGCTCATGCACACTTATATTGTATCTTTTCCTGACCCTGCACATGCCCAGATGTGCCAGAGAGATGTGCCAGAGAGATGTGCCAGAGGGCTCTGCAAGGACCTGAAGGCCAGGCTCAGCTCTTCTGCACCAGAAATATGAATATGATGGTGCCCTGGGGGGGGGCATAGCCAAACATAAGGGAAAAGAAGTTCCTCTTTAAGGTGACAAAAAAACAAAACAATTTACTGTCTGAACTCCAGGTATGATCTGTATTGTATACTTACACTGGTCCAGCTTGGCACAATGTAAGTATGCATTTCTCATACCTGATGGACCTCTGAGGAAGCTGATAATCACTGTAGTATTTAACGCTACTACCCAGTGGCTATCCTCGGGGTCCTGTACCAATCAGCTTCATCTCTGACCAGGGGGCGCTCGCTTGGCACTGCCCCCATTCATAGAAAGCCTTTAGCGCTTCTGCCTGGCAGCTCTAGGGTCCTTGGTTCGAATCCCAACCATGACAGTACCTGTCTGGAGTTTCATGTTCTCCCTGTGCCAGTGTGTGTTTCCTCCGGGTACTCCAGTTTCCTCCCACACTCCAAAGATGGGCTGGTAGGTTAATTGGCTCCTGTTTAAATTGGCCCTAGTATATGTATGAATGTGAGACCTTAGATTGTAAGCTCCGTGAGGTCAGAGACTAAATGTGAATGTATAATAAATATGTAGAGCGCTGCGTAAAACTGATGGCGCTATATAATAATAAATACTTTTTTTTTCAGTGAATACAAGGGATTTCCTGATTGGACAAGGTGGAGAGGGGGAATGGTGACATCATGATCATTGCACAGATTCTTCCATAATGAGGTGCAGACAGAGCTGGAGTGTCAATGGACTATGAGTGTCGTAATCACCACATTTGTTTTTCATTAACAACTGCAAGTTAGTCTGCTGCGGTGGACATAGGACTTGTAGTTTATTTATTCACAGACCTCTGGCCTGCTCCTATAGCCACTCAAAATGCAAGATGGACAACTGCAGCTACACTGCAGTCAGGGGTACGAATGCAGTTTGATGGTGGTGAGGGGGGGGGGGTCAGCTTGGCTCCATGGTAACCCCTAAATATCTGTGTAAAAAGCTCTAAAAAGGTGGAGTTATCCTTTAACTGAACTGGTTGAAGTTAGAAACTGATTGGTTACTATGCACAGCTACTCCAGATACTGTCTGCTCCAGGTTTAGTAAATTATTTTTCTGAGGAGATACAGGGGAGAGTTTTCCATTATAACATTAGATCACAGAATTCACCACAATACAATCATTCGTTCTTACTGTTAAAATATAAAGTCAGCCATAGAGAGACTGAAATTTGTTCGGTTCAGCGGGAACCGGCTAAATTTTGATCCGTCTATAGGCAGGCTGGTTGTACTGATGTCAATATATCGATTGATCAGTATGACCAGACTGTCTGGGTTTTTCATACGATTACTGCCACCAGCAGCCAGCAGTGATCATTGTATTCCAACAGCTGGTAAACCTTCAATCTTCAGCGACACTGACTGTGTTGATAGAGGAATTGAGTGATTTTCATTCCCTCCACTTATGGTTGAAGGAAAGAAAATTGCATAATGTAAAGCCTGCTTAATTGAAGCCAAAACTTTTTTTAAATTTAGAGTGGAGAGGGATTAGAACACCCAGTACCGGAATGGATTTGTCTAGCACCCAGAGCATGGATGCAGAATTGTGCCCCTTTCCCTAATATTAATGCATTCCATAGAATTGGTTTATTGCCCTGTGCCCATTCTCTGCTACCTTGCTCCAGTGTGCCCAGGGCACCTTTCCCTCCTGTCCATCCCTTGTGCCAGCCCTGAGAACACCTGTCAGGTTTTTATTGCTGTCTGTGTCCCCATTGAGCAGCGAGAGTGAAGGAACAGTCCCAGAACATGAAGAGTGGGGACATTTTCCAATGGGGACACTAGTTCTGGTGACAACAGGGATTTTCGCTCACTTTGGAAAGATTTCCTCTCACTTTTTGTTGTGGCTATGGGACAGGAAGTGAAGGGATTTCTCCCCATGGGGACACATATGGCAAACAAATTGACGGGGATGTTATACCTACCCTGCTCTATCCAAAGCTACACAAAGTTCTTTAGTTCTACTTTAACTGCTTGTTGCTCAGTGTACAGCCATGGACAAAGGTTTTGAGAATGACACAAATATTAATTTTCACAAAGTCTGCTGCTTTAGTGTTTGAAGTATAATTACAAGCATCCCATGAGTGGCAAAGGCTTTTATTGACCATTACATTAAGTTTACGCAGAGTCAATATTTGCAGTGTTGACCCCTCTTTTTCAAGACCCCTTGAAATGGCATGCTGACTAATGGAAGCACATTCCTGCATAATCAATGCTTGGAGTTTGTTAAAATTTGTGGGGAGGTTATTGTTCACCCGCCTCTTGAGGATTGACCACAAGTTCTCAATGGGATTAAGGCTTGGTAAGTTAACTGGCCATGAACCCAAAATTTCCATATTTTGTTCCCCCAAGCCAATTAGTTATGACTTTTGCCTTATGGCAAGGTGCTCCATCATGCTGGAAAGGGCATTGTTCACCAAACTGTTCTTGGATGGTTGGGAGAAGTTGCTCTCAGAGGATGTTTTTGTACCATTCTTTATTCATGGCTGTGTTTTTAGGCAAAATTGTGATGAGCCCACTTCCGTGGATGAGAAGCAACCCCACACATGAATGGTCTCAGGATGCTTTACTGTTGGCATGACACGGGACTGATGGTAGCGCTCACCTTTTCTTCTCTGGACAAGGTTTTTTTCTGGATGCCCCAAACAATCGGAAAGGGGATTCATCAGAGAAAATTATTTTACCGCAGTCCAATCCCTGTACCTTTTGCAGAATATCAGTCTGTCCCTGATGTTTTTCCTGGAGAGAAGTGGCTTCTTTGCTGCCCTTCTTGACACCAGGCCATCCCCCAAAAGTCTTCTCCTCACTGTGTGTGCAGATGCCCTCACACCTGCCATTCCTGAGCAAGCTCTGCACTGGTGGTGCCCCGATCCCGCAGCCGAATCAAAGACGGTCACAGAGCTTGCTGGACTTTTTTGGGTGCCCTGAAGCTGCCTGCACAAATGCCTTGGAAATGTTTTTTTAAGGGATTAAGTTCATTTTCGTGGCAAACGGGGACTTTGCAATTAATTGCAATTAATCTAATCACTCTTCATATCATTCTGGAGTATATACAAATTACCGTCATAAAAACTGAGGCAGCAAACTTTGTGAAAATTAATATGTGTGTCATACGTGTATATATATATATATATATATATATACAGCCTGGACAGCAAGCGGTTATACCAGGATCATGGCTGCAGTTCTTGGTATTGGTTTTTAAAACAGGCAATCGGCTCTTCAGTAACAGTGAATGAGTGGCTTTACAGCTGTCTGATCACTTTTACAATGCGCAAAAAGGAGCCCAACCCTCCCAATATATGTAGGTCTGGTACATATATGTAAACGGTGATTACACTACACATGTGAGGTATTGCTGCAAACATTTATGTGAGAGCAATGATTCTAGAGCGGGAGCTCGCACTTAACTCAAAGCCTAGGTTCACACTGCTGCGGGTTAAAAATTGTGCGTGTTCAGCTGAACTCGCACGATTTCAAACCGGCAATGCAGTCTGATTTCGGGAGGCGATTTTACAGACATCTGTGCGGGTTTCTGCACAGATGGTGTCTATTCGAATCGCCCCTGAAGTCGACAAAAGTAGTAGAGGAACTACTTTTAGGAATTGGTGTGGCGCTGCACCGATTCGAACGGTGCTATTGCCGGCAAGGCATGCGCAATTTTACATGCAATTTGACATGTTTGCATTTATTCTCAATGCAACATTATATTTTATATATTTACCAAAATATTGTGCATTATTTTTTGTTCAATAAGTGTATTTATTTATGAACATTTACATTTGATAAGCGACTGCATAAATATCACGACATAAAAACTTGCATCAGCAACCATTTTATTCTCCAGGGTCTCTACTTTCAGAAAATAAATATTTGGGTGTTTTAAGTATCTTTCTAGCAAAACAAATAAAATAAAAACATGCTGATTTTAGCATGTGTGTAAAAATATTTAAAAATTGCCCCAGTAAGCAAGTGGTTAAAGTGGAGCTCCAGCCCCCCCCAAAAACAAATCAAAAGTCAGCAGCTACAATTACTGTAGCTGCTGACTTTTAATATTAGGACACTTACCTTTAAAGGAAACCAGCAATGTCGGCACCCCAGCCGATTTTTCAATCGACTCTCGGGTGCTGCTGCCGCCATTCCTTGTAAGGGAGACAGGCAGGGAAGCCTTGCGGCTTCACAGCCGGTTCCCCCTGCTACACTTTGTGAATGGCCCAGGGGTGGGAGAAGGAGGAGGAGGGGGGGCTGAACTTCCAGGGGACCTCACCGTGACAAGTTCACCCCGAAGTGGGGACAGGTACCTGCCCCCCGGAAAGGTGAAAAATGTGGCAGTGGAGCGGGGGAGGCAGCAAACAAGCAGAGCTTCCCCTTTAGGGTGGAGCTCTGCTTTAATTGAATTTAGACCCCTTCCACACTTGAGGCGTTTTTCAGGCGCTTTATCACTAAAAATAGTGCCTGTAAAGCCCCTGAAAAAAAGCCTCAGCTGCAATCTGGGGTGCTGCGCTGGCAGGATGTCAAAAAAAGTCCTGCAAGCAGCTTCTTTGCAGTGCTGTAGGAGCGGTGAATACAATTGACAGCGCTGCCAAACAAGCGCTGCTGCAGCAGCGTTTTTATCCCTTGTTCGGCCGCTAACAGGGGTTAAATTTGCTAGCTGCCGAATAGCGCTGCTAAAACGACGGTAAAGAGCCGCTAACAATAGCGGCGCTTTACCGCCGACGCCTGGGCCATGGCAGTGTGAAAGTATCCTAAGAGTTATTATTAATACTAATATAAATAGTTACAGTAGTTTTTTTTTTCACTGTGTATGGCTCCTAAAATCTCCTAGGATCCTAGATTTTCACTGTTACCCTTTACTGCCTTGAATTTCCCTTTAACCCCCCCTGTTTTCTCATCAGCCCCCCAAACACACTTTTCCATAATAAGCAGTATACACTGTATTAGATAATAGCACACCTGCTGCTACCGCGACGCTTGCGCCCTCTGGTGGATCTTTTGCGGCATGCCTTGTTAGTGCGCACGATGGGCTCGCACTTTGGGGAAGCCGAGTCTGGCTGTTCTTTGGCGACACCGTGCGGCAGCTCGCAGCATTGCAGCTCTGAAATCAATCTCGTCCATTCCTCGCCCAGGTTGCTCCATGTGTGATCCGATGCGAAGCTCGGCGGTAGAAGCGCTTCCTCCAGGACCGAAAAATCCGGGTAGAAGCCATCAGCCATCATGGGCCCTTCCATGGCACCGGATCATCAGTTGATCAGTCTAGGCCTTATGATCTGGGATCTCCTGATAATACAGATCAGAGTATACAAAGTATCCCCAAAACTTTCCTTGCTGCTTGATGATCACCCCAAAAAAAAAACACACAAAACTTCCCTCCAGGGGATCTCCTGTGCAAAGTGATCTCCCCTGGCTGGATGGGCCATTACAAAATTAAAGTGTGGGACAGAGAGGGCAGACACAGGGGTGGGGGGTTAACCCTTCCTACAGGTGGTCTGCAATCACTACATAATACATTCATTAGTAGAGTGTCCAGCACCTAAAAGGTTATGGTGAAGGGTGGTTGGGTGGGTGATTGGAGTAGGAACACCTGCTGTAAGCCAGGAACCCCCCCCCCCCTTCCTTCTGCTCAACCACCAATTGGGGCAAGTTATATAAAGAGCCCACTAGGAGGCGGTGTCCTTTCCTGGAGCAGATGGGTGAGTGGAGTCCTGGGAGCAGGGGCAGCAAAGAGTCTGGGACAAGGGATGTTTTTGGAGGAGCATTAATAAACATTGGGGGTCATACACACTGGGTGTTTGACCAGCTCTTCTCCAGGCAGGAAGAAAATAACTAAAAAAAAAAAAAAAAAAAAAAAAACGTGTGTGTGCGCGCGCCAAGCATTTGGGTGTTTGTGCCATTGGCCAGAGTATTTATTCTGGACATTAAAATGAATGCTAAGGCTTCATGTACACTGCTGCTGGTAAACGGATGTTTAGGAGCAGTTGGGCATTTTTTTTTCTGCTGCTCCTAAACTCTCCTCTTATCTTATGTGTGCATGTACACAGGGTCGTTGTAGTCATTTCTAGGCAGTTGAGTTTAGAAGCATTTTTTGGAAACCAAAAAGTGTTCAGACGGATGTTCAGAGGCATTTGAAACGCCAAATGCCTGTAACAGCTTGTAAACTGTGTTTATTTTACAGGGATTTTTGAATTTTTGACTTTTTTGGGGTGTGCATTTCTAAACTTCTACCTTTTACCTCTTCTAAATTTCTACGCAGCATGTCAACGCGGCAAAACTGACTTTTTTTTTTTTTTACCGTCGGTTACTATTTGTCAAGTTAATTCGTTCGGGAGTGGTTGTAAAACGTCCTGTGTACATTAAGCTATAGACCCCATACACACTTTTAGATTTTCTGCAGATTTTTGTCTTCAGAGTTACCAAACTCTCAAACCTTAAGAGTTTCAATTTGTATGCAATCGGGCAGGCCCTTGCACTACATGTTTTGGTAAATCTGAAGACAAAAATCTGCAGAAAATCTAATAGCGTTTATGGGCCATTAGGCTCCATGCACACTAGCGTTTTTTGTTTTGTTAAGAAAAAGCTGGAAAAACGCTGGATAAATACTCTAATGGCTTACTGTAATAGCGTTTTCAGAGCGTTTAGGAGCATTAGCATTTTTGCAGTTCCTTTAGGTTCCATGTACATTAGCATATTTTTTTTCTGCTTCTAGAAGCTAAATGGTGTTATCCTCTGTGTCCATGCACTACTTCAGGCTATTGGTGTTTTTTGAGCTTCAGCGTCTGGGAGCAGAAAAAAAGTTTTTGTAGTGTTTCTTGGAGCGTTCGTTCAGCAGAAACGCTATTAATAGTATATTTTGAGATTTTTTTTTATTCTGCAAAAGATGCTAATAAAAAGCTCTTAAATGCTGATGAAATGCTACTACAAAAAGCTATTACCAGCATTTTTTTATCCAGCGTATTTTTAGCTTGACCAAAAAAACGCTAATCTGAAAGCCAAAAAAAAAGCTAGAAGCGTTTAGCAGCATTTTTGCTGGAAAAATGCTCCTGGGAACTCTTCGAAAACTTTTTTTTTTTTCTGCTCCTAGACGCTGAAGCTCAAAAAACGATAATGGCTTAAAGTAGTGTGCATGGACACATAGGATAACACTATTTAGCTTCTAGGAGCAGAACAAAAAATGCTAATGGATTCTAAAGCCCCATACACACGATCGGACCTTGTACAAACTTTCCCGTGGATTTTTGTACAAAGGGCGTTGTCCTCTAACTTGTATTGCATACAGACTATCAGACTTTTAGGCAACAAACACGTACGTAGTGACATAACATACTGACGACACTTCAAAAGAAGACGTTCAATTCTCCGGCGTCACCCTTGGGGCTCCTTCTGCTAATTTCTAATTAGTAGACGTTTGGTCAGTGCAGATTCGCGGTTTCCAGTTCCTTGCGTTACTTTGCGTTTCCGACCCTTTGTGGGGCAACCAGCCATGTTGCGCAATCCTAGGAGAGAGCGTGCTGTTCATGGGCTTGGAGTTCTCTGTGACTCTAGCCCGGTCTAGGAATAGTCGGAGTAGTAGGATGAGGAGTATTTGGGCCAAAACTTGGCTATTTAATCGTGACTAATTTAGCCATATGCCCTTGCTGCGTGAGCTGCAGGAGAATAATCCAAATGATTATCGGAATTATCTCCGAATGACTGAATCCTGCTTTCAGCAACTATTGTCCTTGCTGTCCCCCTATATCATGAAGCAGGACACCTGCATGAGGGCTGCTATTCCAGCAGAGCAAAGGCTCATAGCCACCTTGCGGTATTTGGCGACAGGGAGGTGTCTCCAGGATATCAAGTTTACCACTTGTATCTCTCCCCAGGCTCTGGGAGTCATTATTCCTGAGTCATGAAGTGCTATTATCCAAGTCCTGCAGAAGGACTATATTCGTGTAAGTATTTGCTTTAATATCACCTTCATGTTTTCTAATGTATTTTCTCAATTTTGTATTCCACCCTTCCCATTTTTGTAATATGCTGTAAATGAATGTCCCCTTTGTCCTCATACGTGCTGTAACCTTTTTGGTGGCCTACATGCATATTTTCCTTCACTAATCTCCCCAGCATGCTACCCTGGGCCCATACACACCTAGCCTAGTAACTTAACACTGTACTTTTTATGCTTCATTTTTATGTTTAGCCCAAACACCTCCTAAAATGTGTCCCAATCTTATTCCTGTCCTTTAAATTCATGCAGAGTGCAAGAGTCCCTTTTTGGCGGTGCAAACACTTATTTCCCCCCCCCCCAAAAAAAATAAGTCAACCGATAGAACTACTCTATCTGCTGATTTTGATAAACACATACGCAGTATACCTTATTTTTTGAGTTAAGATTGCTAAATAAATTCTAAAAAGCATGTAGTGCAAGGGCCTGCCTGATTACCTTCCAAAGGTACAAATTATACATTCGTTATGAATTTAGCATTATGAGGGGCTCCCACCATCCCTGTGCTGTGTTCATTATGAGGGGCTTCCACCATCCCTGTGCTGTGTTCATTATGAGGGGCTCCCACCATCCCTGTGCTGTGTTCGTTATGAGGGGCTCCCACCATCCCTGTGCTGTGTTCGTTATGAGGGGCTCCCACCATCCCTGTGCTGTGTTCGTTATGAGGGGCTCCCACCATCCCTGTGCTGTGTTCGTTATGAGGGGCTCCCACCACCCCTGTGCTGTGTTCGTTATGAGGGGCTCCCACCACCCCTGTGCTGTGTTCGTTATGAGGGGCTCCCACCACCCCTGTGCTGTGTTCGTTATGAGGGGCTCCCACCACCCCTGTGCTGTGTTCGTTATGAGGGGCTCCCACCACCCCTGTGCTGTGTTCGTTATGAGGGGCTCCCACCACCCCTGTGCTGTGTTCGTTATGAGGGGCTCCCACCACCCCTGTGCTGTGTTCGTTATGAGGGGCTCCCACCACCCCTGTGCTGTGTTCGTTATGAGGGGCTCCCACCACCCCTGTGCTGTGTTCGTTATGAGGGGCTCCCACCACCCCTGTGCTGTGTTCGTTATGAGGGGCTCCCACCACCCCTGTGCTGTGTTCGTTATGAGGGGCTCCCACCACCCCTGTGCTGTGTTCGTTATGAGGGGCTCCCACCACCCCTGTGCTGTGTTCGTTATGAGGGGCTCCCACCACCCCTGTGCTGTGTTCGTTATGAGGGGCTCCCACCACCCCTGTGCTGTGTTCGTTATGAGGGGCTCCCACCACCCCTGTGCTGTGTTCATTATGAGGGGCTCCCACCACCCCTGTGCTGTGTTCATTATGAGGGGCTCCCACCACCCCTGTGCTGTGTTCATTATGAGGGGCTCCCACCACCCCTGTGCTGTGTTCATTATGAGGGGCTCCCACCACCCCTGTGCTGTGTTCATTATGAGGGGCTCCCACCACCCCTGTGCTGTGTTCATTATGAGGGGCTCCCACCACCCCTGTGCTGTGTTCATTATGAGGGGCTCCCACCACCCCTGTGCTGTGTTCATTATGAGGGGCTCCCACCACCCCTGTGCTGTGTTCATTATGAGGGGCTCCCACCACCCCTGTGCTGTGTTCATTATGAGGGGCTCCCACCACCCCTGTGCTGTGTTCATTATGAGGGGCTCCCACCATCCCTGTGCTGTGTTCATTATGAGGGGCTCCCACCATCCCTGTGCTGTGTTCACTTCCTGGGTTTTAACTTTATCATAACGAATCATAATTAACTAACATTATTATTTTGTCCAATGTATGTCAAAATGTGTATAGATTTGGACAATGTGCATTCTTATTTGTGGATTATGCCACTTCTTACCTGTCCACTGGCCTGCCAATCTAAAGATGGATGGTCATGCAAAATTAAACTTAATTTTTAATGCATTTAGCTCTCATGGAAGTGTAGAGGTTTACTTGTCAAAAACACCTACCCATTCAACCCCCCCCCCCTAACATTTTTAGAATGTGCCACCAGAGGGGATGAGGGAGCATATAACGTATCCTTTTTTGTAAATACACATTTAAATGTTATAATATTATGTTACTCCACAATATTTGTGTCAAATATTGTTGCAATTTTATGTGCTCAAGTCTTAATTTTTTTTATTTGTTTGACTCCACAGTTTCCTTCAAACACCCAGCAATGGAAGGATGTGGCGGCCCAGTTTGAAAATGTATGG
This sequence comes from Lithobates clamitans, assembly GCA_037952925.1. NCBI lineage: Eukaryota > Metazoa > Chordata > Amphibia > Anura > Ranidae > Lithobates > Lithobates clamitans. The sequence continues at coordinate 836,638 of JBBGZY010002118.1, forward strand.
AATTTCCCCAACTGTGGAGGTGCCATTGATGGCAAACATGTGAGGATAGTCCCACCACCAAACTCGGGCTCATATTTTAATTATAAAGGGTTTTGCAGCATAGTTCTGATTGCTGTGGTGTCAGCCAACTATGAGTTTCTTTATGTTGATGTTTGGATGAATGGGCGACACTCTGATGGAGGTGTGATGCTGCATACAGAATTTTATGATCGTCTACAAAAAGGACCTTATATTTGCCAAATGCTCAGGACAATATTGAGGGACTAAATTGTCTTTGTGGCAGATGAGACCTTTTCTTTGGGGGAACATATTCTAAAACCATTTTCAATGAGGAACCTCACCCCCAAACAAAGAATTTTTAACTATCGCCTCTCCCGTGCCCGAAGGGTCATGGAAAATGCATTTGGCATTCTTTCCAGTACGTTTAGGCTCTTTTTAACTGCCATTAACTTGGCAGAATATAAAATGAATCATGTAATTTTATGCTGCTGCATCCTCCATAATTTAAGGAGGAATGCTTCCTGCTACATTGCCTCAGGGCAAAGTGATGAGCCTTTTTCCCGACCAGCTGAAGAGGCTGCGATGCTAGCTCTGGAAAGTGCACATGCTGGTTTGGGCTCCCAGAATGCCTGTCTTGTCCGTGAGAGGCAGTGCCTTGGCAGCAAAATTTACTTGCTGATTATTTGACTTATTAATAAAATATTTCTTCCTATGAACTACTGTTGTCTGTGTTTTCTAGCTTTGCAAATAGCCTTGATCTTTGTAATTTTTGCTACTAGTGCAAACCAACCTGATGTGCAACATGAGGTGACAATCTCGCTTTGAGCTAACTATTATATTGTGCTGTGTCTCAGCTACACACATTTTACACAGTACACTGTCAATGTAACTACACCAACTTAACAAATATACTGGTATTGAGCATTGAAATAAGAAACCACACATTGTTTTTGTTTTAAATTTTTTTTATTTGTGCACATTCATGTGCGTTATTTTTTAAATGTTTTTTCACAGACATGTTCTAAAACAGAACTTGCATAACTAACTGGAACTTACAAAGTTCAACTTTTCTAAAATATGCAAATATCACACGTTTTTATTTATTTAAAAAAAAAATTATATATTGCTGTAAAAAAAAAAAAAATATATTGCTTTAAAAAAAAAATTATATATATATATATATATATATATATATATATATATATATATATATATATATATATATATATATATATATATATATATATAATTTTTTTTTTAAAGCAATATATTTTTTTTTTTAAATAAAATATATATATTTTTTATTTTTTTCAAAAATAACCATGTTTAAAAACATAACAGAGGGAACCTACAAAGTTCAATGTATCCAAATTTGAATGTGGACATCATGCAGCAGGAAATAAAGAACATGATAAATGTTTTTCGACATAAAAAGGGTTTATATTCTACCCAAAACATCTATTATGTTCATTTCCTGCTGCATTCTGTCCAGGTGATTCCGCATGGCATTGATTTAGCCATTCCAGCACATGATCTGCCCAATGAGCCTTTGGGCGCTGTCTGTCATGAAACGGTCTGCTTCTTCCACAACCAGAACATCACCTAAAAATGTGTTAAACATGTATTTAGAAATATGCAGGCATACATAGATTACCTGAAGCTGGGGTGTCAGGCACTCACTTGGTGAGGTACACTCTCCCACTTCCCCCACATCCTCAGTGACGCTGGGGCTGGGTTCGCATTGAGGTTGGGGGTCCCGGCGACCCTGTTGTCTGCGTCTTTTATTCCCTATGAGAAAGAAACAAAAGGTATACTTGGCACACATATATTTGTGGCCAGAAATAGGAATATGAAACATTGCTTTCGAGTGGTGTACAATTGTCTGTTTAGGAAGAGAACCAAGTTGAAGACATGATTAAAATTCCCTTTTACCCAAAATGCAATACTTACCTTTTTTGGCCAAGTTTCTCTGGTGTCCCACACTAGTGCTCCTGAGTCCAGATGTGTAAACAGCTGCTGAGTGTCCTCTCCTTACATTACACTGAATCTATTTAGCAATTACCGTAATTCAAATTTCAAAGACATCTAGACAACAATGTCTTAAACTTCGTTAAATCGGATAAATTATCATGACCAAAACAGTCATAAGCCTATATCAGCTAAAAAGATCATATTTATTGGCAAACTATCACTGTTTGTCCCTGCGAACGTTATTTCCCACCTACAAACATTACGTACAACAGTAAAGAAAAACGCATGGAGCAGCATGCAAGTGAATAATCTTTAATAGGACACACGACAAGTACTGTATTTATTGGCGTATAACACGCACATTCATTTTAGGAGGAGATTTTCAGTAAAAAAAAAACTTAAATTTTAAATAAGGGACTTTAAAGCAAAATAAGGGTCAGTGCCCATCTGCAGCCTCACTATTGCCATCAATGCAGCCTCATCAGTCCATATCAATGCAGCCTCACCATTGCCCTCAATGCAGCAGCCTCACTATGGCCATCAATGCAGCCTCATCAGTCCACATCAATGCAGCCTCACCATTGCCATCAGTGCAGCCTGAACGATGCCCATCTGCAGCCTAGAAGGGACAGGGAGGGGGGGCAGGACGAGCGCCGATAGATTACATACAGTGAGAATTTGCTATGATAGGCAGAACAGTGGTCCAATGGCGGCCCAGGAGACGGGGCTTCCTATTACAGAGGCTGCCAAGTAAACAGGAGATTCTCACTGTATGTAATCTGACGGCACTCGTCCCGTCTCCCTCCCTGTCCCCTCCAAGGCAGCTAAAATTGAAGTATTGGCGTATAACACGCATGCACTATTTGCACCCGATTTTCATGGTGAAAAAGTGAGTGTTATACGCCAATAAATACAGTACTTACTTTTTCGAAGTACCTTCTTGATTTTCAGATACTGATCAGGCCCCTGTTTTTTAGGTCAGACTAGCGCTTGCTCAGCTGGTCCTCCTTTAGCCGTGCCCCAAACTTGCGGTCCAGAGTCCTCAACATGAGACAGGATTTTGTCCACCATCTCCACCATTTCAGCAAAGGCCATGTTGGTGGCCTTACATCTCCTCCTGGATCGTGAGATTTGTGCCTCTGGCCTTTCCTCCCCACTAGATGACACGTCACACATCTGTGTCTCCGCCATGTTGCTCCTCACTGCGCACCGAAGAGAGAAGGGGCAGGGAATATTATAGAAAAAGAATGTCAGGGGCGGACAGCGCGAGCAGAGTTTCACACATGCGCCGTCTATGTCAAGTTAACAAGCGGTACTAACGAATGCGTCATGACGTTCGGAGAGCGGAGTTTTCACACATGTATATCAATTGAACAAGCGTGTGATGTTACGTTCTGTTTAGACGTGAGACGAACGGAATCCGAAAGTACCCGTGAAAAGAAGGTATGTTTCTAAATTCTGTCGCTACCGTTAGTACTTTTAAATGACGTTTTTTGCTTTGGAAATGTAATTTTGCTCTCGAACTGTTTTTACATACAGGAAACATTCACAACTTTACAGGCATACTATAGACATCCACACCCCCACCCAGGTACGAAATGTAAAGGAATATTTCACTTTTATTGTTTCACTTTTAAACATTATTAAAGTCCATGGACCCAGGTTCCCAAACTTTTTATAGCATTTAGGGATGAGCTTCGAGTTTGAGTCGAACATTGGCTGTTCGCCAGTTCGACGATCAGCAAACAATTTGGGGTGTTCGCTGCAAATTTGAAAGCTGCAGAACACCTTTTAAAAGTCTATGTAAGAAATCCAAAGTGCTAATTTTAAAGGCTTATATGCATGGTTTTTAAACTTTTTTTTTGCATTGATACATGTCCCCTGGGGCAGGACTTGGGTCCCCAAACACTTTTTAGGACAATAACTTGCATATAAGCCTTTAAAATGAGCACTTTTGATTATTCATGTTTGAGACTTTAATGGTGTTCGCGTGTTCAAACTAATTTTTGCCTGTTCTCATGTACTGGCGCGAACCGACCAGAGGGGTGTTTGGCTCATCCCTAATGGCATTTGAATTCTCCCATAGACTTTTAAAGGGTGTTCTGTGGCTTTCGAATTTGCTGACAAAAAACCTAAACGGTTTGCTATTCGGCAATCGGGTGAACAGCCAATGTTCAAGTCAAACTCATGTTCGACCCGATCATACAGCCCATCCCTACTGCTTAAATAAAGGCCTATATTGTGACCAGATTATGAGCTATACGCCACCCATTATGGTTTGTCTTGTGTTCTGATTTGCAGACATCTGATACTTGTCACCAAAATGATGAAGTCAGCTTTGAATTCACACAAATTTCTTAGCCAGTTTATCGAACAATACAGAGAGCTCACGTGTCTGTGGCAAGTAAAAAATAAAGATTATTGCAATAAAACCAAGAGGATGGCAGCAATTGATAAACTGGTGGAATTTTCAAAGACTGTGTACCCCAGAGCAACCTACAGTTTGATAAAGACCAAAATTGGGGGCCTCAGAAGTATGTATAACAGGGAACCAAAGAAGATTGACGAATCAAAAAAATCAGGAGCAGCAGCTGAATATGTCTATGTTACCAAGCTGTGGAATTTCAACAGCCTCCATTTTTTGTCGGATCAAACTGTACCACGCAGATCTCTCTCTACACTACCCTCTGCATCAGCTGAGGCCACCGATACTGAGCCTGATCCTACACAGGATGCAGAGGAGGAGGAGCTCAGCTTGACCCAGGTATAGCATGGTTTAAAAGCTTGCCTAAAAAATATAAATGATTGAATTAGATGGTAGTAATGCATAGTAATTTGTTGTCTTAAAGTTAGTTCAATATCAATACAGTAGTGGCCAAAAAGGATTAGGACAAGAATGAGAAATGCTGGAGTCAGAATGCTAGTCTTTACTATTTGAACACATTCCAAATTAAAAAGTCATGACCTGTAAAGTGTTTGTGATTGATGTCCAAAAATTAAAATGATGTTGGTTTTACACACACACACACACACAGGAACTTTTGAGCCAAGAAGAGCCTGGGCCCAGCAGCCAGATGACAACTGAGTGCAGAATCCCTCCCAAAAAAAGGGCCAGGAAGAGCCAACATCTGGATGAGGCCACAGCTGAGTTCTTAACTAGGGCTACTTCTGTGATCACCACAGCACCCAATAGTGCTGAAGGGTTTGGCTGTTTTACTGCTAATAAGCTCTGTGAGCTTGACGCAGACCAAAGGGAGCTATGTGAGGGTCTAATCATCCAGCTCTTCAGCAAGGCCAGGAAACAAGAGCTAACCACTATATCTCATGTGTGTGATTTGGACCACACACCTCCACCTCCACCTCCACCACAACAAGCCTACCCACCTCAGCAAACCTTACCCACCCCAGCAAGCCCACCCCCAGCAAGCCCACCCACCTCAGCAACATGGTGGTCAGTGGCAAAATCAGCCCCAGGATCCACAACAAGGCCAGTGGTCTGGGGAGTTTAGGGGCTACTAATTTAGCATGTGGTATTTTTTGATTTGAGTATGATTTAATAGGCTATATTTTTTCTTTTCTGTGTATCATTTGCTCTTTTTGTTTCTAATTTAGAATTTTTAATTGTGATGACAGAGTATGTCTAATAATTTAGTAATTTTATTTATGTTGTGAATGCACAATAAACAAAATGGCCAAAAAAAAAACATTTTTTTTTATTGATATCACTAGAACACAAATCCAAAGTAAAATATGTTTGTCTGTACTCTGTCAGTATCACCAGCAACACAGATTTATTAAGCCATTAAAAAGAAGAGAATGGTGCACTGCATTTAGTAATTTCATAATTTGACATGTTAAGAATGTGCTATCTCCATTACGAACGCTAGTTTTACAAGACCCACCGCTTCGTGCTGGTCCTTTCTTCCGAGCATGCGTGTTTGTACTTTGGACTAAAGTCCGATGGTTTTTGTGTACACACGATCGGACTTTGCTCCATCGGACTTTTGTTGCCGGAAAGTTTGTCAGTTTGCACAGCCAACAAAAGTCAGATGAAAACAGAAAAAGTTTGTCCGATGGAGCGTACACACGATCGGATGTTGCTCCAAAACAGCTAATTTGCATGTTTGTTGTCAAAAAGTCCAATCGTGTGTACGGGCCTTACGAGCTTAAAAAAAGTGTGCATGGAGCCTAAAGCACTAAATGCACCTGAAATGCAGGTGAAATCATATCATATTATACAGGCATTCCATCTGTCCATGGATGGATGAAAACAGACAGAAGTGGCTCCTCCATGGGCAAACTGATGATCCGTTTATATCCTAAGCCCTGGTTCACACTGATTGCTGCTTTGAAATCGTGCAATTTACTTGAAATTCATGTCTGTGCGGCTGAAATCTGTGTGACCAATGTCTATGCAAGTCACACCTGAAATCGCCAGAAACGGTGCAAGAACTTTTTCAAATCTGTGCGGCACCGCAAAGTCTGTCGCACCGATCTGAACAGTTCTATTGCCGACAATAGGGTGTGACTTATGCAATTTAACAGGTCGAAATCGCATGACAAGTAGGTGATCAATGTACATTGCAAGGATTTAAAAAACCTTGTTGCAGAGTCCTACCGATTTCTGCTCTGTTAGATCTTTCTAACTTTTGTTAGATCATGTCTTGTGCAGGACTGATTCTGAATGGGAGTGACTTTTTAATATTGATCAGCTATTGCACTTTAGGAGAATATATGCCTCTGAGTAATTAGATCTTAACTAAATACTGGGGTACATCATCCTTGTAATGACAATGTTGGTATAGCCAGTGGTTACCCCTACTGAACCCTCAGTATAAGGAAAATGGACTATCTCTGTACCCAAGAAGTAGCACAAGCTATGTAATAAAAAAGGTTTTTACATTTAATTCATACAAAAATTGGTCAAAAAGGAACATATCTCCATATGCATAAAACAAACACTGCTTGTATAATATGTTAGTTGTGTTGGTATTGCTGGTAATGGAGTGTCCTAAGGATATAGGATGTAATTAACTCTTGATGTATAGCGAATCCTCTACATGTTTCGCGGTAACGACTGCTTCTTCAGGAGAAATTACTACCTGTGGTAAAGATATTACAGCAAGTAATAGGCTAGTGAAAACATGTTCTATCATGTATATGAAGATATGTTCCTTTTTAAACCAATTTTTGTATAAATAAAATGTAAAAAACGTTTTTTATTACATAGTTTGTGCTACTTCTTGGGTACCGAGAGTACATTTTCCTTATACTGAGGGTTCAGTAGGGGTAACCCTTGGCTATACCAACAGCTGTTGCACTTGCAGGGCTCTGAGGAAAGTTGTAGGGTCTGCATCTTCAGAAGTGATTAACCCTTTAGGAATATCTCACCAAAACTGACATTTTTGTTGCAGAAGATGCCTAAAATCATTTGTATCTTAGTTTAGACTTTTGGGAAAATCAGTGAGCCAATTACACAAGCAGGAAATTACATCTCTGGGGGTGTTCCATGTAAAAACTGTGTGCCATGTTGTGTTGAAGTTTATAGAAAATGACAGCACTGTAGATTAAAAAGGAAAGGTCTTTTTTATTAAATTGTTTTGGAATTGTGTACTCTATATTTTTAGATGCAATATTTTTTCAAACAGGAGTTACCCATTAGAGCTGAAGTTTAGGTATGGTAATTTTTACATAGTTAAATCCAGCATGAATCAATCTAAGGGTGCCATACCTGTGGGACTCCCATGAAAGTTGGAAATCGCTGTAACGGGCAGCGCTACTCCCGTGATCTCCACTAGCTTCTGGGTCACATGCTGAGTTGCTGCCCTGCTTCTTACTGAACACAGGAGGTCACCTACTTGACACAGGTGTCATTCAGAGATCGCTTTGGGGTTAATTTAATGAAGACACTGTTCATTTTGCAAGTGACATTGTACTCTGAAAGGGAGTTTTCCCAAGCGCTTGGTGAAAGTGGTAAAACGTCACTTGGAAAAGAGTACCCAATTGTGCAAGGAAAATTCACAACATTTTTGCTTGCACACAATTGGATGGAAGTGAGCAGAGCTTTTACCCCATTCACTACGCTCTGGGGAAATTCCCTTGTGGACTGCAACTTGAAGTAGAATAGTAAAGTATCGAACCAGGCAGAACTTCAGCAATGCAGGTTTATTAACAGCTGATAACATACAGGTTTATGTTCAAAATATTACAATATACAGGTCTAATTTATACAGTTTCTTACAATGCATGCATATTAGATATAAATATTCTTATCCTCTAACCAAATTGAAAAGATTGTGAAGTGTTCTCACCTTGAACCAGAATGGGTCTTTACTGCCAATTCTTGGGAACCTCTCACCTGATAGGGACCAGCCTGATCTGCCGGTGGTCTGGTCCCCTCACAGAGTTCTGGGTTCCAGCTCGACCAAGTTCTTGAGGGAAATTCACCTGAGACCACATTCTGGAACAAGCTAAGAAGTCTTCTATGACTCGTACGAGGAGACAAGTTGTGGACAGATACTTGCCCATTGGTTCTGACCTCTATGACCCGTGCAATAGGGCAGCATACACAGAGTTCAGCCTTATGAGCTCCTATCTGACTTGTCCGAGGGGACAAGTTAGGACAGATACTTGCCCACTGGTTCTGACCTCTATGACCCGTGCAATAGGGCAGCATACATAGAGTTCAGCCTTATGAGCTCCTATCTGACTTGTCTGTCTAACAATTGCAGAGCTTGCATTTATATACACTTTTACAAGTCTTATCTCAACTTATCTCTTACATATGATTGGTCGCTAAGATCTACATCAAAGTAACCAACCATAAATCTGACACCTGTTCTACAACCAGATAAACTTAATTATTCCCAAAATTCCTATATGTTCATTAAAGTGATTTATAACTGGTTTTGTCCAATTAAAAACACCTGTATAGAGACAGTCTGGCACCCAGCTGTGTTATCAGACTCTCCTTATCTTGATACTAGCTTCAAGGATTTGCAGATTTATAACTTTGAGACAATTAACTTTCAATAACCCCACCAGATGTTTTATATGTTTCACTATATGCATGTATTTTAACAGTTTTAATGAGGGCACAAGCAGACCTTTGTTTGACCCTGTCAAACTTAATTAATGTTCTGTACATAACTTTCCTGTATTCCACCTAATTATTTTAACCACCTGTTTCCTTATCTGTCTGAGAAAATTCTTCATAACTTGAATCTATTCTAATGAACTTTCATCCAGTAGACTTAATACATTTTCGAGAACACCTGTTTACAAGTACTTGTCATAAAGCAGAGGTCATTTAAAGTTCAACACTTAAAAATGAAGACTTTCTAAATCTGGAAAACACAGTATACATTATTAAAGATTAACAATTGTTGCTTTACTTATTGAATAATAATATTGATAAAACCACTACTATATAATAATATAAATAATAATAATAATAATTATCAATAAATATATGCAAATCAATATATACAATATGAAATACATTGGCTAATATGAGATTCCACAACATTTCCCCCCTGTTGAGGCTTCACACAAGCCTCACAGCAATTACAATACAGATCACCCACCATGCCCTTCAGAGACCCCATACACCCGACACTTATCACAAATTGTCCAAAAAATAAAAACAAATCAGTCCAAAAAATAAAAATAAATAAATAAATCAGTCTAAAAAATAAATAAATAAATCAGTCCAAAAAATAAAAATAAATAAATAAATCAGTCCAAAAAATAAAAATAAATAAATAAATCAGTCCAAAAAATAAAAAAAAATAAATAAATCAGTCCAAAAAATAAAAATAAATAAATAAATCAGTCCAAAAAATAAAAATAAATAAATAAATCAGTCCAATCAAAAACACTGCATCTTCTTCTGTAGCTGCAAAGTCCTTCTCCATATGTGGCACGGAAAACATAGTTGTCAGTCTCAGTGGCATTGTGATCATTCTTGCCACAAACTTCTTGCAACAGGCAACAGTTACTCAGCAACATCACATCAAGGATAACAGGGAAGAGGAACAATTCGTTCAGTTAGTGAATGAAAGCCAAGTATGTGGTCCCAAGGAGCATTCAGCAGACTCAGTCCCATAAGGCTCTGCCTTTTCCTGCATAGGTCTTTTCAGCTTAGCCAAGTGCTTGATGTGTCTGGAGAGATCTCCTTCATCATCATTTGCTGGTCCAGTATCATAGCACAAGCTGCTTTGGATGCTGTAAGACACAAGTTCAGTGCATACCTGTTCTGCAAGGATACAAGTCTCAGATTTTCCAGTTCCTCCTTTTATGCATGAAATCCTTCCTTTGTAGCAATTAACATTTGTAACAAGTTGCATCATGTCTTCTGCGATCACCCGATATTTGTCTGGATATAAAATACACTTCAAAAATATAGTTATAAAAAATAAAAATAAAAATAAAGTCAGTGTCAGGATACAATAGGTCTCTGCAAACATTTCAGGGCAACCTACAAAGCAATGGCTCCTACACTCTTATTTTACTTAATAACTTAATTTAGTGTGTTCCTATTATTTCTACAACATCCGCTAAAATAATATACATGTATCTATATAGTTTTATAATAATACAATACTCTTACAATATTAATAATATTTATTATTATAAATCCCTTAAAGTACATGTTTTCACTACAAAGTATTTTATATATACTATTCTTTTACATTTCCCAACCTATACTATTTCCCATACAATAATTGTAAAATTCTTATAATTTCTTAATCTTGACTCCAACTATCAGTCACTATTACCCTGGTCATGTCATACTGTCAATATAGTCAGTCCAGAAATTTCATTAGTTTTAATTTTGTAGTCTTCCCACAAAGTTTGCTAAACCCAAAACCATTTCACTTTTTGTCCATTTCTGCACATACTATACTGCAGAATGTTATACAATAACAGTCAGCATGGGTCTCTTCTGTCAGTCACTGCTATACTGTCTAAGTCAGTAGCCTACCTCTCCTATGTCTTAAAACATGAATTATAAAACAATATCAAGACAAATATCATAACAAATCCTATAAAGCATTAATAGCATACAGTCTTTAGCGATAATGTCATACTCATTACATTACACCTCTCCACTTTTTTTTTTTTTTTTAAGCAAAAAATTATAAAACTATTTGTTTATAATGATTGAACATTTACTCAAAGTGGAACTCTACTCACAAAATGTGATAAAATAAGGTTCATTTAGCAAGAAAAATACATTCCACATTAATTATTATGCTACCATTTTACTGAAACCCAGAACCTTTGAGCAGCAGTAGAATTTCAGGCTGCCAGCAGACTGGCCTCTAGATTTTAATCAGTGCAAAAATAGAGCACAACTGAGCCTGTGTAGAGCAGGGTAGAACAGTGGATTTTAAACAGTATAGGCACTTGTGTTTTTTTACTGTGTGTCATAGCTACACCTGCAAAAGGGGTCAGCCTCAAGTGATCCAGCAGGAATTAAGTTTCTGACCAAAGTTCCACTTTAAGGTGTTCACAATAATAATACTTATAACATATATAACAAACAAAACAACAGCAAGTCTCTACATACAAAGTATCACATATAATTAATTAGCATTGTCCATTACTGAAATATTTCCAATGTCTTTGTCTGCAACAGTCTCTTGTATGTATTCCACTTGCACTTATGTGAATAACACTCTTGGTAATCTCAGTCAGACTTTGACTACTATAGAAATGGAAAATGTCACTGTCACAAATGTGGATTTAAACTGACACTTGAATTGTGAATTCTTCCACTTCCTTCTATGATCTTTAATGTACTTGCAGTCATCAAGGGTTACTGACATACATTCCTTTAGTGGCTTTGATTGGAACACGAGATCACATCTAAAACAAGGATCTGTTTAGAAACAAAACTACACCAATTTGGTTAATTATTTTAAACACATGAACATTTTATCTCCCACTGTACAGCATGAAGTCTAAGCAACTATGATCTGCCTCTAGAACTCCTAAATTTAGTGACAAATATATCCAAAGTTTCATATGGCCCAGCAAATTGTATTTAATTTGGTCTAAAACAGCCCATACAACCTATCCACCAATGACTATGAGTGTGGACACAAGGTTCTATCGTCTATGCCAAGCATAGAGCAAAATGGAACTGATTTTTCATAAAAATGGGTACAATTATCTGATATCAGTGCTGTATACACTCCAAGCCTGGGAAAAATTTCCCACATCAGACACTTAGCTGTTGTCTCATACATTTGCATGACCATATGAAAAACTGTGATTTACTTTAAAAAGGAGCAGACATTTATTTAAGTATATCTATATCTACAGCTTTGTTCTTTCATTGCAATAAAGTCTATATACAGGCACACAAAATAGACTTTGAAGAACTACATTTTGTGAAACTACATTGTGATTGTTCATAATTAAAAAGAAATCAAAATAAAATTACATGGTTACTTGCACAGTCTTTTAAATCTAAAGAGGTTAAAAAATGTGCATTACTATGTCCCTTCCTTAAGAATAATTATATAAAAATTTTATTGTTAATTAGATCATATTAATGCAGAGTGACCCTAATCCAAAAAACTGACTTTGCCACCTGTAGTAGCATAACTAGGAACTTGAATAATAAAAAAACAAAAGGAGTGAAATTTTACAAAGTATAACTTTACATATGAAAACGTGCTGGCTGCTCCTGGAATAAAGAAACAAATTATTTATTTAGGCAAACTAATAATCAACCTGATAATTACTAAATATTGTAATCAGGTAGGACAAAATAAGTTCTAGCCAATACCAATAAGGGACCTTGCTCACCAGAGCTTACAAGCTAAGATTAAAAATTAAGACTCTAATTATCTAATTCACCCCCCTGTATGTGCTACATATAGCACATATAATAAGATGGTAGCACTGTTACCATGCATCACTCTTCACTATTCTTTTTAGAAAATAAGAAACAAATATAAATTTGGAGTTCCCTTGTACCAAATAAATAAATCCCATTACTATCTTTGTGATTACTACTAAGTAGGCAAATATATAAAGATGACAGTATACATAATACTGTACAATAAGATAGGGACATAACAAAATAAACAACAAAAGCTACAAGGGAGAATAAGCACCCTACTTACAAGAGTGATATACTAAAAATAAAATGCACCTTTCACTACTACAGATCATAATATAAAAAGACAAAATGCCTATTATAATCTACAGTGTATATTCTAATAAAAAATCAACAAACAAATGTATAAGAATAAGAATGTATTCTGAGATTTTATTTTATTTATTTATTTTATGGTCAGCTCATCCAGTGTCTGTCTAAAGGTACCAGACATAACTCCCCTAAATGTGCCTCTTTCATCTTTGTGACAGGTCATCTTAATACTCTGTACTAAGATGATTTAATGTAGTTGTTGCACGTACGTGCAGACAGCTATTTCTAAAATGGTGACTATACTTTTCTGCTCTCCTACACTCATACTGAACTAGCTGAGGTACATATTCAAAAGAATATAAAAAATAAATAAAAAAATGAATCGTGCCTTCCACACACACACTCACTGCTACTAACATTTAGAAATTTGACGCTAAAGTCAATCAGTCACCATAGATTTATCAATCCCTAGCCTCTCAACGAAAGACATACAATCATTCACATAGGGATTCATTTTACACCTTATAAAAATAAATAAATAAATAAATAAAAAAATAAAACACACACACACACGCACACATTTAACTCATATAAATATAAATCCTCCTAACAAATACTAATAACAAGTGTCACAAAATCAAAGATATGACACAGAAAGTTCTAATTGTATTTGTATGGAGGATACATACCATTTCCCTATTCATCATACACTATGCAGAATTCAGCATCAGTTACATACTTCTTACAATTCACTCATAGAACTAACACACAGGGTCCTTTCACACCAACGTTTTTACAACCACTACAGAATTATTCTAACCTAATATGGGAGATGATCAGTCTCCCTCACACATACAATATTCCCTAACAGTCTACAAATATTACAAAGAAATTAACTTACATTTGTGAACATTCATTAACAAAATGTCATTATCTTCTGTTTTCTATATAGCAATACAGTCACTCCACCTAGCAAAGTATGCATACACATGAACACAAATTCCTGACTATATATAAATATACAAATATTCACAGAATTATTAAAACTGACAGGTTAGTTAGTAATTACTTATGGACAGCAGTGCTCAGAGTAAAGCCAATAGGCACCGTATGCGCATACGTCTCCTTACCAAAACGCTTGTCTTAAGACACGAAAAACCGCCAAGCCCTGCTTGCCACGGCGAACAGGAATGTCTCAACCTGATCTTAACTCAGTTAGTACACAGACCGTTATAACAGATACATATAAATACATACACTTATAGCACAAAGACAATACATACCTTTTAACTTTGTTAACAAATGGAGCTCCAAAACCTTCACCTTATTTACCTGTCAGGACTTACCTTTCCTGACATCAACCTCCTAAACTCATGAGTATTATTTTACACCACAAAGGTACCTTTTCTACTAGTAGCTACATATCAGTACTGTTTCAGTTTTTTTTAACTTAGGCTTTCCAGGGATCTGATAACCCCAAAGCCTTCTCCTGATTGATTACCAATCCAGGAAACCAACATGCATGTTACGCAAGTTCTCCAGGGGTCTTTAAGTCCCCAAAACCTCATCCAGACAAAATTTAGCAGTCAAGGTAAACAACATGCATGTTACGCAAGTTCTCCAGGGGTCTTTAAGTCCCCAAAACCTCATCCAGACAAAATTTAGCAGTCAAGGTAAACAACATGCATGTTACGCAAGTTCTCCAGGGGTCTTTAAGTCCCCAAAACCTCATCCAGACTTAAATTCGCAGTCCAGGTAATCAACATGCATGTTACGCAAGTTCTCCAGGGGTCTTTAAGTCCCCAAAACTTCATCCTGACTAATTTTTGCAGTCCAGGTAAACAACATGCATGTTACGCAAATTCTCCAGGGGTCTTTAAGTCCCCAAAACTTCATCCTGACTAATTTTTGCAGTCCAGGTAAACAACATGCATGTTACGCCTAGGTTTACATAGAGAGTAATTAACCCTCTACAGGGGTACCCCTTCGGAAAAGAAAGAATTGAAAGAAAAGAAAAAGAGAAAAGAGAAAAAAAAATTAACAAAAAATAAATAAATAAATAAATACATTTTCCACCCAGGGTATCTCATCCTGTACAATGTACTTTAAGGCACCCTCAGTTGAGAAAACCCAACCTGCCATCACAAAGATCTGCCTGGTGGACAGCGATACCCCAACAACAACCACCCGCCCCTCCTAGCGCTAGCAAAACACGGCACAACACAATGCAGAACTAATAATAGGTGTCTGCTAACCTGATATAAATTGCGCAAAATTGTGTTGAGCTCAGTGCCTCACCAGCATGGAGTTAGGCAAGATCGGAGTTGAGGTTATGCTGTCCCCGTACGGGCCACCAAATGAAGTAGAATAGTAAAGTATCGAACCAGGCAGAACTTCAGCAATGCAGGTTTATTAACAGCTGATAACATACAGGTTTATGTTCAAAATATTACAATATACAGGTCTAATTTATACAGTTTCTTACAATGCATGCATATTAGATATAAATATTCTTATCCTCTAACCAAATTGAAAAGATTGTGAAGTGTTCTCACCTTGAACCAGAATGGGTCTTTACTGCCAATTCTTGGGAACCTCTCACCTGATAGGGACCAGCCTGATCTGCCGGTGGTCTGGTCCCCTCACAGAGTTCTGGGTTCCAGCTCGACCAAGTTCTTGAGGGAAATTCACCTGAGACCACATTCTGGAACAAGCTAAGAAGTCTTCTATGACTCGTACGAGGAGACAAGTTGTGGACAGATACTTGCCCATTGGTTCTGACCTCTATGACCCGTGCAATAGGGCAGCATACACAGAGTTCAGCCTTATGAGCTCCTATCTGACTTGTCCGAGGGGACAAGTTAGGACAGATACTTGCCCACTGGTTCTGACCTCTATGACCCGTGCAATAGGGCAGCATACATAGAGTTCAGCCTTATGAGCTCCTATCTGACTTGTCTGTCTAACAATTGCAGAGCTTGCATTTATATACACTTTTACAAGTCTTATCTCAACTTATCTCTTACATATGATTGGTCGCTAAGATCTACATCAAAGTAACCAACCATAAATCTGACACCTGTTCTACAACCAGATAAACTTAATTATTCCCAAAATTCCTATATGTTCATTAAAGTGATTTATAACTGGTTTTGTCCAATTAAAAACACCTGTATAGAGACAGTCTGGCACCCAGCTGTGTTATCAGACTCTCCTTATCTTGATACTAGCTTCAAGGATTTGCAGATTTATAACTTTGAGACAATTAACTTTCAATAACCCCACCAGATGTTTTATATGTTTCACTATATGCATGTATTTTAACAGTTTTAATGAGGGCACAAGCAGACCTTTGTTTGACCCTGTCAAACTTAATTAATGTTCTGTACATAACTTTCCTGTATTCCACCTAATTATTTTAACCACCTGTTTCCTTATCTGTCTGAGAAAATTCTTCATAACTTGAATCTATTCTAATGAACTTTCATCCAGTAGACTTAATACATTTTCGAGAACACCTGTTTACAAGTACTTGTCATAAAGCAGAGGTCATTTAAAGTTCAACACTTAAAAATGAAGACTTTCTAAATCTGGAAAACACAGTATACATTATTAAAGATTAACAATTGTTGCTTTACTTATTGAATAATAATATTGATAAAACCACTACTATATAATAATATAAATAATAATAATAATAATTATCAATAAATATATGCAAATCAATATATACAATATGAAATACATTGGCTAATATGAGATTCCACAACAAACTGCACTTGCAAAGTGAACAGTATTTGCCTTTAGTAAATCAACGCCTTTGCATTTTTCCAATTGAACGAGGTGCAAATCGTAACGTCACTGCCCAGTTTTGTCTTGTCCAATCAGAACACTTTGCATATATTAAGACAATGAAAGATGTTCTCTGAATGGCTGGAAAGCGATCTATCTCCTGTGTTTACAGTGCAGCTGTAGGCAGAGTTCAATGCTGCCCTAGTTGGGAAGGTTAGGGTTAATTGTTTCCCTGGGTTTTTTTGGTGGGCTTTCCTGGGTTCAACCCACTGGTTCTGTGCATTATAAAAGTAACAGTGGTCTGTACCCAAGTGGCTTAAGGCTGCAGTTGCTGTTATTAGTTGTTCATTGTTACCGTTGCTGGATCCCATCCTGTTGGCTGCTCAAAATGCTGAAGAAACCGCTGGGGCTTGCCATCCACCCTGAGGATGCCAATCCTGGATACTACCAATATGGACTCTGAGAATTGACTTTCCTGTGCGGGTATGCTGGGGCAGCCACAAGCCTGAGTTGGGAGAGGGGGGGGGGGATTAGACTAGGGTTGTTAGGGAAAAGACTGCACTTTGTTGTACTGTTAACTTATTCTTCAGTAAAGCTTTGGAAACTTTGCCTGGTCTGAAGATACTAAAGGGGAGTAATCCAAGTAACCAGTACATTTAGTCCACAGTTTGGGTTACTAAGCACATTGTGTTATGAAGACACCAGTATAAAGTTACCAAAATCTCCAGGAAAATATTGAATTGGATGATTGGCATACTATAGAACAAGGGGCCTCGAGGTCACTTATAAATACTACCGTTATAGAAACTAATTATAAAGTGCTTTTGAGATGGTACATGGTTCCAGCCAGGCTGGCAATGTATGTGCCGGCAGCATCTCCTTTGTGTTTCAGTGGATGCGGACAGGAGGGAACAATGTACCATGTGTGGTGGCAGTGCCCTAAGGTAAGGTATGATTGGATTAGGGTGTACAATTTCATTTACACCCTCACCTAAGTAAGCCTTGTTAAATCCCCAAGACAGGCGCTGCTGGGCAGTAAAGTGTCGAAATCCGAGGCGTCTCATAGCATTTATATCAGCAAAAATGATCGCAAAATCTTGGAAATCAGCTGTCTTGCCAAAAGTTAAAGCATAATCTTTCCTGAATTAATTATGCTTAATGAGTGCATGACGACAATCCTTACATGATAAAATGCAGATGTTCGAGAGTCTGGGGCCCATGGGTCAAGTATTTGACAGGAGATACTCGATCTATACCTGATTAGTGCAGTTTCAGGATGGTGGGAACTGAAGCACGGGGCCATTTTATACTTCTCTAATTTTTTACTTTTCTTTCAACCTTTCTTTTCTCTTTTCTTTTTTTTTTTTTTTGGTCTTTGCTGTAGCTTTTCGAGGGTCTTCTGGCCTATTCCCTATGATGGCGAACATTTATTTGGTGTGAATTCCAGTCTCAGGGTGCTGGGGGATGTGGTATTCCCACTATACGGATGTTGACCCCTTTTGTTAACACATACAGTAGATAACACATACATCTACAACCTACAAAGAGTCACAAGCGGAAGGTTAATTTTAAACTGCATTAAGAAGAGGCTCTATCTTTAATTGTATACGGCACTTGACATGTGGTTTATTTAGGTCACATCTGAAGCCTTAAAAGAGAATTGGGAATACCCCATATACATAAGGCTAGTATAATCTATAGAGGCAGAAAAGACCTATACTTGAAAGAACGCACACTCTAGGTGTATTTACAGGTTTGCAAAATGTTCGGATATCCACCACATTAGTATATTTTATACTGTATATGTTCTTTGTAAACAAGCTTATATTCTCTTTTGTAAAAACCTTAATAAAAATATTGAAACAGTTACTACAGTGTGAAGATGGTGGTTACCAAGGGTTATAGAGGTTTCTCTAGTGGCCTGTCATAAACATATACATGTGGCAGATGACTGTGAGGACGATGTTGTGGGTACTCCTTTTGTAGCCATCTCCCATAGCTATCAAAGCATAAGTACATCACCGAGGTCCCCAGCCTGTACACAGGTAGGGAAGAGGTAAGTGAAGTGCACGCCTGAAGTCAGCGCTAGGTGCACAGCGGGGCTCAATAGTGTTCCTGGGTGTGAGGTAGCAGTGATATGCTGGAGAGGGCAAGGGGCAAGTGACTGTAGTGATGTACAGTAACAACAGTTTACTAGAGTTCAGTCGTCTGTTCCAGTAAAGGTACCCCATGTGTGAAGCAGTGACCCTTTCCAAAGGGCCTAGTGTAGCCCAGAAGGCACCATGGGGTAGGCCTCTCGTGACCCTTGCTTGGCGTCCAACAAGGGAAGGCGCGTTGACCACCGGATTACCCTGCTCCCTCACACGGTGGCTCAGCACGGATCCTAGAAGCTAGTGGAGATGACTGCTACATACATGTAACTATGTAAAAATTGTCACAACTAAACAGCTTTAAAGTGGTTCTAAATGCTGAATTTTTTTTTTTACCTGTGTGCAGCTCCCTTTTGATCCAGCGACGTTCACCATGGCCTCAGCTGTCCTGGGACTCTGCCGCCTCATTGGCTGAGACAACAGCAGGAGCCCACTGGTTCCCATTGCTGTCAATCACAGCCAGTGAACAAATGAGGAGAGAGTGGGGGGGGGGGCAGGGCCGAGCCGCAGCTCTGTCTTATGGATGCATAGAACAGCTGCTCAGGAGTGAGCACGCAGTGGTGCCCCCAGCTTTCTGTGGGGGGGCACTGCTTGAGAGGGAGGGCTGGCAGGGGGGCTCGAAGAAGAGGATCGGAGCTGCTCTGTGAAAAAGAAGAAATTGAGCTTTAGGCTCTATTGTGCGACTTGTCATGCATCTTTGAACATCAAAGCCTTTTAACAAGTCGTTCCCCATGTTTTACAATAACCATATATGTGTGACAAGTTGCAGCGACTTCAAAGTAGTTCATGCACTACTTTGGTCTGACTTTCATGCAGCTTGAGGGCCATATGGTTCAATATTAGGGATGAGCCGAACATCCCCCGGTTCGGTTTGCACCAGAACTTGCGAACAGGCAAAAAATTCTGAAGAACACACAAACACCGTTAAAGTCTATGGGACACGACCATGAAAAATCAAAAGTGCTAATTTTAAAGGCTTATATGCAAGTTATTGTCAAAAAAGTGTTTGGGGACCCAGGTTCTGCCCCAGGGGACATGTATCAATGCAAATATTTTTTTTAAAAATGGCCGTTTTTTCGGGAGCATTAATTTTTTTTTTTTAATGCTTAAAGTGAAAGAATAAACATGAAATATTCCTTTAAATATTGTGCCTGAGGGGTGGCTATAGCAGAGGCGTCGTCAGGGGGTGGCTATTGGGGCTACAGCCCCGAGCCTGGGGCCAATAGCCCCGAGTCTCTTGTCCCGGTCCAGAATGCAGGAGACAGGGGCGGACTGAGCCGTGGTAGCGCTGGCTCCGACTCCAGCTTCGCCCCCGCCTAACTCTACTTTTGGTCACTGGTTGCTATAGCCGCCTAGCAACCAGTGACGTCACTGCCCACTGTGCCCACACTGCCCAGCAGTCAAAGCAGAGGAGAATTGCACTTCCTCCTCCCCGCGATAGTGCTCATGGGGCCTGCGACTTGAGCGTCCCTCCGGTGGCGGCGTCAGTGCAGAGCAGCAGGGATGGGGATACCTGGGCAGCCGGGAAGAGCCCAGGAGGGAGGGAGAGAGAGAGAAGATACCACCACCCTGAGCAGCATCCCCAGCGTCTCCCAGAGCCTGCACTCCACCTATCAGCGTGCTGTGACTGGAACAGGAAGAAGGCGGGATCGATCGGCGCTCGGCTCTCCTCCTCTACTCTGGCTGCCTCACACACCAGCACCACGGCTGAGCTGCTGCTGCAGGACCTGGACACATGAAGTCTGAAGTCTGTTGCTCAGGTAGGTCAGTCAGTGTGTGTGTCAGGTACCAAGTCAGTGTATGTAGGTCAGGTAGGTCAGTGTGTTTCGGGTAGGTCAGTGTGTGTGTGTGTCGGGTAGGTCAGTGTGTGTGTGTCGGGTAGGTCAGTTTAGTGGTCAGCATGTGAGCTTACCCCCCGCCACACAACCCCTCCGCCCAACCAAAAAAACCCTGTGCCACTAGAGGCCCCCTCCCCCGTGCCGGCCTTGGACTTTGGGCTGAAGCCCCTGGTCTTTTTGCCACCTAGCAACGCCCCTGGTCTATAGTATGCCTGTGAAGTGGTGCATTTTTCCCGTATTTAGAACAGTACCACAGCAAAATGACATTTCTAAAGGAAAAATTGTCATGTAAAACTGATCACGGCTGTAAAGAATTGTCGGTCTCAGCATTATAAATAAAACTTATTGAAAAAAAGAGCATTAGTCCTCCCCCAGTCTATTACCAGGCCCTTTGGGTCTGGTATGAATATTAAGAGGAACCCTAAAGCAAAATAAAAAATGCGTGGGGGTCCCCCTAAAATTCATATCAGGCCCTTCAGGTCTGATATGGAAATTAAGGGGAACCCTGCGCGGTTAAGCGGGCCATACATGGATTGAAATTAAGCCAATTAAGCAGAGACCAGCCATAGTCGATTTATGTATGGGCTAGCTCGTTGTACACAAGTCAATCTATTAATTGACTTAAGCACAACCAGCCTTTCAGCTTTTTCCCAAAACAATCAGTGCTTCCAACTATATTTAGCAACACAGATCATTGTATTGTGTGGGTAGGGAAGGCTCCCCACTGGCAGAACACAATAACACTGGGGGAGTGATTCCCCCATCCACAGGTCAGCAGGTGAGAGGGTGTGTGGGGACAGGCTGGGGAGAGAGGTCTGTTAGCAGGGGAGTGTGAGGTGGTCATGGAGGGATATAAATCAGCTGGGGGGGGGGGGGTAATTGGGAGTGATATCTTCTGGAGTAGGGTCTATCATCTGCAGGTTGGGAAAGTGTCACCTGTGATAAAAGTTGAAGGGGGGTGGCTAACATGGGAAGTGGCTGGGGAGTGACCTGGTTGGTGGGGAGTGTGAAATGGATGATGTGTTTCAAGTTTCTTTCACATTTGCGGTAATGCCTACTGCCCTTTGGAGAGTGATCTGTGGTGGATTGCTTTTCAATGAGTGGTATAGGAGCAGGTGACAGGCGTTCATGAGGTGCTACTGCCACCTCCTTTTTTTTTTTTTTCTTTTTTACATTGCTGAATGATAGTTTTACATTGTTGGACTATGCTGCTACTGCGAGCGAGTTTGGCTTGCAGTTGCAGAGTCTCCCCATTGAGACGTTAGCAGCTAAAGTAAACAGCTGCAGAGAATGTGCAAGGTGAATGCTGTTCACGGGATAGTTCTAGGAGTTAAAAAGGAGAGAGGGAAGGACGAGCCAACTAAGTGTAGTATCCCAGTAGGCTTATTACATTGAAAAGGGATCAAAATGACTTACAAGATGTACATGAATAATGGGCTCATCTGTTTGTGGATATCTTGGCAATTATCCTTGTGCGTCCTGTCAGATGGTAATACGGTTGCAGCCACTCAGTATGAGATGGAACAGTTCCTGGAACCTCGATGAGCTAAAAAGTGTTCAACAGCTCGAAGGCCCACCTCATGAGGGATGAATGTGTAGAGGGATGATACATCAAGTGAGACCCATAGACAAGTGGGCTCCTAAGTATATGATGATGGCATTTCCAACAGCTGTATACCATCCCGAATGTATGATGGTAACTTTTGCACAAGAGGTTGGAGGAACTGATCGATATATATGGAAAAACCACGTGTGACGCTATCCATAGCTGTTACAATTAGACGGCCAGGTGGATAAGTAAATTCCTTATGAACTTTGGGCAAAATAAGGGGTTTTGTAGATTTTTTTCTTTAAGGAGGCCTCTGCTTTGGTGATATTCTCCTACGCTGAATTGGCAAGTAAAAAGGCTTCTGAGGAAAACACTGGAAAAGGGTCATGAGAGTTTTGAATATGTGTGGGAATCAGACCGTAATCTATTAGCTTCCAACACATACTCATTTCTATTCTGTATGACTATTCCCCCTCTTTTGTCAGCAGATTTTATAATACTGTTTGTGTTGTCAGTGAGTCTATAAAGTGCTTTATGCTCAGGAGTGAGATTGGAGGATCCATGAGTTTTAGATGAATTAATGTGGCACATCTTAAGTAAGTCAGCATATACTACTTTATAAAATGTTTGCACATACGGTCCTTTCTTTTGGGTAGGGTTGCAAATGTATTTGGGCCTAAGATGAGTGTTTTGAACAGGTGGAGAAGTGGGACAACAACTATCCGCATAGAGCTCCTCAAGGTGTGCTAGAATAGGTAATTCCATATCATTAAAGGCTATGGGTTCATCTACAATGGTGTCTGTGGTAGTCTGATCCTTAAGTATCGTACACACGATCGGATTGTTGGCCAACAGAGTGTCAAACTTTTGTCCGAAGGAACTTGTGCCAGGAACTTGTCTTGCATACTAACGGCACACAATTGTCGGCCAACAAACACGAACGTAGTGACGTACTATGTGGAATTTCAGCTCTTGAGTGCCACCGTTTGGGCACCTTCTGCTAATGTCATTTTTGGTGAGCATTGATTCCGAGCATGCGTGTTTGTACTTTGGACTTGTGACAGATTTGTGTACAGACGATACGAAAATCTGACAACAGATCGTTGCCCGCTGAAAATGTACTAGCCTGCCATCCAACATTTGTTGTTGGAAAGTTGGACAACAATTGTCTGATGGAGCATACTAACGGTCGGATTTTAGGCCAAGAGTCTGTCATCACACAATTCCCTGCCGAAAATCCGATCGTGTGTATTAGGCTTTGGTCGATTTTATGTTGCTCAATCTCTTAACCTGTGAGGTCTCTAATGAACTTGTTTAAATCCTTAAAAAGAGTAAAGGGGTGTGGTTGAGATGTGGGGGCAAAGGTTAAACCTTTGCTAAGTATAGAAATTTCATCACTGGAAAAATTGTGCCTGGAAAAGTTTAATGTTTTTACCGTCTGAGTTTTTAGTTTTTGTATATATATACACTATATGTATATGTGTATGTATATATATGTGTGTCTGTGTGTGTGTGTATATGTGTATATATGTATGTATGTGTGTGTGTATATAAATATAAATATATATATATATACACTACGTATGTGTGTGTGTGTGTGTGTGTATATATATATATATATATATATATATATATATATTAATGTTTTATATACCCCCTTCCATTTTTTACAACCCCCTGCATTTTTTATTGCTCAGTTATTTCTGTAAATACATTTTATCTGCAAAAATAGGCTTCCCTCTCTCTTTTTATAGTATATAGGTCCAACTGTAGGTTTCTAAATTGTACAAGTAATGTAATGATATTTTTATTGTATTCCTGATCATTGTAGCCCTCCGACCGGTGTTCTGCCGAGAAAGTTCCTCTCGGCGGATCAGGACCCCTCTCTACTGCGCAGGCGCAGCGCCTGCGCAGTAGGAGCTGGCGGAAATAGCCGAAGCGAAATAGAGAAGAAATCAGCTGTACACGGCACCTGTTAGAGGGCCCCTCGCGGGCTCGCTTCGCTCGCCACGCTTTGAGCACGGCCTCACTTCGCTCGGCACTTTTTTATTCCCCCTCTAGGTCCACTTGGATGGTGGGGCTTCAGCCTGGACCTAGGGCGCAGGCTCCATGCACAGCTGATTGAAGATTTTCATCTTCGCCTATTTTCAGCAGCTCCTGGTCATTCGTACTGCTCAAGCGCAGCGATTGCACAGTACAGGGGGGCAAGTTCTCGGCAAGACACCGTCACTACTGCCCATAGACTATTCAAGGACAGCCATGCCATTTCCACTGTAGGCCTGTAGAAGGAGCTGAATGCTGTGAGCGCGTAGCCTTGTGTATGTTTTTTTTCTTTTTTTTTTTTCCCACTTGTCAGTAAACTTCGACCCCTGATCCTTCCGGTGACGTCTTATCCGTGGTGCGTTCCACGCTGGTACAGCGCAACTTCCTGACTCCTCGAGGCTCCAGGAACTGTCACAGCCCTTACCGCGCGGCTGGAACCATATTACCATCTGACAAAACACACAAGGATAATGGCCAAGGGATCCACATACAGATGAGACCATTCATGTACATCTTGTAAGTCTTTTTGATCCCTTTTTAATATAATAAACCTACTGGGATCCTACACTTAGTTGGTGCATTCTTTCCTCTCTCTCCTGTGCTTCCTTTGGTTTATACAGAGCCGTCATAACTCTGAGGACAGCAGCCAGGGGCGGACTGATAACTCATGGGGCCCCCGGGCAATAGGAGATTATGGGGCCCCCAGGCAATCAGAGATTATGGGGCCACACAGTATACAATCACACAGTATACACATACACACAGTATACACAGACAGATGTAAAAAAAAACACAGATTTATACATACTGTCTCTGGTTTTACTGAGGCTGGCAACCCTGATGGGGCCCCCCAGTGGCCCAGGGCCCTCGGGCAGTGCCCGAGTTGCTCAATGGTCAGTCCGCCCCTGACAGCAGCCACAGGTGGTCCCATATATATACCTTTTCGGCATATGCTAATATCACAGCTATTGACTTCTTCTTGCCCTGTATCATTTAATTTTTGTTGGTTGGACTGTATACCATTATTCTATGCGCCAGTATCTCTTCCTTCTATGAGTTAAAAAGTAAGCTGGGGTGGAAAGGGTGCCTGTGGAATGTCCAGGGTTGATATCGGGAGGCTGCAGTAAGGTTTGTGGTGAGGATTTATGTGAGCGGAGAGTAGAGATCCTAAGGAACAGAACAAAGGGATAAGGTGAATGGGAAAATGTGCAGGAAGGTCGATTTAAGGAGCGTCCTAACTTATTGCAGGATTGTACTGGGACCAGGGGCGGACTGACAACTCATGGGGCACCCTGGCAATAGGAGATCATAGGACCCCCCCCGGGTCCCCGCCTATACTCAACCCACACAAAGCCCCACCTACATATTGCATTGCCCACATTACATGCATTCATCACAGAATTTCTCTACACTTTGTTCAAAATAAATGTTTAAGTCAAAGCAGAACTCCGGGAAAAAACATTTTCCCATGTCCTTATTGCTGATCTCTTTCACAAACTATGCTAGCCATGTTCTTTGAGCTCTGTAGTAGCCGGCTGAAAAACCATTATTGCCCTGTGATTTCCTGTTTGCAAGACTGCTGGCTGCTATTCTGCCTGTGTCCTCAGCCAGCGGTCTTGGCACTTCCCACCTGTAGTTCTGTAGAGCAAGCAGGGAGGAAAAAGAAATGTAGTGGGTGGAGAGGTCTCTCAGCCCCTGGTCTGTGCCACCCATGGAGGAGGTGTCCTTATCCTCCTCCACTCTTCTTCTTCTCCTCCGCTCCCTGCCAGTCTCCACCCCCGTCCCCGCACACGGCGGGATCGTTATCAGAAATCATCCAGATGATACAGCGGAGATCTTGGGCTGTGACAGGTATTTTATGTGAAATACCGAACACTGTAATTTCCCACCTCCCGCCAGCATTAGAACAGTGCGCTGTCAATCACAATGTCGATCCGCTGGACGTTGCGGCGATCGGTATTTCACATACCTGTCACAGCCCGAGATCCCCGCTGTCATCCGGATGATTTCTGATAATGATTCTGCTCTGCACTGGTAAGACACTGACGAGCTGCACTGGTGGTCACCGATGAGACCGCAGTGGTGGTCACTGATTGCTGGTAGAAAGATATCAAAGCTGCAGCAGGAGGAATATTTCTAATACTGAATTACAGCAGAGTACAGTGTGTATAATATATCATTATGGGCATGTGTCTACAGTTGCATAATGATTACATAAAGCATGTAAAGGCAATGTGTTTATCTCCTGTTGTGGCTGAAGGAGAGAGAACAGGCATGCTTTGCATTCATAAGGCTGTAACCTATCCATCATACTGTATGTTACTGAGTAGTGTGGCTGGCTGGAGAATGAGGGGGCGTGATTTATTTTGAAGTGGGCAAGTTCACATTTACATGTACAGGCCTAGTGTACCTCCCACATTCACTCCCATCTCAAAGATTCATGGGAAATGTAGTTCAATTATGGTTTAGAGAGATCGAGATGAGGATATGATGCAATCACTGTTCTAACAGATCCTCCCTGGCAGAATACGTGATGCATTTTTTGAATTAGAAAGCTGACTTTCTGAAAATTCAATTAGACTTTTCTCTTCAAGGGTAAGGAATTTCACAAATGTAATAACGGTTTAGTGTTTTGTGTGGGGGGTGTACTAATGGGGGATTTTTTGAAAATCCCGGAGTTCTGCTTTAAGAAAATGAAGAAAAATAAACTTGCATTACAGAAAGTGCACCTATAGTACATTTGTACCAAAAATAAAAAAAATAGTATAGAGTATTCAAAATCTGAGCACAAATTAGAGCAATGACCCCCACACGATTTTACCCCCTTCATGACCCGAGCATTTTTTGCTATTTAGTGCTGCTCTACTTTACCACTGTACCCAAATGAAAAGTTCTGTCATTTCTTTTTCACACAAATTGAGCTTTCTTTTGGTGGTATTTGATCACCACTGGGTTTTTTATTTTTTGTGATCTAAACTAAAAAAGACCGGCAATTTTGTTTATTTTCTGCTATAAAACATATCCAATAAAAAATTAAAAACATCAAATTTCTTCATGAATTTGGGCCAATATGTATTTTGCTACACCTGTGGTTAAAAAAAAAAAAAAAAAAAGTCCCAGTAAGCGTATATTATTTGGTTTATGTGAAAGTTATAGCATCTGGTATAGATACTCGAATTTGTATTTATTTTTTTATACTAGTAGCAGTGATCAGCGACTTATAAATGTGCAAAAGTGCAGCAAGATTGCCTGTCGGTGTATAGGATATATCCCTCCCCAGTGTCCCACCCCCCATTATCTCCTCACCCCATTTTCTCATCCTCCATTATCTCCTCAACCTTTCATTCCCCCCCCCCCACTGTCTCCTCATCCCTCCCATAGTGGCTCAGCAGTCCAGAGGCTTGGTCGCGGCTCCAGGCTCTCAGTGGCTCCGGCAGCTCAATGGCTTCCCAGACTGACAGACTCCCAATTTCTTCAAACCAACCAATTCTGAGCAGCTGGATACCGCCAGCACTCATGTTTCACTCTCTCTTCCCCGCCGCCGTCTCCTCTGAGTACACACCTCACAGTGGATCAGCATCTTGCCCACATTTCATTTGGAGCTCCTCCACACCTCAGCTGCTGAGTCCGTGCATGTCACCATTTTCTATCATAGGGTCTCCTAGTGGCACCAGGCCCTCAGAGAGTATCTAAGTGCCTAAATGGGCAGTCTACCCCTGGTTTTACCACATGTGCTGCCATGTCAATGCCCGGAAAACTGAAAATTGTATCAAATACTTACTGTAATTTTTCTTTCCTAGAGCCAATTGATGGCAGCACACTAAACCCACTCCATTCATTCCTAGTGTTGTACAGGGAATGGGCTGTGGGTGTCAACCAGGGACGAGACCAGTAGGGGGCCCCATGATAGAAAGCAGTGGTGCACATTGAAAACAGCGGCTGAGGTTTGGTAGTAACAGATCCCCTATCTTTCCCAGTTGATATAGATCCTGGGGCTCTCCCTAACCTGAACTGACGACTCAGTGAGTGGGAGGATGGGGCAGATCGGCTCTCCTCCTCCATACTGACAGCCAAAGGAAAGCAACACTGAGCCCCTGCCACCTGGGACATAAGCACTTCCGCTAATCAGAGCTCAAGGGGAGAGGAAAGGCTGGGCCCAGAGTGGGGAGGAGAAGGGATCTGGGCCAGGTGGCACTATGAGCAGTATTACAGCATGGTAGTGAGATCAAGAGGAGCAGGGAGGGGGTCTCCATCAACTATCACTGTGCTGTATAATATAACCATCTATCTGAGACTAAGGGATGTAGGACATCACTCCCAACATGCAGAACTGCCGGCTCCACTGCTAGGGGAAGCCATGCTGTCATCCTCACTAACCTACCTACTACCCCATTCACCTCTTCTTTCAGCACTACAATTGCTCTGTTTGAATAACTTTATGCTTCTTGCTTACTGCCCCAAGCACCGATCATGGGGGTGGTCTACAGAGCCTCACCTGTAAGTCCTACAGCAGGAGGGAGAACATCACTGTGTAAGAAGTGTGTGCCTGCCAGCTCTGAGCTCTGCTACAATCTTCGCCACTGCTCATGTCCCAGGTGGCTGCGATGGCCAGAGCAAAAGTAACTTATCTGAAATAAACACCAGGAAGGAGAGTGCGTCAATGCAGTTAAGCCATAGTTAAAGTGGCTGGAACAGAGCAGGAGGAGAATGGTAGCCACGTCCATCTGCAAGGCAGGAGAATCATCCGATACTACCAGCACTCCCTTTTCACACAAATCAACACTGCGCCCAGGGCAAGTGCCCCCCCTGCCCACAATGTACCGGGAAAGCGGTTCCACCCATCCCATAGCACTTCGCTCTCCAGCAGTAAAACATCATGCAAGCATGACACTGCAGACAGGAGGGAGCCTCAGGTCCTCCAGGAGTCCATCCGTGTTGCCGCTCCCCTTATGTCCTGTACACACGATCGGACATTCCGACAACAAAATCCATCAGATTTTTTTCCAACGGATGTTGGCTCAAACTTGTCTTGCATACACACGGTCGCACAAAGTTGTTGGAAAATTTGAACGCAGTGACATAAAACACGTACGTCAGGACTATAAACGGGGCAATAGCCAATAGCTTTCGTCTCTTAATTTATTCTGAGCATGCACGGCACTTTGTGCGTCGGATTTGTGTACACGCGATCGGAATTTAAACGATCGGATTTTGTTGTCGGAGAATTTTGTATCCTGCTCTCAAACTTTGTGTGTCAGAAATTCCGACGGAAAAAGTCTGTTGGAGCCCACACACTATCAGAATTTCCGACAACACAATCCGATCGCTCTTTTTCCATCGGAAAATCCGACCGTGTGTACAGAGCATTAAAGTGCTGCCTGGGTCCCATGGACCCACCAGGACCCATGCTATGGCTAGCCCTGCTTACAAGACAATTCCAAATGGTGGAAAAACTGTAAAATCAAAACATAAGCAGCAATCATGAACATTCAAAGATTGTTCAAACATAAAGGACGGGTTGCTACAAAATCACCCCCCACTCATCAAACCATGTCTCAAAATAGCAAATGCAGGGGTTACGAAACACACACAAAAAAAAATAGGAAAGAAAAAGATTGTATAAAGCATTCTGTGCATTTAGAGAGCTCA
The DNA here is from genome assembly GCA_037952925.1 of Lithobates clamitans. Taxonomy (NCBI): domain Eukaryota; kingdom Metazoa; phylum Chordata; class Amphibia; order Anura; family Ranidae; genus Lithobates; species Lithobates clamitans. Next base: position 866,797 of record JBBGZY010002118.1, read on the forward strand.
ATACGAAAGCTCCAGGAATGTTACCGAAGTCTAGGTACTGCCTGAAGGAATCCAGGGTTCCAAAATCTTTTCAAACCATTAGTAATTTATCAATGAGGATAGCCGAGTTTGACCTTGGTCAAGCCATTTTATATTGCTCCAAGATATTAATAGGGAGCTTGGCTTCTTCATGTAACCATATTCTCTAAGGTGTGAGATTGTAAAACTTCCCCAGCCTCAGAGAATATAATTTGTTGCCATCACCTTCCACCAAACCAGAGAGTTCCTTTCTTTGCTAGATAGAAGCATAGGCAGGTCAAGATTGGCAGCATGTCCGTTCCATGCCAACAAGATGTTGTGTTGGAGGCCTTGAATGGAATAGGGTGAATAGTCTCAAAGGAGGGCACCATGAGGCTCAGATGTGAGAATCTAAGATCTTTTTTTAATCTCAAGGTTCAAACATGAGATCTAAGAGACCATGTTGTTATTTAGATACGTAAACTAGCTATTAATGGCAAAGTCGATTCGCTACTTCAATGGCTGCATATTCAACACAACAATTTTCAGCAAGTGGGCCAAATCAGAAAACCATTGCACTTCAAAAAGTAGGAAGCAGGACATAAGTGTGTAGTGCTCAAATCTGGCTGTCTGTGTTACAATATGATTTTTTTTATATTAATCAGACATAAGATACATGGGACATACCATTACACAATAGTGGTTGGTCATAGAGATACTGTCAGGTTCTGGCTTGAGTAGACAATGGGTACGTTGTATTGTTGTATTCAATTGACAGTTTTCAACAGTCTATTTTTTCTACGGCTGCAGTAAATAGGTATGTTTTCTATTGTTTGGTAACTATGGTAAACAGCCTGACACATAAAAGGGGGATTTAGGCATAAGCTAGGGACACACACACCATCATGTGGTAAGATCAGAAGCCACCCATGATAGAAGAAAGGTGCTGGATGCTCCAGGAGAATCGATGCCAATGGAGATCACGAACATACAGTAACAGAAGACAAGTAACCTTTAAGTGTGTTGTACTAATATAGACCATAGGCTGTTAATTTGCTAGGCATTTTGTTTGTTATAGATATCTGTCAGTCTTGTATTGTATTCCTAATATTGTAATAGTTTTGCATGTACAGCATCTTTGTATAGTAAAAGCACATTTACACACTGCAGAAATCTCAGCTTCCTTGCTTATACCACAGAGTAACCTTGCTAGATAGACGCAAGCAAAACATTTGGGGCTCATGCCGCGATCTGTGCTATAATTCAATTGAAGCAGACCTGTTTTTCTGTAGTGTGTTGTGTAGCTTGTGCTAGGTGAAATTCTGCGTAAGCTGTTTAAGAAAAGCAAGGCTGCAGAGGGTTCTGGTGGCCAGAAGGAAGTGTGCAGCTTACCTATCTGGGCCAGAGACAATGAGTGGGGAGCCTCTTACTAAAGAATTTGTGAAGTATGCTTCTCCCTTGAACCTGACTTGGAGTGATAAAGTCTCAGATCATTTTGTAGATCTTAGCCTTAAGGGGTTGGATTTAAGTAAAAAAAAAAAAAAAAGAAGAGGACAGTGTCCACAGTGGGTTGGTATTTTCTTCATGCTATTTACACCGAATCACATAGAAGGGAGAAGGCAGAGGCAGAAGTTGGGGTATTAAAAGACCAGCTAGCAGTTGCTTCAGAGTGTGTACATTAAACTGCTAGTCGGGCTGATGATTTGCAAGAGCGGTGTGCAGCCCTCATGACCAAATCAATGAATGTCTTAAGGAAAAGGAAGGGCCGTAAACTTGTTAGTAAAGCCAGGGTACATGCCACTGTCACATCCCAAAATTGGGATTGTGAGGATGTGCTCTCCTCAAATGATAGTGAGGATGAGGAGATAGAGTTTGATATTTTGCATGATGATCTGCTAGTGCGAAAGAAAAAGTATGCCAGACCTCTCATTACTAAGCATAGGAAACGGCAACATGATACAAGGGATATGGCAGATGGGAAGGTGCATTATCGCAACCCCAGATATGTTGAATTTGAAGAAGTACGGGAGTTTACACAAACTGAACTCCATGAGCTGGTAAAACAATACAAACAAAGGTCTGGGGAACCCCTAGTGAGTTGGCTCCTACGCTTATGGGATGAAGGGGCGGACAGTGTTGTTTTGTCAGGTAAGGAAGCAGTGGTTATGGGAGTGTTAACACGTGATCCACAATTGCGTCAGGCAAGCCCGAGAGTTTAGCGTGAATTTTTCACTGTTAGACCTTGTAAGAGATGGAATAGTCCGAGTATACGCTAGTCCTACTGACCTGGAAAATACCTACTCATGGAGATCAAGGAGAGAGGGTATTTCCAGGTTACATGAGATGGGTTGTATAACTGGATTAAATATGTTTCCAGAATGGATAGGTCCAGATATGGAACCCTTTACGTCTGCACTGTGCTCTAAGCTGATGAAGTCTGCGCCATTTAATCTCAGGGCTCCATTATTGTCCTTGTTGGGAGGCCTGGGATTAAACAGCAAGATTCATTAAGCCACAGCCCTTTTAAGCCAGTTGGGAGAGCTAGAGGAGACTAAAACAAAACCTGTCAGGGCAGTAGATAAGTTCAAGGCCAGACAGGAAGAATACAAGCAGAAAAGAACAGAGAAGAAAGGGAATAGGGTAGAGAAGACAGGAGGTGAAGAGAAAACCAGGCTAGTTATTTCTAGGAAAGAAATGGGGGTGGACCTATTAAAGGCAGGAGTACCTAAAGATGAGATAGATGGGATTTCTACTGCAGAAATGCTGAAGAGGTGGAAACATTTAGTAGGGAAAACTGTCAGGGTTAGAAACACTACTCCTAGTGAAGATAACATCAGCCTGGACTTAGAGAAAACAGAACAGACCCCTCCTGTTAGCCCCAAACCAATTCCCAAAACTGAACATGAACCCAAACCTCTTTATCCTGGGGAGGTGTTAGAGAGTTAGAAAAGGGGATTGGGAGGTTCCTTATCCTTTATGAAGGGAAAGCGAGTCTCCTGTAATAGCCGTGAGGGCAGTGACAGCAGGAGACCGACGCCCATATGCACCTGTCACTGTATGGTGGGGGAAGTCATCTTCTCCTACACATGTAATGGCTTTAGTTGATAGCGGAGCCGAAGTTACACTTTTGCAAGGAAATCCTTCCCATCACAAAGGAGAATTGAATGATGTAGAAGGTTTGGGAGGGCAAACTACACCAGCAGTTAGGATACGGTGAAATTGGCTATTGGCAAGGGATCAGGATTTATGACAAATGTTTTGGTATCAGAGTTACCCAAAAATATTCTTGGGATGGATGTACTTCAAGTTTAGTCAATTCAGACTGAAAGAGGTACATTCACATTCAAGTATCCTGATAAAGTGCATCTGGTAAGGGCGGTGAAGGCTGTGGTCAGAGGTCATGCGAAATGGACCCCTGCCTACATTCCTCCACCAGAGAAGCCAGTCTGTCTCAAGCAGTACAGACTTCCTGGAGGCCACAAAGAAATTGGGGAGACCATTCAAGAATATTTGAGAGTAGGGATCCTTAGACGTGCTTTAAGTCCTTTCTTGTCTCAGGTGTTCCCAGTAAATAAACCTGATGGGACATATAGAATGACTGTGGATTACAGAGGTCTAAACAAAGTGGCACTTCCATTGAAGTCAGCTGTACCAGATATGATCTCAATTGTTGAGAAAATTGCTAAAGATGCAGGAGAATATCATGCTGTGATAGACCTGGCTAATGCTTTCTTTTCAATTTTGATAGACCCAGAGCGTCAAGAGCACTTTGCTATGGTGTGGGACGGCCGCCAGTACACTTTTACCGTGCTTCCTGAAGACTATGTTCATTCTCCAACGATTTGTCATGGACTGATTGCCCAAGATTTAAGTACCCCGAGTTTGAAAGTTGCTGTGTTCCACTATATTGATGACATCATGATCTCTGGAACAAAAGATGATGTAACTGAAGCACTGCACCTGCTGATACATTACATGGAGAACAGAGGGTGGGCTATCGACAAAGACGAAGTCCAAGGACATGCCACAGAAGTGAAATTCCTGGGAATTGTGTGGACTGGGCCAAAGAGGAAAATTCCAGAGACAGTTGTGCAAACTATCCAGGCTCTGTCACCTCCTACTACCAAAAAGGAGGCACAGAAGTTCATTGGAGTTGTGGGGTTCTGGAGGTTATTTATCCCACATCTTGGACTGATTTTGAGGCCTATATATAATGTCACCAGGAAAAAGACTGAGTTCTCATGATTGAGAGGCCTGCACAGATCTGGCAGATTGACTTCATCAATCCCCTGCCCTGGGGAAACAATGGACTGAGATATTGATGCACTGCAGTGGACAACTATTCAGGACTTATGCTTGTTCATCCTTACAAACGTGCAGATCAAGCCACAATGCTTCAACTGCTCCAAAAACTTGCTTATGGTTGTCCCAAACAAGTCCAAAGTGATAACAGCTCACACTTCACCAGATCAACTGTACAGCAGTGGGCCAGATTCTGAAGTGTACTGGTTGTGCCACATCCCATACCATACACTAAGGGGGTGGGATCAGGTCCTCACAAAGACAATCATGTTGTTAAATTGTAGACCAATAGCACACCGTATGAGAGGATGGTAGGGGCTGGGGAAGACTCCACAGCTGGAGTGCAGAGTTCAGTATTTACGTAAGGTTCCTGAAAGAACAGGGCTTAACAGATACCATGTTACTGCTTCCCAGGACATAGAAACCAAGCGTGATGTATCTGAAGCCTATCTAGGAATGAGAGGGAATCTGGCAGGAAGGTTTGAAGTGATATTTGCATTGGCAGATGAGCTTGAAGACAGTGGCTGGGACTCTGACTGGTTAGTGGACACTTCTCAGCAAGAGTTGTAAAGTGAGGCTACATAAAACAACAGTGATCTTCTGGGAAATATCAGTACATTTCCTCTCCTCCCTATTGATGTTCTTTGGGAGGGTCAAAAGTGGGTACGGGGGGGGGGGGCAAAGTGTTTCAGATATCCAGGCAAGAAGCCATTTAGAGGAGAGATTTTAGCTGAAGGGCCTGGATCTACTGTTTATGTATTATTAGAAAGAACAGATAACACTTAAGTATAAGTCGAGTTTTTCAGCACTCTGTGCTGAAAGTGCCCCCTCGACTTATACTAGAGTCAAGCACTTTTCTGCAGCAAAAAAAAAATATTTTCTGAACTGAATTTGGGGGGCCCATATCTCAGAGCCACTTGGTGCTAGGAACCCCAAATTTGGTATGCAAACCCAGTGGACCCAAGATACAGGGCCCCAAAATTGGTTCGGAAAATGTCATTCTCTGCTGCAGAAAAGTGCTTGACATTTTCTGAACCGATTTTTGTGGCCCTGGATCGCGGGGCCACTTGGTACTAGAAACCCCAGCTTGGATATTTTATGGTGCTAGTTCCACTGGGTTTGCACACCAAATTTGGGTTTCCTAGCACTAAGTGGTCCCGAGATACAGGGCCCCAAAGTTGGTTAACTGTGTCCATCTGCAGCAATGTCATTTCGGGACCCTTTGGGTTCAGAGACCCCAAATTTTGGCTGCAGCTAGGGGGCATCTAGGAACCCTTAACTACAGAGTTTGAAGTTACCTATGGCTGCAAATGGGCATTGTTGACCCTCTTTTCCACTTACAGTAGCTGTGCATTTCTCACCCTCGTCTTATACTCGGGTCAATAAGTTTTTCCCATTTTTTGTGGTAGATTAGGGCCTAGACTTATAAGTATATACAGTAATCCGCTTTGTTTTCCACTCCACAGGCTGTCTCTGATTTGATCCACAGGACATGGAAAGAACGACGGAAGATCACAAGAGCTGTGGAGAGCAAGGCCTTTGATGTAGTACAAGCCTAGACTTGTTTCTAAAGAACTTCAGAATGGACTTTCTAATGAACTTTATGGTGTCCGTTTATGAAGCAGTGAAATCTATTCACTGCTTCGTTCTCCGGCATTCACAGTGAAGATCTTTCACCTCTGTGTGCCTGTTTATGAAGCGGTGTAGATCGCTTCACCTTTGGAGGAGTGAAGAGATCTACAAATGCTTCAAATAGTGGAGAACAGCCCCTGATACTGGAATCTCGTGAGACTTTACGAGATTATAGCACCAGATGTCAGTTTATCAAGCAGTGATAAATTATCACCGCTCAACGGCGTGGATTAATGTTAATAAAATAACGAGTCCCCCTACATCATACACACATTATATATACATGTATATATACACACACACACGATATTTATATACATATACATATATACACATACTCAAATATGACAGGGGGACATGCTTACAGTGTTGGGGGGGGGGTCTGAACGAGGCATAAGTTAAAAATCTTCCTCCTCCCCCCTCAGATCCCCCCAGATTTCCTCTTCACTCCCCGATTCACCACCTCTGAGCTGGTGAACCCGGGAGTGTGAATTCTGACTCAGATCGCCAGTGAAGCAGTGAGATCACCGCTTCATAAACTGGCCATTACTGTGTCATTCAATGAGGATTCTGTGTGTAGAGATAATCGGCGGGAGAACAAGTTCAAACATGTTCTCCCCCAATTATCACTGTTTCAGAAACTGTTTATGGACTGTGATCCTCGGGATCACCGCTGATCACTGCTTCATAAACGTACACCTTAGTGAAAGACTGAAACACCTTCTCAATGACAATTATGGGAGGTGTTGCATTCAAGGAAAATGAATGTTTAAAATGAGTTCATAGTAATGAAGTGATTTTCTGTATGGAGTCTGAAAGGGAAAAGAAAAAAAATATAGGACATAATGTGTTTGTTACTATGATTTTTTTTTTTTTTTTATATTAATGGGCCATAACATTACACAATAGTGGTTGGTCATAGATACTGTCAGGTTCTGGCTTGACAATGGGTACATTGTATTCAATTGACAGTTTTCAACAGGCTATTGTTTCTATAGCTACAGTACACAAGTAAGAGATTTACTTGTTTAAGGTTCTTTCAGCTCTCAAACTAAAAGAATGACTGTTACATAAAGGTCAGGTTTTGGCTTGATTAGACATTGGGTACGTAGATACCATTGTTGTATTCAGTTGACAGTCCATTGTTAAGTGTTCTTGCATAGTAAGACCACTTACTGTTATCTCACATATATTATTATAGCCAAATTTACCACCCTAATTCCTCCCACAATTTTTACACTACATAGACAAGTAATATACCCAAACGTGCGGATTGTTCCTGAATGGTGTGCTATTACTTTGTGGAACGTTTCGCCGAATGGTTCACGAAATATCGTCGTTTTTGTGGCGAAATTGGTCCCATAGGAATGAATGGGGAAACTAGAGTGGGAGGTGACAAAAGCTGAAAAATCAGAACATGATTTCTAAACTGCCGCCACTCCCTCATTTTCAAGCCCACCTACAAAAATCTTATATCAAAACATTCAGCTATCCCTGCTGCCACTAAACATGTCCACGGCTAAGCCATAGTCCTGATAGTTTTCACAATATGACCATTTGTTTGCAACTCACGCCATCCATTGACATTCATTGAAACTACACTCTAGCCCCTTCAAATTTGAAGGGCAATTTCTAAACTGCGACCATGCCTCCATTTTTAATATTTCAGAGACATACTATGTATCAAAATCTGGGTCTTGTGATTCTCACAATATAAAGATCTTCGCTGTAGGGTTTATAGTTTTTAAAATATGGCCATTTGAATTACTGCACAGTTACTACAGCTATCATGGTCCTGTGTATTGAGCAGTATTTGTGAAGCATAAACAGGACATGAGCGTTGCTAGGAAACAGTGGTTGTAAACACAAGATGCTGAGACCCCCCCCAAATGCATGTGGTCATACCTTCATCTGCTAGACTTGATAATGCTTGTAGACTCCTACCACAGTTTTTACACTACAGGGACAAGTAATATACCGAAACGTGCGGATTGTTGTGCTATTACGTTGTGGAACGTTTCGCCGAATGGTCCACGAAATATCGCCGTTTTTGTGGCGAAATTGGTCCCATAGGAATGAATGGCGAAATGTTCAATGTCATTTAATTGGTGTGCTATTACCTTGTGGAACTTTGTGAAAAGCTGAAAAATACCAGTGTGAATCCGGCCTCAATGTCATTTAATTGGTGTGCTATTACTTTGTGGAACGTTTTGCCGAATGGGTCACAAAATATCGCCGTTTTTGTGGCGAAATTGGTCCCATAGGAATGAATGGCGAAATGTTCAATGTCATTTAATTGGTGTGCTATTACCTTGTGGAACTTTGTGAAAAGCTGAAAAATACCAGTGTGAATCCGGCCTCAATGTCATTTAATTGGTGTGCTATTACTTTGTGGAACGTTTTGCCGAATGGGTCACAAAATATCGCCGTTTTTGCGACAAAATTGGTCCCATAGGAATGAATGGTGAAATGTTCAAAACTAGAGTGGGAGGTGACAAAAACTGACAACCCCATGATCAGCCAAAACATTCTGACCGCCCCATGAAAAAAAAAAAAAAATGTTCAGCTCTTTCAGCTAATGATGGGACTTTTTTACTACTATTTATACTTTTTAAAATATTAAGCTTTTTAACACTTTTCACAGTTACTCAAGCCACTCCAGCCAGTTACTCCGCCCACTTCAGTTGTAGAGGCAAGAACACTTTTCACAATTTCCCCAGAAATTGTAGCGTTTCTACAGCTACAGTAAACAGGTATGTTTTCTGTTTGGTAACCATGGTAAACAGCCTGACACATAAAAAAAAGGGAATTCAGGCATAAGCTAGGGACACACCATCATGCGGTAAGATCAGAAGCCACTCATGATAGAAGAAAGGTGCCTGATGCTCCAGGCAAATCGTTGCCAATGGAGATCACAAACATACAGTAACAGAAGCTAAAGGTTACTTAAGTATGTTGTACTAATATAGACCAGAGACTGTTAATTTGTAAGGCATTTTGCTTGTTATAGATATCTGTCAGTCTTGTATTCCTAATATTGTAATAGTTTTGCATGTACAGCAAAAGCACATTTACACACTGCAGAAATCTCAGCTTCCTTGCGTCTATCTAGCAAGGTTACTCTGTGGTATAAGCAAGCAAAGCACTGTCCCATGTGTATTACAAGAAACTTTTTTTTTAATTATTAGACTCCTTTCACATGGGGCAGACACCGACAGCAGATCCACCCACTCAGCAGGGGATCTCTCCATTGATGCCCGCTAAGCAGGCAGACAGGTGCGCATCTGCTCCGCTAATGCAGAGCAGATATGGCCCGCTGTTCTATGGGGCGGTTGGATGGAAACAGACTGCTTATCCGTTTCCATCAGACTGTCATCTGATGGACGGAAGGGGAACAGATCCATCTGTCTGTTTTTTTGGCAGATTGGATGCCGGCAGGTGTGAGCAGACATGTCCAACTTCCACAACTGCATTGAGAAGATTGGAGGTTCCGATCGGGTCCAGACCAGATTGGAACAGCCATGTGAAAGGGGCTAAAATGGTTACCATTTACAGATATAGCCAAGAATTAACACTTATGCATTCCTCCCTGATGCCGCCATTTCCCCCCCCCCCACCAAAAAAAAAAAAAAAAAAAAAAACAAACAAACACAAAAATCCATGCCATGTGATTTCATAATGTTGCATTTTACTTTTAAAATTCATTCATACATTTTCCAGCAAGAACAGTCCAATCACAGGAATAGATTAAATGGTCCATTTACACAGCAGAGAATACTCATCTCATACTTTCTGAAAAGGCTTGTTTAGCTGCTCTGATAAAAATGTAATACATATCTGAACATCATTCAGGCAATACAAGAGGGGAAATCAAAGTGGAGTGGAAGATGTGAAGATGTGCAGAGATAAGATTGCATGTGGTAGTTTAGTGGTTCAGTCTAGTATACCCTACAGAAGGAACTGGACAGCCTCGTCTCTGGTGCATATAGAAGAGCCTTTGTACAAGTGTGAATCAAAAATGTAAAAGCCAAATCCAACCAAAATCAATGTTAGACATGGGCATAGTAGTTTGGACTCCCCCCAGGAGTAGCATGGTATGATCTTGCAGCAGATATATATAAAAAAAAATTCAGCAGTCACTCTTGCAGCTCCCCAATATTTGTTTGTTCAAATAAAAAAGGGGGCTGCAACAGCATTTGCTGGTTTTAGAATGCCCATGACAGTTGAATGAAAAACTTTAGCGCAGGATCCAATGCCTTTTAGAAAGTAGAACTAGCAAGCATGCAATTCAACTTAACAGCAAAATGTTAATTTGGGAGAAAAAAAAAAAAAAGTGACAGCCAAGCTATAGGTCTTTGTAGAATACAGATTACAGCCAGTGGCCTTGCACATTTATAATATCCCTTTAATACAAAAATATAGAAGTAATCTTCGGGGGAGAAAAAAAAACAAAAAAAAAACCAACACATTCTAAATATAGATTTATAATCTGTAGTGAATTGGGGTTTGGAGTTGAGAAATAGAATAGAGAAAGACCAACAAAAATATACATCCCTTCAAAATAGTGATAAAGAGGAAGACGTGCAGTACAGTACAAAAATAGTCAGCAAAACTTGTGAACAGTTTATTCTTATAAATAGTTTTAATTTGCAAAATATATATATATCCAGAAGTTAAATCCAAGTAAAAAGTAAAGGAGAAACACAGAAATAAGATACAAGTGAATGAAGTTAAATAGATTTTCAGGCAAAAACATTCACAGCAAGAAGCAAACCCCAAGCGCCAGCAATAATTGCCCAAAACTCATTAGCATTTCATAGCAACACAATAATTGAATCAGACCATTGTGTACATATGTCAAGTTGACTATACAAACTTGCTTCAGCAGCTATTAGGTATAGGAGCTCTGTTCAAAGCGGACTCAACAATGTAGACCTCGTTACATCATGGGTTCTTTAATGATGAACTCCAGCTTGATATACTTTACGTAGTTCATTTGGGCCAGCTTGGTCCAAACTGTCACTTACCAACATGTGAGCCCGCTGGATGTGCAGAGGGAAAGAAAAAAAAAAAAAAAAAAAAAAAAAACACACACCTGTACATAGCTACTGCTACATACAGCACTGTTCTGGGTATGAGACTGGAATGTCAAACCAAGAACATAGTATCCGATCAGCACTCAGCCAGAGAAAGCAATGTATTCTATCAATGAATACAAAGCTTCCTATGCTTGGCCGAGTCAAAGGCAAGCTGATGTCACAACCTCTGACTCAGGGGGAGCTTTGTATTCATTGCTAGAAGGCATTGCTTTCTCCAAATGGCTGAGCGCTGATCAGATAAACTATGTTCTGGGTACGAGACAGGAACTCTTGGCTTGTACCTGGAACAGTGCTGTATATATGTAGCCTCAGCTACATCATTTATGCTGCACATCCAGCAGCCTCTCCTTAGTGGGGACATAGGTTGATTGAGCCAAGTTTGCCAAAATGAACCATGTAAAAAAAAGTATATCAAAAGCTTGTGTTGAGCTTTAAGGATCAAGGGGAATATGAAGCTGCACACCAGTTCCCAGCCCAATCACCAAGTGTAAAAAAAAACTGCTCCAGCTGGTCTCCTCCCAAGCCCTGGCCCTTTAATGCATTTCACTGTCCCACAGGCTTAAGTCCTAGCCATAGACCTCTATGACTAAGCCTGAGGGAGGGTGAAATGCATCAGTGGGGTGTGGCTTGGGAGGAGACCAGCTGAAGCGGTCTTTCTACACATGGCGATTGGGCTGGCAACTAGTGTGCAGCTCCCCATTCTCCGATTTGTTTCGGCAAGCTGGACAAGCCGTGTTGGATGCCAAGACCCTGCAGCATTGAAGTCACTGGTGTGGTTGCATGTTTGTGCCTGGAGCAGCACTCTTCCCATTATTAGCATCATGGGCCCTTTGGTGTAAAGTTAAGCTTCAGCAGCTGTCAAAAATATAGCCCACACCTTTCTGAAAGTAAAGCGCAAGCCCACCTAAAATAAGGATTGCAATTGTGGGCAGAGTGGGCCCTCAAGGCAAAATCATAATGAACCAAGGGCTTGCCCAACATGTCCCTGACCTGTAATTTCTAGATTTACTCCTATGGAGGATACAGCAGAATACACAGAATTTTTGTGGATTCTCCCATAATATGGAAGAACACAGGCAGTTAACAGTAAATACAACTTTTTAGCCAAGCTATGTCCTGGCAAAGTCAAAAAGTGGATGGATGGACCAGAGCCCTCAGCAGCAGATTTAAAGAAAAATATAAAAAAAAAAAAAAAAAAAAAAAAAAAAAAGAAAGCACCAGACAAATGCTATGACTACAAGGTATTTCAGGGTTTCTGGAGGGCTTCACCAGGACAAGAACAGAACCAGACAGGTCTGCCAAACTCAAGGCGGCTTTCTGCCTACCCACAACAGGACCCTATCTTTGGAATACATTTCCTCAGGAATTCTGTTTAGCTGTCCAGAGCTCCCAGTTCTTAGAACTTAAGTCCTCTAAACATCTTTTTTAAATTAATGCCCCATAAAATAATTCTGGACTATAGACTGGTGGTCCTCTTTCTAGACTTTTCTCCCATACCTGGAACGAGTAAGAAGATCAGAGGCGTCAGATTTGGCATTTGCCCATTTGTTCCAAATTAGATACAGCTACTGAAGCAAGCCACTTATGGCAGCCAACTAACATTCAAAAGGAGAGGTCACAATGGCAGGCTCCATTTTCTTATTACAGGTTTACTTTAAAGGCCAGAGAGTACAAGGTAATAGAAGGCTGGTAGGGCAGACATGCTCGATTTTGTCAGTCATGGATCATTCAGTGCTTTTAGGATAGTAACGTTTAAACCCCACTTTATGCATTAAAATAATAAATTAAAAAAAAATAAATAAATAAAAAAAAAAGAGGAGTTGGCCTACAACTAAGTGCTGAACTACGCTGATATTTTTAGCACACAGTCATGCAAGTATTCTTTGCACTAACAGTGTCATTTCAGCATTGAGTGCTTTACTACCGAGGAGATCATTTCCTAGCTCAAGTGGCAGGGAAATGTTTGCTCAATTAGGAAACTAGATATCAAGAAACGTAAGTAATTAAAATGCAAGTTAGCATTTGATAAAAACATATGCCATTAAACAGAAACATACTTTTAGGACTTGAGGTATTGTCAAACGTGTATAGTTTTAAAACCCCCTAACAAGCCATTGCAAAGGATTAGTAGTGCCTGTATTTAAGTGCGCTAATGTTAAGAGGGGACTTGAGAGCATCCTCACCACCAGTAAAAATCTCATCTGTTTAAGCAGACAAGATGTCCCTTAAAAACGGTTTTTAATCATCCTGCCTTGTGTTTTGCACTTGGCCTTTACAAGTTCTCTTATTTGTCTCATGCAACAAGTTCTCTTGAAAGCAGAGATGCAACTTGTCAGAATAATTCAATTGGGTTAGATAAGGTCTTTAAGACGTTGCTAATGTACATACTGATGAGGAACCCTTTTTTGGCTCAGAGAGGCAACAGTACAACATGACAAAATAAAGAGACAAAAAGATTACACTACCACATGACAGAAAGGGCAAAAACAAAATCAAGGCAGCACTTACAGGCGCTACAAGACAGACATCTTAAATAAAAGTGTAGCCTTCCAACTACACGACAACATTTAAAAACCTTTAAATAAAAACAAAAACGTCAAAACTTTAAAATTTATTGCAGCAGGAAACTTGCGCTCTACACACAAGCTTCTGACAATTTGACCATATTTAACGTCCAAGCTGCAATCGCAGCTTACACTCACAGCTTAGGCGCTAGGAGTTGGCAATTAAAAACAAAAAACAGGAAAAGAGGAAAAGCCTCAAGGTAAGGGACTTGTCTCATCTAGGAAGAAGCCCGCAGACTTCCCGTAAACTAAAAGATCCTCTTGCGTTTCATGTAGGAGTCTGCATAGTGCCCACCAAGGCCTTGTGAATGCTGTCCAACATATCCTCCCTCGGGGCTTGGCTCAGGGGATGGGATCAAGTGAGAAAAGCCTCGTTTTTGGGCTCCAATGGGAGTCTGAAAAGAAAGGGTTTTAAAAGTTTAGAAATTGTGTTCTATGGCCATTTCTTGTATGTCAGCTAAAAGAAACTGCAGTGTTGGCCCTGTGTTATGGAGGGGGGGGAAAAAAAAAAAAAAAAAAAAAAAAAAAAAAAAAAAAAAAGCCACTGGTCTTACTTTACAGGAATTTCCAGAGTTTAGCACTTGATCTTCATAATCCAGAAGCACTCCTCCTGGACTGGTAGGAGGCATGCCCACAGCCTGCAAAAAACACACCAGTTTGCATCAGATTCAAGATAGAAATATAACCCAACACTCTATTCAAACAGCTTTGGCTCCAGTACAAAACAAGCTTCTCACTTTGTTCAGGTGAGTCTGCTGCAGCCCAGCATGCAATCCACTGGTGAAGTAAGAGGTAGGGGATCCAGCGCTAAATGGAGGCAGAGGAGCTGGCATACTGCTACTGCGCTCTCGATATCTTGAAGGTGGTGAGACCTGTAGGGGGGAAAAAAAAAAAAAGCCTTTAGTTATACTTTAAGGTCTGTGCTGGTGCGCCTCTTTAAAATTTACTTGTTTCTGCCCCAATTATTGAGACTAGTAAAAGTAATCTGGAGATTGTTTGTTGTTTTTTTTTAAGTTTTGGATAGAGTAAATATGGTTTAGAACACCTGTCAGTATTTATATAGTCTGTGCCCCCATTAGGGAGATCCACCCTCTCCATTTGTCCTCTTTACCATCATTAACTTTGCAGGAGGACCTACCTAAGGAAGGCATCAGAGAACCCTCACTTTTCTCCACATTTCGCTGCCAGCAAGAAGCCATGGCTGGCTGAGGGATAATAGGCCTGTAAACCCAGCGGGAAGCTGCCACTTAGCTGGGAAGTGTGTCGGCCTGTGCCAAAACACTAAAGGGCACTTTTTTTTGGGGGTGCTGTCACATGTACTTCCTGTGCCCTAATTGACAGAAGTCAGCTTGGTTAGTGGTTGTGGTATCAGGTGGAGGGAGTTGAGCCATGCAGGCAAGGAATCCCTATAGGATGTGAATAGGACATAAAATGGCCAACTGGCCCACTTTTATTTTCCAAGACTGCTACGCCTGTAAATCCCCTCCTAAGAGGAAGACACACACGCCAAGTTGCAGGGCCAGGTAGGCTCAAACATCACCCCACAGTGGGCATGCCCCAGGACCTTCACTCAGTTATAGTAGGTGAGGTTGAAAAAAAACTACTAACAAGTTCAACCTATGTGCGTGATTTAATGTCAGTATTACATGGAATATCCCTGTATGTTGTGGTCGTTCAGGTGCTTATCTAATAGTTTTTTGAAACCATCGATGCCCCCCCGCTGATACCACCTGTGGAAGGGAATTCTACATCCTTGCTGCTCTTACAGTAAAGAACCCTCTTCACAGCTTAAGTTTAAACCTATTTTCTTCCAATTTTAATGAGTGGCCATGTGTCTTGTTAAACTCCCTTCTGTGAAAACGTTTTAGCCCCATTATGGGGTCACCATTACGGAATTTGTAAATTGAAATCTTATCCCCTCTCAAGTGTCTCTGCTCCAGAGAGAATAAGTTCAGTGCTCGCAACCTTTCTTCATAACCAATATCATCCAGACCCTTTATTAGCTTGGTTGCCCTTCTTTGTACTCTCCATTTCCAGTACATCCTTCCGGAGGACTGGTGCCCAAAACTGGACAGCATATTCCAGGTGCAGCCGGACCAGAGTCTTGTAGCGTGGGAGAATTATCGCTTTATCCCTGGAGTTAATCACCTTTAAATGAATGCCAATATTCTGTTTGCTTTGTTAGCAGCACCTTGGCATTGCTGAACCCATCTACTAGGAGCCCCAGGTTCTTTTCCCATCCTAGATTTCCCTCAAGGATTTATGTCTTGGACCTGTAAAGCTCCTAGTCAACCAGCAGGATCACCATGTATGTCAGCGTTTGTTGCCCACAGGGCCCAATGCCAAATGGCAGACATTACAGGCCAACCCCACTCTAGTATGCTGGGCCCGGGTACAGTTGCTCTTAGCTTGCTGTAGTGACTGATCGAGATAGGGCCCATCACTGCCCAGATAAGGGTGTTAGGAACAGGCCCAGAGATTACAGGGAGTCTCCAAAGGTCTGAGACTCCGGAAAGCACCCATTGGACACTAGCACAAAACTGAAGCTTGACTGAGCTGGAAGGGGTTGCATCTGGGCAGAGATGCCTGCTTTTTTTCCTGGCCAGTGTCCATTCACCTCAAGGCGGCAACATAACCCATACAATGATTACTCAACTCCTGTGTAGCTTGGCATCTACAATTATTGTTTACCTTATTCCTGGGCTCTAATGAACTCAGATTTGGCACAGTACGGTCCCGGTTTTGGGAAAAGGTTTGAGGTGGTAGATCCTGACAGGATAAGGGGGAAAAATAAAATACTCACATCATAGCCAGAACGCAACGTGAAAATGCATATAAGAGTCATATCAAAAATTGCACCTGCCATTTACCAGGCGACACTACAGCAGGGGTAGGCAACTTTAGCACTCCAAACTCCAAATCCAATCATGCCTCTGATTGTTGGACTTCTGTCACCACAGCTGGAGGGCCAAGGTTGCCTACCCTTGCTATACAGTGAATAGGATAGCTAAGGCAAACTGCTTAGTTTTTACAAAAAAAGTAGTGCAGAATATTTTGTACATTGTTATACATTTCAGGTCTGCCTATGTAGTGTTTCTGCTCAGCAAGGGTTTCATTTAGTCATGGCAGCAAGTTTAGCTATATCCTTCTGGGAGGTCGTTCCACAAGATTTTGCAGAATGTCTGGGAATTTGTACCCATTCAGCCAAAAGCAAAAAAAAGTTACTCATAGGGACAGTCAAGTACACGAGCTGCACCGTCGGGTGTTAAATCATTTTCAAACACACACTTTCTATGGATTACTTACATGGAGTTTAGTTTCATATGCACTTATTTTTAGTCCCCAATTTGTCAAACACAAATTGACGAAACCAATTGCACCTTAATCAGAATTTGTGATTCATGGTTACGGTAATTAAATTTTTCATTAATTACATTACGATGTTAACAGATTGTACTTAGCACTGCATTGTTTTAGCACTGCACATTTTTATGTTATTGTGCCTGGTATCTAGGTTATAGTGCATAGCTACTGTTTTAGTTCCTAGTGCAGGTATATTTTGTATATAAATAGTTAGTTACTCATGTTGGATGAGAAGGCCTGGCCTGAAAATCAGTTCAATTTATTAGTTAGTTCATTTAATGCCAGGGCTCTGTGCAGCACTGTAGTCCCTATACAATGCATGCACATGCTGAATCTGGCATCCCAGACCATTTCATATGGTCCCTGCACCTTTCTGCTGCAGACTGCAAAGACAAGGTGGGGGCAGGAGAGGATGACAGAACTCCTCTGCCAGATCCTGCACTCCACAGAGTCTTGCCTCTGCCAGAGAGAACCACTGCCAGACGAAAAAACCACCAAGAGGGGGAAAAAACAAAAAAAAACAAAAAAAAAACCCCAACCACCACAAACACAGGACTCAAATCATCAGTCCCTAAATACAGTCTCACATTTGGGTGCTACAACTACCAGGAGTGGGCGCCAAGAAGCCTTGTAGGAAAAGCCAAGCCTGGCATAACCATACAGGCGACTGTCAAATATGCAGACCAAGCACTGCTTCCCAACTCTGCCCCCAGCTTCAGCACAAGGTAAGGGAGGGTGGAACGCACTTATGTAAGGGAGGGTGGAGACTCTTGTTGACTTCTGATGGTTGGGGGAGGGGGGTTTCTCTGGACATCTAGTCTTACACATACAACTGGCCCTTTGAGGGCAGCCATAATGCCGATGTGGCCTGCAGTTAAGCTGAATTTGACATCCTTGTTATACACCAAATTCTCCAAATTTTACCACGAGTTTGGAGGTGAACAACTATTGGAAAAAGCGTTTGCAGGTTATAGCATTAATAGTACTCTTCACTGAAACCACCCAAAATTGAATTGAGAGGGGACCACAAATTTTTGGTGCAATCTAAACTGTTAAAGCTTCATGTAGATGGGACGTTTTTACAACCTCTCCTGAAAGATTTAAGTGGACAGATAGTAACCCACATTTAAAATGTCAGTTTTGCCACGTTTAGAAAAAAAAACAAAACAAAAAAACGCCTGTAAATGAAACGCGAGTTACTGCGTTTAGAAGCGGTTGACGCTTGAAATGCCGCTAAACTCAGCTTCTGAACCCATTTTTTTGCATTCCAAAAAAGCCTCTGAACTCCACTGCCTAGAAACAACTGTAAATGATCCCGTGTACAAGTACTGATAATAAGAGTTCAGCAGCAGTTGGGAAAAAAAAAAAAAAAAAAAAAAAAAAAAAAAAAAACACCCAACTGCGCCTAAACATCCGTTTACCAGCAGCAGTGTACATGAGGCCTTAGATCAGTGGTTCTCAACCTGGGGGTCGAATGACTATTTGCCAAGGGTCACCGAATCCTGGGCTGTTCCTGAAGCCTGCACTGCTCTCCCAGCCTTTTCGTGGCTGCCCAGCAGGGCTGTCCCTGGAGCCTGTGGCTGCACAGCTGGGCTGTTCCTGGAGCACAAGGCCACCCACTCAGCCTCTTCACAGCCGCCCAGTTTACTGTATGGCTGGGGGGCAGAGACTAGAGGTCAGCTGACTTGTGAGAAATGTGAAGTGGGAGGGGCTGGAGAAAACCCCATCTCCTGATTTCAGCATAGACGTCACTGCAGCGAGGCACCACAAAGTCAGACACAGTGAAGCCGGAGAAACACTACCTGTGATTATAGCTGCCATTAAAAGTCCCCACTACAGTACTCAGATGACCTCGATCAAGAGCACCCAAGTTGACTGATCAGAACTCCCCACCAGCACTGCCATTCTTCCCAACTACCCACCAAGGAGTGAGAATAAAAATAAATAGGGGAAGGGAGGAGAGAGAAGAGGAAGAGGAAGAAATTAGGATAGAGAGATAAAAGGGAAAGAAAGGAAAAGAAAGAAAGAGTGGTACATCCTAAATATGTACCATAAGTGGTTTCAATACTGTACAAGTGGAAGGGACTCTGGGAACGCTAAATGTCATGGGTTAGGGGTGCAAATTACTTGTCTTGGGTGCCAACAAGCCACGCTACGAAATTATTATTATACACCCCCTCAAGAAATGGAAAACACAAGCTTTGCCACTTGCTGTAGTGTAGTTTCCTCATTTGGCATGCACTGTGTTGTCTCCTTCAGCTGTCACAACATGTACAGGAGCTTCAAATGATCACACCAACACCCCACAGGATATTATTCCTCAAAGCAGACAGGTTTACTGAGGGCAGAAAACATGGTCTTACCGCCTGAAAGTCAAAAGGATAACCCTCTGTAGGTGTCAGCATGGACTCCTGCAAGGAAGCGAGAGGAACCCTGGGCACTGCTGCTTTTTGCTTGTAGGTTGTCGGTTTACTTGCTTGACCTAGAAGAGGCAGAACACAAGATTAAAAACACATTCAAGTTCAATAGTAGCACATTGTCTACTCCGTCACTTGCTTCTTACCCAGTGAGGTTGTGCTCGGGATCCGCCCATGGAAATTCATGAATTGCCCAGAATTAACAGGTGGTTTTCCAAGGAGCGACATCTGTAATTTTTATGCAAGAGTACATTGTAGATCATGTCCAACAATTCCAGTTTGCAGGAAAAGGTTAGTTACAGCTGAACATTATCACACTAGTGCATTCTGGACAATTAGTGGTCAGTAGGTCTAATGGTGCTTATCCCAATACCTGCAGGCAACCGCTTCTTCCAAAAAAAAAAAAAAAAAAAAAAGGGGAGTTTTCCCAAAGGGCTGTGTAGTGTAAACGATTTAGCCACACAGGCCTAAGATTTTAGACTCCATGCACACCTGGGGTTTTTAGAATTGGTGCGATTCTGCCCATGATTTTAAAATGCTTTCAAATTACAAATCTCAACATGAATTTCAGATTAGATTTTGACACCCTGAAAACGTGGTGCGGTTCTGCCATGATAAATCGCATGGCAATCTGCAGTGCAGTTATAAAATGGTAGCAGAAATAGGGATCCAAGATGCCTAGGTGTGAACGGAGCCTTAACAGGTAAAATAGCTACCACATTTACATTTCGTGTGTACTTAGCATGGAGTTAAAATAAATTCCGGCTTTATCGGACACCTGTCACTAGGATAGAAGAGGGAATCTCCCCAGTGGGGACAGCCGGAAAATCCACATCAAGGTTTTAACTGTTCCCTACTCGGCTTTTCAAAGAGAAGCTGAACATAGCTTTTGTCTACAGCAGTGGCCAAAAAAAAAAAAAAAAAGTTGATGAGCGACACATTTTCAAAGTCTGCTGCTTCAGAGTTTAGATTTTTGCTACAGGTTACTATAGTATACTGAAGTATAAATTACAAGCATTTCATAAATGTCAAAGGCTTTTGACAATTACATTAAGTTTATGCAAAGTCAATATTTGCAGGGTTGACCTTTTCAAGGCTTCGGCAATTCCCTCTGGTTTGCCGTCAACTTCTAAGCCACATCCTGACTGATGGCAGCCCATTCTTGCACAATCAATGCTTGGAGTTTGTCAGAATTTGTGGGTGAGTTTTGTTCACAAGTTCTCAATGGGATGAAGGTCTGGGAAGTTTCCTGGTGATGGAACCAAAATTTTAATCTTTTGTTCCCCAAGACACTTAGTTATCACTTTTGCCTTATGGCAAGGTGCTCCATCATGCTGGAAAAAGGCACTGTTCACCATACTGTTCTTGGATGGTGGGGAGAAGTTGCTCGGAGGATGTTTTTGAGCCACTCTTTATTCATGGCTGTGTCCCTAAGCAAAATTGTGAGTGAGCAAACTTTCTTGGCTGAGAAGCAACCCCACACATGAATGGTCTCAGGATGCTTTACGGTTGACAGGACTGATGGTAGGCACTCACCTTTTCTACTCCGGACAAGGTATTTTTCAGATGGCCCAATCAGAAAGGGGATTCTTCAGAGAAAATTACTTAACCGCCGTGCTCAGCAGACCAATCTCTGTACATTAGCAGAATATCAGTCTGTTCCTGATGTTTTACCTGGGAGAAGTGGCATCTTTGCTGCCCTTCCTGACACCAGGCTAACCTTAAAGTCTTCTCACAGTCGATGCCCTCACACCTGCCTGCTGCCATTCCTGAGCAAGCTCTGCACTGGTGGTGTCCCGATCCCACAGCTGAATCAACTGTAGGAGACGATCCTGGCACTTGCTGGACCTTCTTGGGGAAGAAGTTCATTTTTATGGCAAAGAGTGACTTTGCAATCAATCTGATCACTCCTCATAACATTCTGGAGTATATACAAATTGCCATCTTAAAAACTGATGGCAGCAGACTGAAAAATTTGTGTGTCATTTTGAAAACTTTTGGTCATGGCTGTAGGGTCCCTTTAATTCAGGCCATAGCATGGCCAGTAGAAGTCACATTCACCTGGACTTGTCAGTTAAAGATGTGTCCCTGCTTATTCAAGCAGCTTCCTTCAGTACCCGGTATATAACTCAGCGTTTGTATCCACATGTAAAAGGTCACCTTCATCCAGCAACATAAAACAAAACGTTTAGCCTGCAGATGGGCAGATATGCTCAGTTTGTATTCCTATAATGTATTTTGCCAAAAACGAAACCACTTGCCACCAAATCATGTACCTGTACATCATTGGCTTGAATTTTTTTTTTTTTTGAGCAGACGGTCAGCTTGTAATAACCAATGCAGCCGCAGATAGATATTAGGGGGTTCCAAGTAATTTTCTAGCAAAAAATACTGATTTTAACTTTTAAGCAACAAATGTCAGAAATAGGCCTGCCCGTCAGGTGGTAATATATTAGACAAAATTGTCAACACACACACACACACACACACACAAAGGCCAACCATGTCAAACAGAACCATCCCCAAATTGGTAGGG
The DNA here is from genome assembly GCA_037952925.1 of Lithobates clamitans. Lineage (NCBI taxonomy): Eukaryota > Metazoa > Chordata > Amphibia > Anura > Ranidae > Lithobates > Lithobates clamitans. The sequence goes on from JBBGZY010002118.1 coordinate 888,707, forward strand.
CCTTTGTCACACACTTTCATCTCTATCACAGCCATTACAATTGAAACCTTGAGCCATGCGACTAGGGTGATTAACCCCTGCTCCAGACTGCAGGGCACCATAGGGATTGATTATATTGTTAGGACAGGCTGGTTCCACAAACTTCACACCTCCCAAAAAACGCTCTTTGAACAAAACGGCAGCTTCCACACACATCAAGTGTGCAGATTTACCAGTATTGCTTTAAATATTGTGGTATGTTCCCGACACCCATTAGAACCAGAGATGCCGCTTTGACAAGCCGTGAAAAGTCTAACATTACAGAACAAGATCGCTAAAGATTTTCTTACAGGTAATAAGAGCTCTTGTGATGGTATTTTTTATTATGAGAACACAGAAAGCAATAAAATCTCAGGCAGAGCTAACATTAACACTTCGGTAGGACTGGAGTTTTGCTGTAAAAACAGTCCTGCATACCTTCCCACTGGAGACTGGAAGTTTAGTACGTACCACTGGCTCTGTGGTCTTTGGCAGCCCACCAAGAATGGAGCCTAAAACAGGGGTAGGTGGGGGGCTATCCCAGTCCGGTGGCTGAGGTCCTAAAAACTGCTGTAGTTGGGGGGTACCCAAATCAGATGGAATGCTCACAGCTGGAAGGGAGCCTCCTAGAATGTAAGGAAACAGAAAACAAAGTCAGCTGTCACTGTGCTTCATCTCATCTACATGCAACAGAGGCCACAATAAGATCACACTTTAGATACGCATACACAAGTCTTTCTTTGCTATGAACTGGACATACTGCAGTATTTTTAGCACTGTCTAGGCAGCTACTAGTGTCAGATTTTATGAGGTTTTTTATATAGCAAGTGAGAAGAGTAAAGAGGACAAACCAAAGTAATTACCATGTGTTATGTAGGTGGAAAGAAAAGCAGGGACTTTACCCCATGAGGTGCTTGGCATGTTCTAATCCACACCATAAAAGCGATAGAAGTCTCCACTCCTAAGGCTTCAGGCTTTATACACATTGGGGTCGATTTACTAAAACTGGAGAGCGCAAAATCTGGTACAGGGGGCCAAATGACAGCACAAGCACTGTTTGGCAACTACATGGCAAATGAGGTTTAATGTAGAGAAAAATTATAAAAAAAAAAAAAAAAAAAATCTGGGTGGCAAAAATATGAATGCAGCCTATACATGGGAAGGGGGGGGAAATCTAGGATGGAAAAGTACCCGGGGGTCCTAGTAGATGATAGCAGCAGCTTGGCATTGCTGAGCCTAACAAAGCAAACGGAATATTGGCATGCATGAAGAGCCCTTTCACACCGGGCCGCCCATAGCGTCGGTGGTAAAACGCCGCTATTTTTAGCGGCGTTTTACTGTTGGATTAGCGGCGCATTTCGGCCGCTAGCAGCCGAAATGCGCCGAGAAAGGGTTAAAACCGCCCGCAATAGTGGCGTTTTGCCGGCAGTATCCCAGCGCTGCCCCATTGATTTCAATAGGGAGCAGCGGTAAACACACCGCTCCAAAGAAGCTGCTGGCAGGACTTTTCCCGTCCTGTCAGCGATGCGTTCCGGTGTGAAAACCCTCGGGCTTTCACACTGGAGACAATGCTGCAGCTGTTTAAGGGCGGATTGCAGGCACCATTTTTAATGCTATAGCGCCTGCAAAACGCCCTCTGTGTGAAAGGGGTCTATAAAAAAAAAAAAAAAAAAAATTTACTACAGAGATAAAAACTAGAAATCTCCTGGTCTACGAGACTCTGGTCCGGCCGCGCCTAGAGTATGCTGTCCAGTTCTGGGCACCAGCCCTCAGGAAGGATGTACTGGAAATGGAGCGAGTACAAAGAAGAGCAACTAAGTTAATAACTAATGTCCTCCAGACCCTTTATGAAGAAAGGTTGCGAGCACTGAACTTTATTCTCAATGGAGAGACGCTTGAGAGGGGGATATGATTTCAGTTTACAAATACTGTACTGGTGACCCCACAATAGGGATAAAACTTTTGCGGAAGGGAGTTTAACAAGACTCGTGGCCACTCAAAAGAAGAAGGAGGTTTAAACTGTGTAGAGGGTTCTTTACTGTAAGAGCGGCAAGGATGTGGAATTCCCTTCCACAGGTGGTGGTCTCAGCGGGGGGGCATCAATAGTTTAAAAAACGATTAGATAAGCACCTGAACGACCGCAACGTACAGGGATATACAATGTAATACTAACATATAATCACACACATTGGACTTGTGTCTTTTTCAACCTCACCTACTATATAACTTATGTATACCATGCTTTAAGGGAATAGGATTTTTTTTTTTTTGGGGTTAACACTTCAACTTTAGTTCCACTTTAAAGGATAAGTTCACCTGTGTAACATATGAAGCATCTGCCTGGTCTCTCTTTCCCTCCCCCCCATACCCCCCTGTGACAGCGGGCCAGGGATTCTTCCCACATCTATTAGACAAAAAAAAAAAAATAAGTGTCTGCAGGATGCTGCCCACATCATTCAGTTCTGTGAATCAATGTAGCTGCAGGCATCATTCAGATATCCCCGCACAAAGTCAAGGACGTCACAAAGTTGTCCATTTATACAATATTTCTAACACATAGCATGTACATACCAAAAATTACACCCCAAAATAGATTCTCCTACTCCTGAGTACGGCGATACCACATGTGTGAGACTTGACGGGGTAGGGCAGAGCATTAGAGTATGGAGGGATGGATCCATGGATGTGACCATTTGTAACTGAGCAGCGCTGTGGGCACTACACATCCAGCCCACAGCGCTGCTACCATCCGATCCCTCCCCCTCTGTACCGATCGGTACAGAGAGGGGAGGGAGGAACCGGCGTCATGACATGACGCCGGTTTACATGTGTCATTTGACGGAGCGATCACATGGTAAATGGCCACGATCAGCGGCCGTTTACCGTGATGCACCGGGTACTCTGGACCCGGCGGTCACGGATGTTCTCGGGTGCGTGCGAGAGCAGGATTCTGGGAGGATGTCCATGGACGCCCTCCCAGAATAAGCTGACCGCGCTGTAGCCTTCTTTCGGCTATGGCCCGGTCAGCATGTGTTTAAAAAACAAAAAAAAAAAAAAAAAAAAAAAAAAGTAAGCTCCCCGTCGCCGCGAGCTCGCGCAGCAAAGAAAACATACGGAAGTCGTCCCCGCATATGTAAATGTTGTTCAAATCAAACATGCGAGGTATCGCCGCGATAGTCAGAGCGAGAGCAATAAAATTCTAGCACTAGACCTCTGTAAAATCTAACCTGGTAACCATAAATAAAAAAAAAAAAATTTAAAGCGTCGCCTATGGAGATTTTTAGGTACCGTAGTTTGTTGCCATTCCAAGAGTACGTGCAATTATAAAGCATGACATGTTTGGTATCCATTTACTCAGCGTAACATCTTTCACATACAAAAAAATTAAGCTAACTTTACGGTTTCGTTTTTTTAAAAAATTCATGAAAGCATCCTTTTCCCAAAAGGCTGCCTTTAAAACACCGCTGCACAAATACCGTGTGACATAAAATATTGCAACAATTGCCATTTTATTCTCTAGATTCTCTGCTAAAAAATATATAAATGTTTGGGGGCTCCAAGTAATTTTCTAGAAAAAAAAAAAAAAAATTATACGGATTTTAACTTTTAAACACCAAATGTCAAAAATGGAGCGCTAGACAGAGGGCGATTGTTGTCTCCTTCTCAAAGCTTCTTGCTGATGGTCTTGTAGCCCATTCCAGCCTTGTGCAGGTCTACAATCTTGTTCCAGACATCCTTTGACAGCCCGTTGGTCTTGCCCATGATGGGGAGGTTTGAATGGAAGATACTGTGGACAGGTGTCTTTTATACAAAACAAGTTGTTAGAAGCACAAGGTACGTCATTGACTTTGTGCGGGTATAGCTGAATGGTGCCTGCAGCTACAGGCATCATTCAGATAGTTTTTCAGCTGGCGATTTCCTACACCATAGGAACGATCATACCAGCTGTTCCGCTGCTTGATCTTTCTTTCGGGAGGCAAGAGAGGACGTCCCCCCTTCCCGCCGCCCTCCGGCGCTTCACCGCTATGATCGAAGCCAGGATCTTTTTTGTTAAATTTTAATGTCAGGCTTCCCAGCCTAGAGGTGAGATGTGGGGTCTTATTGACCCCATATCTCACTGTAAAGAGGACCGATCATGCCATACTCCCATTACAAGGGATGTTTACATTCCTTGTAATAGGAATAAGTGTAAAAAAAAAAAAAAAAAAACCCACACACATTTTGAATAAAGTGTCAAAAAAACAATTTAAAGCGTTGCCTGTTGGGATTTTTAAGTACCGAAGTTTGGCACCATTCCATGAGCGTGTGCAATTTTGAAGCGTGACATGTTGGGTATTTACTTGGCGTAACTTCATCTTTCACATTAAGCAAAAAAAATTGAGCCAACTTAATTTTTTTTTTTTTGTTTTTTTTTTTTATAAAGCATGAAACGAAAAAAAGTGTTTGAAAAATTGCTCCGTAAATATCGTGTGAGATAAAAAGCTACAGTGACCATCATTGCATTTGTTAGGGTCTTTGCAAAAAAAAAAAAAAAAAAAAAATAGACCCTTGATTTCTTTGCAAGTGAGCAAACTTACAAACTCTGCAGGGGATAAAAAAATTCTTCCCCACTGATTATTCCAGGAAGAGGAAGCCAACTGCAATGGAAAGTGCGGCGACTTTAGAAGTCCAAAGATCTCTTGGCAGGCACATATCTATTAAAAATGACTAAGCCAGCAGGTAGCTACTGGAAAGTTGAGACCTTATATATTGCCCATTTCATGTATTACTATTCGTAACCTAAACTTCACTGCCATTGCCAGAAACAAATCTATTCATAGCAAATACTTACCAATGCCTAGATCTGGTATTAGAGGTTTTCCTGGAGGAGTGAGCTGGGGTGATAAGCCCAGAGCTCCATATAGTGTGGCAAGGGGGGAGTCACCCAGAATTCCAGGCTTCTGCAAGAAAGCCAAAAAAAAAACATTACAAAAATAGAAATAAAGAACGGAGGCAAACTTATGTCAGGGCATGGCACCTCAAAAGGGTAACATTACCAAGAAGAAAAGAGGGGAGCAAGGATTGGGTAGAAAGAATTCCAAGGGCTTCAGGTTTACATTCCTCTTACCACCCGTGGTCAGACCATGTGAAGAAGAAAGAAAAAAAAAACCAACACACACCCATGCATATGACAAGGATTACAAGGATGGATTACAAGAACATGGAGCCATGGCAAGCTAAGAAAATAAAGACATTCTGGACTTTAAGTGGTTAACACAAGTTTATGGCTGCAGCTATGAACTTCGCATTTTAACTCCTCAGTGAAAATCGTTCTGGGGAACCTGGGACAGTAATAAACTCCCTTAATAGTTTGTGCTCATATCACCTCTAATAGGCCCAGAAGAAATGAGAAGATCAGATTTAGTGTCAGAGCCGTCATTCCATTTTTGTAGGTGCAAGAAGCAGCTAAACAAGTATGATCTGTGCTTGATTTACTGCAGTGGAGGGTAAAGAGGCATCAGGGATCTAAAAAGACCCCCAATATCTCCACAAAGATTACCAGTCACCTGCCCATGCCATCACATGGGGGAGGTGCACTAAAATGTTTGTGTATTTCCTGAATATATGCATTTGATAAAAAGCTATGCAAATATTTGTATAAGAAACTGCAAAGGTCACAATTGTATTATTCAGGGCCCCTGCATTCAGAATATAGAATGTTTAAGGTTTCCAAGCAATTAAATTACACATTTTAAAAAAAATGTTGAAAGGGTGAGCAAAAAAAATAAATAAAAAAATAAAAAATAAAAAATTCTGATGCAAAGTGGGTAAAAAGGCTATAACATTGCACTTTCTCCTCTTAAACAGGGTGTTCTGGTTAGATTTGGACATAAAGTACAAAGTTTTGTCTACTTTTGATACCTAACCCCGGTTGTACACAAATATGCATTCTTGGCTTGAAGGGGTTATACTGGGGTGATGCATGCAGCTGCATGCATCAACCCGGTACTTTTAATTTTTTTTTTTTTTTTTTTTTTATTTTTTTTTATTAATAGAGCCAGCGGTTTGCTTTAGGCCTCATGTACACTGCTGCTGGTAAACGGACGTTTAGGAGCAGTTGGGCATTTTTTTCAACTGCTCCTGAACTCTCCTCTGTTATCTTATCAATACATGTACACAGGGCCCTTTATAGTAGTTTCTAGGCTTTTTTGGAACGCAAAAAAAAAAAAGTCAGAAGTTTAGAGGCATCTCAAGCGCCTCTAAACGCAGCAACTCGTGTTTAACCGCGTTTCATTTTTGGCTATTTTTAAAGGAAAAAAATGTGGCGACGCGGATGTTTTAAATGTGGGTTACTATCTGTAAAGTTAAATCGTTCAGGAGAGATTGGAAAAACATTCCGCGTACATCAAGCCTTAGTGATAACCAATGTGGCTAAAAGCCGCTCGGCTGTTATCCTAAGGAGCGGGAGGGAGAGAGCCCACCTCAAAATGGTAACATTACATTGATTCCTACCAATATAAAAAACAGAAGGCATTCAACATATACTGAATAAGTCACTTTCTATTGATACTTTTTTTCTCGCTTTTAAAAAAAACAGAATTTTTACCTGTGTTGGGCTTTGTGCCTGCAGTACCAGCTGCAGGAGAGCGGTAGAAAGAGCAGGATTGGCCAGAAGAGACACTGCAGGAGCTGCACCTAGGAGTCCTGGAATGGGGGGGGGGAGGGAGATTTAAAAAGCATGAGAAGGCAGAGCAGAGAAAAAAAAAAAAAAAAAAAAAAAAAAAAAAAAAAAAGTTTACATGCAAAAGAAACATTTCTTAAATCATGCATCACAGGACAGTGTTTATATTCTGACTAAAAGGGAGGTGTGAAGGCACTGAACATGGAGGATGGGCAGCACAGCAAACAAAAGCATAGAGCTGCCTGCAAGACATTTTGCCCTGAAGTGGCATCCACAGAGGGGTGAATATCTGCCTGGTAAACGTGTGAAGAGACGATTAGGTAGCAGCCTTACAAAACTGAACAGAAAGCTTGATGCGGAGTCATCCACAAAGCACTGACACTCCTGGGGAATGAGCCTTGACCAGGAAAGAAGGAGACTTGCTCTTGAGAACATAGGCCCGAGGAAAAAAAAAAAAAAAAAAGAAGGGGGGGGGGGGATGCTCCTGGCTCCATCGAGTGCCCATGCTCCAAGTCCTGCATCCATTGACAGGACTTGGCCCTGCCCCGCATCACTAGATTTGATTGACAATAGCGGGAGCCAATGGCTTTTGCTGCTATCAATCTATCCAATGAGAACCCGAGTGGCTGGAGCTATTGGGCTCGTTAGTCACTGGAAAAAAAGGGGGGGCAGCTGCAGCACAGAAGAAGGCTTTCCCCCTAATGCATTAAGTGCACATACAAACTTTAAAACTCCTTTAAGCTGGAAACACAAAAAAAAAATCCATGCAATACAGCAAACATTCTTGCCCTAAGGATAGGAACTGAAACACCATGCCCATCAAAGCCACAAACCATTAAACAGTAGGGGGAGGTCCACTTCCTCCAAATCTGCAAATCTCCAGCTCTGAACCTCCGGACAGCATGCTGCAAAGAAATTCATTGCCGAGGAGTAATAGGCCTGTAACCAATAGCAGAGCAGCCACCCAGCTGAGAGAAAAGTGTATGCAAGCCAAGACAGTTAGTGGAAAGTAGTCCATGAATACTTCTACTTGCAGAGGGAAGCACTAGTGGAAGGTGCTGAACTCTGTTCATTACAGCATCAGCCAGGCAGAGGATACAGCTGTGCTATATTGTCAGAGCAGGATTCTCTGCCCAGGTGCATTCTGACAGCTAGATAAAGTGAAAATGGAACGAATGACATCTCAGCCCAACTCCCATTTGAAGACCACTTCAGGGAGGTATATCGCTCCATGGGGCAGTACAACATAGCACTCCAAGAAACCGCTGCCACACTTTACAGGATTCCACTGAGTCACTCAGTTCAGGTCAGAGCCAGTAGGGTCATCTTAACCTTACAGTAGGCCCACCCAAACGGTCTTCAGAGACCCTACTCTCTTCCCCCCCTACCAGGGCACTTATTCCCCATCAGCTAGATCACCAAAATATTCCTCATCTTAGTGATTACTTTCCCTGGACCCTGTGGGCAGCAGTCAAATATGTCCTGTGATGTACGATTAAATTCCTTTTATACCAATTTCAGCACCTGTGTTGGGAACTTTTGAAGACATATTGCCACAATGTCAATAGCTATAGAGATGTAGGTTTTTTTTGTTTTTTTTTTTTTAAAGCCTTTTTACTGCTTGTTCAGAAAACACACATGGTTTGAGCATGTGTTCCTTTTTAAAAAGCAAAGTGCTGGTTTGCAGATTGATGAGAGAATGAAAAACATTCCAGGTGAAGATGGGTAAATCAGGAGAAATTCTGTAAGTAGAATTTCAGTTGACAGGCAGACACGGCTGTAGCGCCTGGGTGATGGTCACCCATAGGCTTACTATGGGAGATCTGCTGACCGCTGTCCCTCTACACCAGGGGTGTCAAACTAGCATCCCTCCAGCTGTTGTGGAACTACAAATCCCATCATGCCTCTACCTGTGAGTCATGCTTGTAACTGTCAGCCTTGCAATGCCTCATGGGACTTTTAGTTCTGCAACAGGTGGAGGGCCACCAGTCTGACATCTGTGCTCTACACTTAAGTCAGCATTGGGAGCCAATCATGTGACCGGATTGCAGTCAAAAAGGTTAAGTCTAGACCTTTCCTTTACAGGGTAGCTTGAACAGGCTTAGAATGGTGGTATGAGCATGTTTAATTAGTTCACATACTTCTCTTTAAAATAACATTCCAGTCATTCATACACCGATGTGGCTGCAGCACCTGTCCCACCACCTCCAAGACCATAAACTGAGTAATCAAAGGCCGCTCATCACTCCTTCTCTGAGTGCAGAGAAGTGACTGTCACTGGCTTTCTGCTCTTCCCCTCCAGCTCTCACTGAAGCACCAGGCTGTGGAGGGGGAGGAGAGGCTGGCTCAGGCTCTCAGCAGCACACAGAGGCCGAGCTAGCTACCGCTCAAGGATTTGGCTGGATTCCAACAATAGTCGGAAAAACCCAGATCACAAGAGTGCATAACTAAATGCACCCCTGAGATCCCCAGGAGAAACCTGGCGAAGAGAACTTTAGGTTTACTTTTTAATATTTCATACATAAGCCACCAATTTTCTATTTAAAAAAAGTCACAAGCTATGAAGACCACACTTTTAGATATACATGTAGAGAGCTGACCTTGCTTGTTCCCAGCTGCCCCATGCAGTAGGGGGCTGAGCAGTAGTTGCAGTGTGGCTGCAGAACCCAGGCTGTTCAAGATCTGCAGCATGTTCGGCTCTGGGAGAAGACCATTTCCTCGATTTAATGCCTTAACAGAAAAAAAAAAAATTATGCAACACAACCGTGTCAGTTACACAAAAACAACAGGACATACAGAAGGGTATTTTATTTAAGTATCAGCGTCAGTTTCAAGGGGATTTCTTCAGCATTAAGCTGGCGTTTTACTGCCATCTATTACACAGTTCTCCCTTGACTTGCAGCCAGAAAGTGAAGCAAATGCTCTGACATGGAGACAGACAATAAAACCCCTGACAGAGGTGCCGACAGATTCCTACATGCAACACCATTATCCAACAAGTTACACAGTTGTACAAGTTATACCAAAAGTCAGTTCTGGGAAATGCAAATTTGGCAGATTAGCAAGTAATCCATTAGACTATAAAATTAGATTTAACTCCAAAAAAGTTAAACATTTAGTTGCTAGGTTTAACTTTTTTTTTTTATTAAAAAAAAAATAAAAAAAAAAAAAAACCACATCACACACACACCACAAACCACCCTCAGTTTCCCTACGACCCCCTGAAAGACACCTAGAGCAGTGGACTGAGTGTTTAACCCACACTGCCACAAATGTTTAGTTTCAATGGTCTGGAGGTGAAACTGGGTACAGGGAAGCACCTCAAAAAAAAAAAAAAAAAAAAAAAAAAAAAAGCAACCATTAGTCTCAAGACCCTTGTACAGACTCAACATAACCGCTTCCTCTGGGCCCAGCAATGACACCAAAAAGGGACAGAAGTTCGTCCCAAGCCTGGAAAGTGCCAAATCTAGTGCCAGTACTAGGTACTCCAATCTGAGAAGGTCCAGCAAAAACTTTACGACTAGCTAAAAACTGCAGACTTTATAGGCACAAGCAAGGTACAATTAAAATTACGGAAGGAAAGAAGGAAAGGAGGAAAGAAGGAAAGGAGGAAAGGAGGAAAGGAGGAAAGAAGGAAAGAAGGTTCCACTACTACTTGCATATTTCGCTTCCACAGGAGGTGCAGATATATACATGGTGGGGGACCCCCATGTTGGGAGTACCACCTCTTGGTAGGATGTGCAGCATGTCCATTACTATGGTGCCCCCTATTTTGGTATTCTATATTGACCTTATAAAGATGGCTTGGTTCTTACTTCCCTGTGAATGTTTTTGTGACCTTTGAAGGGTGTGCTGTATTGTACAGGACACTGAAATTAATGAATTTAACTCCAAGGTTGCCACCTATAGCCATGTCTAAATCTAATGACACATGCAGCCGATGTCCATTTTTGGTTCTGGCTTTGCGTTTATGATATCCTGTGTGGTGTATCTTACCTGGGACATTACTTCCAGCTGATGTCAATTGTAGCATTTATACATCAGCATGCATAAAAGCAAAATACGTGAAAACATGTTGAGCCTCTTGTGAAGGAGTGGTGGAACCCTCTATCATTTATACAATCTGGGTTTTCAATCTGTAACTGCATATGTTGGTTGATTAGAACCACCCTTTATACTTTAAAATGGACCTTCAGTCTTTTAAAAAAACTTTCCATCTACCAAATCCTCTGACCTGGTTTTAACTTTAAATACTAAAACCTCTTTTCCTGCAAGTAAATACCTTATACAGCCCACTTCCTGTCAGTCTAGTTATTAGTCTAGGAATGAGTCATAAGAAAGCCAATGAAAGCTGCAGAGCTGGAGGTGTGCCTCTGTCTGTAAACCAAGGCAGTATATAGAAAGCAGCTTCAGCTGCCCACAGTTAAAATGGCTGCAGCCAGACTCAGGCTCGGTTAACACTAGGACGACTTGTCAGGCGACCTAGGTCGCCTGACAAGTAGCGTCCCATTCAGTACAATGGAACCGTTCTAAGGTGAGCGACACAAGTCTCCGACTTAGAAAAAGGTTCCTGTACGACTTCGGGGGCGACTTGCATAGACTTCTATACAGAAGTCGTTTTGCAAGTCGCCCATGCAGTCATGTGCAGGTCGCCTCGGTGAGGCGACCTGCAAGTCGTGTCGCCCCTGGTGTGAACCGAGGCTCAGTGGAGGGAGATTCCTGCAGCATATTTGGCAAGAACAGAATCACTGTATATATAAAATATGCAGAGTGGTTGGAGGAAAGCTTCAGAAAAAACAAAGATGTTTTTATTACAAATTATGTGAGCAGACTGCAGTTCCTCTTTAAGAGTGCAGAATGGTACATAGTTTAAGTCTCTGAATTATGTGAATTTTGCATTTTAAAAAAATTGTACCTTGCTTGTGAACTGCAGTTCAACCATTCTCTCTAGCCATTTATATAGAACAATTTTGGGACGTGGCATATTAGACTGAACGAGTGTCCACACTTCCAACTGGTAGCTCCACGTTTGTTTAATCTCAATTCCAGTGAATAATTGAAAACCCCAGTTGAAGGTCTGCCATAGGCAGACCACAGGCCTGGACCTTTAAAAACACCCAGTGGCTAAGTCCATGCATGGCACTATGTGCCATGGGGCATGCCCACAGAAGGATATCCTGTGCATGGAACATTGAAGGCTGGCACCACTTTTTTGGGGAATCCAGTCCACCCAAGGTTCTGCCGAGACATGAACTGTTCCTAAAGCTGCACAAGGACAGACAGCCAGATTGATCACCTGCAAGCTATTTTGCCAGTGCCCAGTCATGGGAAGGTAGTTGCATATAACCTAGTCATAATGATTTGAAGCCATATACTGTAGGACTCAGGAAGCATTTTACAAGTCAGAAGTTTTGCATAAATACTCACTGTAGCTTGTGCAGCAATCAATGCAGCTAGCATGCTTCTCCCTGGAGGTCCTGGAGCACAGAACGAAACACGGACACAACTTCCTGCTACAACCGAGTTATCCATCTGCCACTGGACTACTTCTGCCATCACTTCCGATTCATATTCCACAACCGCAAAACCTTTAAACTGACCGTCCTGGCCATATGCCAGCTGTAAAATAAGAGTTGGTAAAGATCAAAATTACATGAAAAGTAAAGTTTTTTTTTTTTTTTAATATAAAAAAAAAAAAACACAAGGGGGAACTTTAGTCAGAAAATGTAAGTCCTGCTAGATTACTTCAGGATGGCCCCTTTTGCAGGTATAGATTATATAAAACATTTAAGTGTCTGTTTTAAAATCCAGTAATACATCCTCACCCTGCTCTGCACATGCTCAGTTGCTCTCCTTTTTTAGGCACTGCTGAGTTTGTAGAGGTCAATCTGCTGACATCCTTAAACCCCCCTATCCTTCACAGCCAAGGAAGCTGCTTCTGTTTGATTTGCAACTGCCATGGTGCTGCACTGTGATCAGTTATGACATCAGCCGTTTAATGGTTTGACAGCTGCATTGAGGACACCATCAAAATGTGAGTTGGCAATCCTGGCATTCCAGGAATGTGGCACCTTTGGGGGGGGTTAGATGTTAAGGCATGAATAGTGTTATTGTGGTGTGTTTTATTAGGTCATGCGACTCAAACCACATCAAAAATAACACGGATGCATTGATGTTTTCAATGCATTTCAAATGGGGAGGTGTGGTTTTTTTGGCGCGTTTTTTATTACCTGACCAAAAATTTAGCAAGATTTAACACAGCAGAAGCGCAACGAACAAGTGTGAAGACTAGAATTTAAAGCAGGGGTCTCAAACTGGCAGCCCTCCAGCTGTTGCAAAACTACATGTACCATCTCATGCCTCTGCCTGTGGGAGTGATGCTTATAACTGTCAGCCTTGCAATGCCTCATGGGACTTGTAGTTTTGCAACAGCTGGAGGGCTGCCAGTTTGAGGACCCCCCGCCTTTCCCATGGGATCCTGTGGCCAGCTAGCAATATTACAGCCCTTCCCTGCAGGGTCCAGGTACAGCGATTCAAAGTGCTGTAAAGGCCAGGAAATAACTGATCCTGGCATATGCTGCTGTGAGAAGAGACTTCAGCCCCCCAAACACTAATGGCGCGTACACACGATCCAAATATCGTACGAAAACTGTCGTCCGAGGAAGAATCATGATTTTTGGATGGTGTGTACACTACTTTCGAGAGCCGATCATGACAGTTCATCCGATATTATTCGACCAAACATGAAAATTTTTTGTACGATACCAGATCATACGATTTTGATTAAGGCAGTACAGCTGTCTGAAAATACAATACAAATAGATTACAACACGTGACATGACTTCCGATTTTTTTCTGTCGTTTGTGACTTTATTTACCTATTCAATTTCTACTTTACTTGCAACACCTTTCTAGCAGTGGGCAAATCAAATCTGTTCTCTAGCTACTTGAATACTGGGCACTTATACCCCCTTCCTGCCCAGGCTATTCTTCAGCACTCGCACTTTAAAATGAAAATTGCAGTCATACAACACTAACCGTGTGAAATTTGTATTTTCTTCACACAATAGAGCTTTTTTTTTTTTTTTTTTTTTTTAAGGAAAAGACTGAAATTTTTTTTTCTCTTCTTCATCCGACGGTGGGCAGCCGGCAAGTGGTTAAAGGCTATGGGCACAGTTTGACATTTTACAGGAGTGTTGAGACAATACCCGCTATGGTTCCTCCTGCTGGCCTTTGTCTTAATGTATTCACATAATCATTTAGCAGCAACTAAAGCGTCTGGCAGAGCACCAAGTTTCTGACACCTTAAAAAGTGTTTGTAAACCCTCACACAGGTGCATAAAAAAAATAAATAAATAAATACCGTATTTATCGGCGTATAACACGCACAGGCGTATAACACGCACATTTATTTTAAGAGGGAAGCTTCAGGAAAAAAAACTAAAATTTTAAATAAGGAACTTTGGAGCAAAATAAGGGTCAGTGCCCATCTGCAGCCTCATCAATCCACATCAATACAGCCTCACGATTGCCTTCAATGCAGCAGCCTCCCCATTGCCATCAGTGCAGCCTGATTGACGTCCACCTGCAGCCTAGAGGGGACAGGGAGGGGGCGGGACGAGCGCTGACAGATTACATACAAAGAGAATCTCCTATGATAGACAGAACAGTGGTCCAATGGCGACCCAGGAGACAGGACTTCCTATTACAGAGGCTGTCAAGTAAACAGGAGATTCTCGCTGTATGTAATCGGACAGCGCTCATCCGGCCCCCCTCCTTGTGCCCTCCGAGGCAGCTAAAATTGAAGTATTGGCGTATAACACGCACAAGCTATTTGCACCCGATTTTCATGGTAAAAAAGTGAGTGTTATACGCCAATAAATACAGTAAATTTGAATTTCAAAAAAATGAAATGCATTATATAAATTATACAACAAAGTGATATATTTCAAGCACATCTTGCTTGATTTTGGCTTATAGCTAATGAAAACCCAAAAAGTCAGTATCTCAAAATTAGAATACTATAAAAGTTAATTGTAGACTCATGTCACTCTAATTAGCTAATTAACTCAAACACCTGTAAAGGTTTCCTGAGCCTTTAGGCTATGTTTCCACTATTGCGTCCCCAAAGTTGCGCGATTTTGCTGCGATTTGAAGCAATGTCTGTATCTATGGACCTCAAGTCGCATCAAAGTGGGACCAAAGTAGTGCAGGGACTACTTTGAAGTCGCTGCGACTTGAAGTCGCACAAATTTGAACAGTACTCACTGGAAAGCATGGGGTACTATTTGTCATGCGACTTTTCAGTCCCAAGTCACATGAAAAGTCGCACTAGTGGAAACAGAGCCTTAAAATGGTCAGTCTGGTTCAGTAGGTTACACAATTATGGGGAAGACTGCTGACTTAATAGTTCAAGAAAGGTTGACTGAACTCCCAGGTATGAAACAGTGATGAATACTTTAAGATAAAAATCCATCAAGATGCATCATAAGACCTCTATGCAGGCATAGCAAGATTAACACACTTCACAAATCAAGGTTCGCCTAGTCATAATCTGTCACAATCTATTATGACTAGGTGAACCTTGATTTGTGAAATGAGTTAATCTTGCCATGCCTGCATAGAGGTCTTATTATGCATCTTGATGGGAAAACAAAAAACAAACAAAAAAAACAAACAAAAAAAAACCCCTTACTGGTTAGATTTTTTCTCATTAAAGTAATTTTATCCAAAAAAATTGCATTTGGAAGACCGCTGCACAAATACAGTGTGACAAAATGTTGCAACAAGCACCATTTTATTCTCTAGGACACACACATATTTGGGGGTTCTAAGTAATTTTTCTAGCAAAATAAAAACATGCTTTTAACCACTTGCTTACAGGGCACTTAAACCCCTCCCCTCCTACCCAGACCAATTTTTAGCTTTCAGCGCTGATGCACTTTGAATGACAATTGCGCGGTCATACAACACTGTACCCAAATGACATTTTTACCACCACAAATAGAGCTTTCTTTTGGTGGCATTTGATCACCTCTGCAGTTTTTACTTTTAACAAAAAGTAAAAAAACTGAACTTAAAAAAAAAAAAAAATTTATATTTTGTTATAAAAAATTTTAAACGGGTAATTTTTCTCCTTCATTGATGTACGCTGATGAGGCAGCAGTGATGGGCACTGATGGGTAGCACTGCCAGGTGGCACATGTGCCTCTTCCACTTGGGGACCGATGTCCCTCACATTCCAGCCAGTGATAGGCTTTTTCTACTCACGCTATCAGCGTGAGTAAAAAAAAAAAAAAAAAAAAAAACAAAACAAAACCAAAAAAAGATCTTTTGTTGACATCATGTGATCAGCTGTCATTGACAGAGGCTCAGGGTAAGAAGGTGGCAATCACTTCCCAGCAGCAGATACAGGGGGAGAATGGAGGAGCGTTTGTCGTCCCTCCCCAACAGTTGGCCAGGGTGGAGAAAGCAGTCTTTCCTCCCCAGCAAAGATCCGTGCACCTGGGAGACCGTACCATAGAAATGTCGCCCCAGCAGCCAGATGAGGGAACAGAAAAGGAAGCAGCCAGCTCACCTCCCCAATGGCAGCTACACAGTTTGGGAGTGGAGGAATCCAGCCTCCTAAACCAACGGTTAGCCGAAGCAGATGCTGTGGAGTCCCCATCAGAAGTACTGGCAACAGGGCCGAGTGCTACCAACCTCTGCCCAGCACCAACTGTGGAGATACAGGAAGCCGGGGCAGTTGGCCCCTCTCTCCGGTGACAAGCTGATGTAGCGAAGCTGCTAATCCCAGCTGAATCACTTGCAACAGGGCAGAGTGCCACTGGCCCCTGCCTAGCACCTAAAGCTTCAGGAAGCTGGGGTGATCTGCCCTTCTGCCCAGCAGCAGACCAAGCCCTGGAATGTTAACGACCCAGCTGAAGCGCTGGCAGCCGGACAGAGTAAATGACCTCTGCCCCACACCTGAGGTCAACTATTCCTTGCAGCCAAGATTGGAGATCATGCGGACTGACTATGCAAGTTCACTTTGCCCAACTAAAGCATGTCCAGACCAGGTGGAGGTCTAGGACCTGGTTAGTCAACCTTTGATGGGGGGAAAAAATGTAACAGACCTAGCCGGGACAGAGGCTTTTGGAGGGGACTGAATGCTAGCCTCTTGCCTACCGATCATGGGCCCTGGCATTTGGGGGAAGTGTGCTCTTTGTGAGATGTATGCCTGGGGACCCTTGAGGTGGTGTTACTTTGGATTCAGGTCCATATCCTCCCCAAGACACAGACTCTGGGAACTCTGTATATGCCATATTAGAAATATAGTGACGATTCATACTGTTGGGACACATACTGTTAGATAATGTCATCAACTCCAGCCACACGTCTGTTGTCTTCTATAATGTAAAGGAGGCTAGTCTGGCTTGCCACAGCTTCTAAGTGTTTTTCACCCATTGTATGAAGGAGTTTTGTGTTGAGATGTATTATGTGTAGTTAGGGAGTCACATCGGTTGCTTTAAGGGATTAGTTAATTAGCTCATGTCAATTTATGTTTCTGGTTACAGGAGTATTTAGAGTAATATCAGCAGGAGGGGGGAACCTCCTCCTTTTTAACTTTAAATAAGACTTGTATTCTGGTTCTAATAAAAGAGTCAATGTTCAGCAACTAAACAAGTATCATCTTGTGAGCAGCTGGAATATCTGATATCTATAGTCAGACTGGAAGGAAGTGGTATAGGACGAATGCACTCAAGCGGAGTGTGGGACATTTCGTTACATTTGTGAGCACTTTACAGCCACTTTAAAGCATCTTATACAATGAACAAGCCGGTATAGAAAACCGAAAAAAAAAAAAACCCCCATGACCTTCACAAAATAAGAGCAGGCAGAACTGCCTAGTCTATTCGCTGCCATAGGCTATGGAATTTAAATTTACTAGCCTGTCTGCCTTAACCACTTCAATACCAGGCACTTAGACACCTTCCCGCCCAGCCCAATTTTCACCTTTCAGTGCTGTCGCAATTTGAATGACAATTGCGCGGTCATGCTACACTGTACCCAAACTAAATTTTTATCATTTTGTTCCCACAAATAGAGCTTTCTTTTGGTGGTATTTGATCACCTCTGCGGTTTTTATTTTTTGTGCAACAAATAAAAAAAGACCGAAAATTTTGAAAAAAACAAAAAACAAGCTTTTCGTAAATAAGTACGTTTTCGGCGGCACTGACGGGCACTGCTTGTTTGCAGTGATGCCCCTAAGGGTGGCATTGCTGGGCATCACTGCAACATGATGGTGCCAATCAGTGCCCATTTGTGGGCACTGATTTGCACAGATTTGGCACACTGGGCACATGTGGATGGCCATGGGGTACATACCTGGCCATCCACATGTTGCCCCTTCCCTGGTGGTCCTAGTGGCGATCCCTGGTGGTCCAGTGTGGTGATCTGAGGGGGGGCTGCGCTGATAAACAATCAGTGCAGACCCCCCCTGCCAGGAGAGCCACCGATCGGCTCTCCTCTACTCGCGTCTGTCAGACGCGAGTGAGGAAGAGCCGATCAACGGCTCTTCCTATTGACAGCGTGATCAGCCGTGATTGGACACAGCTGATCACATGGTAAAGAGCCTCCGCCGGAGGCTCTTTACCAAGATCGGTGTAGCGGTGTGTCAGACTGACACACCACTCCACCGATCGCCACGATGCGCGCCCCAGGGGGTGTGCTGCGGCATGTTATCCTGCTGGACGTCATATGACGCCCAGTCAGGATAACAGAACCACTTCCGACGTCAATCCGCCATAGGGCGGGCGGGAAGTGGTTAAAAGGATAAGTTCACCTTTGCAAAAAAAAAAAAAAAAAAAAAAAAAAAAAAAAAAAAAAAAAACACAGACAACAAGCATTAGGCCTCTTTCACATGAACGATCCGTTCAGGTCCGCCTGTCAGTTTTTTTAGGCGGACCTGAACGGACTGTCCATAGACCTCTATGGAGTGTCGGATGTCAGCGGTGACATATCTGCTGACATCCGACCCGCTCCGATAAAGCGTAACGGAGGAAAAACCTACTTTTCCATCAGATCGGTTGACGACGGACTCTACAATCCGTCATCATCCGATCCCCATAGGGGAGAGCGGAGCTCTGACAGGTCCGTTGCTGCACATTGTCATCTGCCTGCCCAGCGGGGATCCACGGAGTGATCCCCGCTGAGCAAGCGGATGTTCACGGGGCGGATCATCACGGATCCGTCCCATGTGAAAGGACCCTTAAAGTTTTTCTTAGTCTGTTAGAAAATGTTGTTTTCTCCTTCACTGACATGTAGAACTGATGGTCACTGACTGGCAGCTCATCTGCACCTCTCATGGGGCTGTGCTGATAATCAATGTGCCGATTATGAGCACAGACCCCCCCCCCCCCCCCCCCTGACCGGCTCTCCCTGTCAGCACGAACTGAGGAAAGCCATTAACCGGCACTTCCTGGTTCACGTGATGATCAGCTGTGATTGGTAACGTGGCAAGGAGCCTCTGTCAGAGGATCGCCACGCATCCCCAGATGAGTCATGTAGCATTCACTTTCCAGAATCCATCTGCCATTACCTCAGGCATGCAGGCAGAAGGGTGTGCTTAGCTGATAAACTCTGCTCCCCTCCTGAAGGCTCCTGGGATGTATGACAGTTGCCTAGGCATAGAAACCAGGAGAAAAAAAAAAAAAAGAAGTGGTAAATATGATCTACTTTCCTAACCATTTACCTAGATGCATAAGGATTACAAATAGTCAATGTTGATTGAGAGAGTAGTTCTGCTTTAATGCTAACAGTAAAGGCCCACGTCCAACTGCTGGGCTTCCAGAAGCAAAGAATATCCTGGGATACGCATGCGTGTGATGCAAAGTACCTGCCTCAAAATGCTTCTGAGCTTCAGTAGCAGAAGCTAGCAATGCTGGTTGTACCTGTCCCTCCAGAAAGGTGGAGTGATTGAGAAGATTAGTGTAGTATCAGGAGACTCATATGGACACTTCAATTGCTTTTCAGTCAAGCTAGACTAACCCAAGACTAAGCCGTGTCCTTTCTGTGAGAATTCCAATCTTAATACTCCTATATAGATTACAGTAGCACAAATATATACAATGTTCACTAAGGCCCCTTTCACACTGGGGCGGTGGGGGCGTCGGCGGTACAACAGCGCTATTTTTAGCGCTGCTGTACCGTCGTTCTTGCAGCGGTATTCGGCCGCTAGCAGTGCGGTTTTAACCCCCGCTGGCGGCCGAAAAAGGGTTAAAATCCCTCGTACAGCGCGGCTATAGTATTGCCGCGGTATAGCCGCGCTGTCCCATTGATTTCAATGGGCAGGAGCGGTGAAGGAGCGGTGAATACACCGCTCTTTCACCGCTCCAAAAAAGCAGTTTGCAGGACTTTTTTTCACCGTCCTGCCAGCGCACCGCTTCAGTGTGAAAGCCCTCAGGCTTTCACACTGAACAAACAGCGGAGGCTGTTTAGGGGCGGTTTGCAGGCGGTATTTTTAGCGCAATACCGCCTGAAAACCGCTCCAGTGTGAAAGGGGTCTTAATATCCCCATAACAGAAGACATCAACAGTGCACCCACCTGGCAGAAAGAGGGTGTGCAGGATTTGGAGAAGGCAGCCTTCAACTCTGCGAAGTCACACTCCTTCAGATGCTCCACACACAGGCAATGGGAGTGAAGCAGTTCGTAGGTTAGCTGGGTCACATCTGACCAATGAACGTACAGCGTGCGGGAACCCAGCTGCCTGCCCAGCAGGTCTGATTTGGCACGGGAAGCAGAGTCCTTCTTCATGTACTCCACAAAGCCATAGCCCTTGGGATGTCCCGTAACACCGCTGTACACCAGGAAACACCTCTCCAGATTACCAAACGGGCGGACCAAGTCCTCAAACTGCTGCTGGGTATAACCAGGTGGTAGGTTCGCGATACAGAGCAGGGAGTCTGTGGGCTGCAGTTGTACTGAGATCTCACGGTCACGGAGATGAGTGTGGTGAAATCGTCGGATGGCAGATTCTGCTTGTTCTCCATTCAGCAATGTAACAAAAGCTGCAGGATACAAAACATGGAGAACTCTTTAGTAAGCACATCTCATACTAGTACTCCACAGAAGGTCATACAACCTAAGCTGACATGCTATAGGAGAGAGAGCCATGGGTCACAAGTTTACAGCAGTGTGAAAAGTAAACATGCCAACATGCAGAAACGGCCTATTATCACATGGCTCCCCTGCGTTACCCTAAAACAAAAGGCTTGCAACCAGGTCATGCTGAAAACCGATTGGACCGGCAATCTGCCTGGCTGATATGCAAACTCTAACTTCAATACTTGGGAGCTGCTGACCCAGTACAAACATACTTGTCAGTAAGTCACAACTTCCCCATATGCTTATTTTGGGTAATCAAGACAAACAGACAACTAACTGGTTACACTCAACTGCTCTCTGCTCCAAGATGACTGAGAGCTGAATGGATCAACAGCTCCATGATCACTCAGTTCCAAACCTTAGAGATTGTGGGGGGACAGAGGCAGCAGACTGATGCTGTAGTATGTAGGCAAGCTTTTTTTGGGGGGCATTCTTACACTTTTCGAAGAGGAGCCCCAGGCTCCCCCCACTCAAAAAAAAAAAGTTAGCTACAAATACTGTAGCTGCTGACTTTTATTATAAGTACACTTACCTGTCCAGGGATCCAACAACATCCTCATCTGAGCCGATTCTTAAATCAGCTTTGGGTGCAGGCGCCAGCATCTCAAGCAAGGGAAACCAGAAGTGAACACTTAGCCTTGTGGCTTCACAGCTGGCTTCCTACTGCGTATGCATGACTTACACAGCATCTTGTGAATGGTCCTGTAGTCTTTTGGGACCTGTGATGTGTCCCAGAAGACACGGGAGGGGGGGGCGTCTGAACTTCCGGTTCAGATCACTGCATCATTTATCAATCTGAGAAGGAAGTGGGAGCGGGTACCTGTCAACACCAGGTACCAGCTCCCGCCCCCAAAAAAGTGCCAAGTATGGCAGTGTGCAAACAAAATGTCCCTCTTCAGGTGGCACTCCACTTTAAGACATCTATGAGCCATAGGCAAGAAGTTTAGAGGGCCTTACATGATCTTTCCTATAGGCAGAGGAAGACGACAGACGACCTAGAAGCCACATAAGCCCCCCTTTCCAATATAGTCCTAAACCAACAGCTTCACAAGTATCCAGATTGCATGGAGGACCAGACATGACCCTAAACCTACACATGTGGTTCCTAAAGGATCAAGGGGATGGTAGACAAGGGCACAGGCCCTCTTCACCCTCCATGTATATGATCCCTACATTGGGTAACTCACAAACAGACTTGTTCTAGTTTCACCAGACTTTGTCCAGATAATCAACGTTTGGTTCTTACCAGTTCCTTTATATTTATCAACAAAACAGTATTTCAGCTCATAGTCTGCCAGGAGATCATGGACTTCCTGAAAAAAAAAAAAAAAAAAAAAAAAAAAAAAGTTAAAATGTATACACAATATTAAGGCTAGCTCATACATCATTTAGAAGAAGGTTATTACAAAATTGTTTTCTGATCAGGAGTAAACAAGGAAGGTGGTAAAGCGAGGACTGAACATGAACATGAGACCAGACTTCATACACTAAAGTATTTATATATACTAGAGGAGTAACAGCCAGCCCTCATTCAGCTTGGTACAAAATATATAAAATAAAAGTGAGGGCGTTTAAAGGAGATAAACTTTCACAGGTCACCCAAATCTCAGGTCATCACTATGCAAAACTATTTAGTATTGAATAAAGCAAAGAAAAGGTTAGACACCGGGAGGTGTTCATTGCCGCCATGTCCCCATTGGAGATTCATGGAGCCAAAGACAGCAAGAGAGTTAGAAAATTCACCAATGCTGCATACACAAAAAAAAACCAAAAAAATAAAAATAAAAAAACTTTTCTTTATCATTTGAAACTGATTAGTTGGCCTGCATACAGAATGCATCATTTACATGTCAGTATACATACAAGCTCGGCACACCATCCACACAGGTCAGCAAGTGCCTGAAAACTTGTGAATGTGTGAGGAGCAAAGCCTCATGGGACATGTAGTCCTCGGTAGGGCGGGGAAAAAAAAAAAAAAAATTTAAATCTTGAATTGAGAGGTCAAAGTGATTCAAAATTTAAGCAAATTGATTTTCGATTTTTTTTCCACTGCGCCAGTCCTGAGGAGCTGCGGGCAGGAGTTTAGGTGAGGCCGCATGCCACGGACTGGCTGAAGCCGTGGACACACACACAAGTTTTTTTTTTTTTTTTTTTAAGGAAATCACCCAGCTCTAGTCCTCGGCAGATGAAAGAAATGATTAAGGCCCCTTTGACTTGATCAGGTCACTTTTTGTGGTGACAGGTGTACAACCCCAGTCAGGTGCCTTTATAGTTTAAAAGCGGAATACCCCCTTCCTTGATCACTCTTGAATTTTTTTTTTTGGGGGGGGGGGCCAGGACCCTGGTGTTGAAATGTGTCCAATACCACATGGCAAAGACCAGCTTGGCAATCCAAGCAGAAGTTGCACCTCCCTCCAGTGCCCCAAAGACCAGTAAAGAGTTGGCTTAGGTGAGGGTGGTATTGGATCCTTGGACAGGAGATAAATGTCAGCAGCTTTAGTAGTTGTAGGGGAGGGGGGCCCCCAAATAAATCCACAGATCAACCCATTTTTACTGCCCTTCACCCCTGACAATTTAAGCTTACAAGTTGCCAAGCTTTTATAATATTTGTTACCAAGACTTTGGAAAATAAAACTTGGGTTTCATGTGGATGCTTTTGTAACAAGTGTATCTGCAATGCCACCGTGCCCTCCAGGACTATTTTTACTCCATGGAACACAGCCAGATAGAAATAGAGTAAAATGTGTCAATCAAAAGGCATGACAGCGAGTGTTCTGGAAGAGAAGGGAACAACTTCAAACCAACTAGAAAAAAGGACGACAACTGAAAATCATAATGAGTATAAAACGACCAGAACCCAGCATGTGATTTTTAACTTTTCATTTTGTATATAACATGAGCGGGTTTGAAGCCTTGCATAACCTGATAATCATCCCCGGGTGATGCCATCTGCGTTAGAGAGGGGACTGGAATTTGCGCACGATCCTATTGTCAGGAGGCCACTGACAGGGGAGTATGGGGATCACAGGACTGAATGACAAGTACAGAACACAACACTGCAGGGCACAGCTGTATGAGAGGCCAGTGACATCATCCCAACAAAGGGGGAAAAGACAAACTGCTTCAGGGATCACCGGGTCAGCTCAGTCCTCTGTATTCAGGAGCCAGCTTCAGGCCTGACCGCTCCACAAAGGATTGATCATGTCATTTTACTGGAGGAGAGGAAAGCACAACTAAGCTACTTCAAGTCTTATCTGGATTTACATCTAACACTTCACACAACACCAATCACAGGAAAAACGCCTCCAACGTTCTGCAAAAAGGCCATTTTGTCACCATTAGTGTTTTGAAAGTTATGAACAATATACACCACACACACACAATGGGGGTTGATTTACTAAAGGCAAAAAGACTGCATTTTGCAAGTGCAGTTGCTTCAGAGCTAAAAAAAAAAAAAAAAAAAAAAAAAAAAAAAAAAAAAAAAAGGAAGAAGGAGGTAAAGCTTCACTTTACAAAGAATACCCAATCATGTGCAAGGAAAAAATAAATAAATAAATAAAAATGCACGTATGGATGACAGAAGTCAGCAGAGCTTTTGCTCCTTTATTAAAGCGGAGTTCCACCCAAAAATTGAGCTTCTGCTTTACCCCCCCCCCCCCCCCGGTGTCACATTTAGCACTTTTTCAGGGGGTGGGGGGGAGAATCTGTCTATTACAGACATTTGCTCCCACTTCCAGCAATAGATCGCCACAGATTCCGCAGCGATCTACGCTGTGTCCAGCCTCTCCTCCATTCCCCCCCCGCCATCTTCTGGGAGACACACGGGTCCCAGAAGGCAGCAGGGACCAGCAAAGAGATTGACTCGTGCATGCGCAGTAGGGAACCAGGCTGTGAAGCCGTAAGGCTTCACTTCCTGATTCCCTTACTGAAGAGGTCGGCACCTCCGGGCACCCTGGACAGGTAAGCAACATAAAAAAATAAAAACAAAATAAAAAGTCAGCAGCTGCAGTATTTGTAGCTGCTGACTTTTTTCAGTGGCACTCCTCTTTAGGCCCCTTTCACACTTATGACAAGTCATTTTCCATGACTACCATTCATATTGGCAGGACTTTAAGTTGTGCCGACTTCAAAGTAGTCCCTGCACTACTTTGGTCCAACTTCCATGCGAGTTGATGTCCATAGACCTCAATGTTAAACCCTCAAGTAGCATTGAAATCATACCGGAATATAGACACGATTTCAGTACGACTTTGTAAGCACAAGCTGCTTACAGGAATGGCAGGAAAAGGAATGGTCTCACACCATGTATTTTTTCATTGGTTAATGCCAAAGTCCTACAAAGTAGTACTGATCCCAAATCACGTGACTTTGAAGTCGCACAAGTGTGAAAGGGGCCTTAAGCTCTGGAGCAACTATTCTTGTAGAGTGCAACTGCACATCCCATTTGTCTTTAGTAAATCAACCCCAATAAATACAGTTGATGTGCCCGCAGACTAGATTAGACGCCCATTCAGACAAGCATAGGCAATAAACACAAGATACTTCTGGCAACAAGATCCCCCATTTAAAAGCTGTCCATATGCTGTAGGCATGTCACAGTTTAAATGCATACAGCATTACTGGAGTCTATTGGCCACCCATGTAAATATCAACCATTACAAGCTATTTTTTTACATGTTGGTCCTAAATGAGACATACGGGCAGCTGCAGTGAATGCAAAGAATGACTTCAGCCCATTCTAAATGTCTGAAGGCGAGGGAATGCTGCACCATCGTCTTATTCAGGACCCACATGGAAATATCAATAGCATCAGCAGCTACTAATAGGGTGCATGTACAATGATCACATGTATGGAAAGGTTAGAACACTTCTAGGTCTACAGTACACAAAAAAAAATTCCAGTCGACAAACATCGCTGAACAATTTTGGTACCTGTATGACTAAACACTAAAGGGTTAAAATATTTGAACAGCAAGCAACTATATACACAGGCTACATAAACATGGAGATAGATATAGATAAAAATAAAAGGGTCCTGTGTGATTTTGATCCAAACGCAATGCAAATTCAGCCATACAATGTGTATGGCTGAATTTGCATTGCACAGATATTGCATGTAATCTGCATAGCAGTGCAGTGAGAATCACATGTGATATCTGACATCTGGTGTGAAGCGGCACTTAGTGATACTAAAGTCTCTATTTTAGTTAAAAATAACAAAACAGATCCATGACTGCCGATTTTGACCTTCGGTAGTAGAACGCACACCGGTCAGAGTGTGCGCTGAATTTGGGGGGGGGGGTCTCTCCCTACTTGTATGCGGACTATCCCAAGTGCCAGGTACACACCATTAAATGTAAGCTGACATTTTCGATATAGATTTTTTTTTTTTTTTTATTATTATTTTTACTACCCCAGTGGTCCTCATTGTAGGAGGAGGAACTCTTGATGCATGCTAATGGATTAAATACAGGATCCATCACACAACTATTAAGTGCTGACTGACCCCCTTTAATTAAAGCGGACCATCAGTCGTCACCCCCACCCCCCAATCTATTAAATCTTCTTCCCTTGTGGTTTAAACTTTGGATAATAAAACATTTTTTTCTGCCAGTAAACCTTATACAGCCCCCTTCCTGTTCATTGGCCTAGGCTTATGACATCATAGACAAGTGTGTCTTGCCTACAGTCAAGCATGGTGGTGGGAGTGTCATGGTCCGGGGCTTCATGAGTGCTGCCGGTGTTCTATCGATATTTGTGCCCTCTGTCGAAAAGAGCCTGCGCATGCGTAGAACGGATCAGCTCTCCAGCTGATTTTTCTGATCAGCTGGAGTGACGCGAACATGGCACATGCGCACATCACAGGAGGCAATTTTTTGACGAGAGAGGGAAATTTACGCACACAATTGAAAACTATTCACAGAGCGGAGGGGGGGGGGGGGGGGGGGGGACGGACGACACTGTAGTTGTTACATTATGCCTCGGCATTGCAGGGCGGCTATGAGTAAGCACTTGGATAAGTGTGAAACGCGTTAGCCTATGATCTGTACACTCTGTCCATGATGTCCTGTATCTGATGTGTTCCTGATTTTAAAATAAAGAAATTTGGATTATTACTTTCTGGAGTGCGGCTGTCCGGATCCTCTCGCTTGCATATAGCGGCTTGAGGCTGTGTTGAAGGGAGAGACTTTGTCTTGTGTTGCAACCCGCCCTTAGAGCCCTTTCACACCGAGCTGCCCAGCGCGTCTGCGGTAAAACGCCGCTATTTTTAGGGGAGTTTTACCGTCGGATTAGCGGCGCATTTCAGCCGCTAGCGGGGCGCTTTTACCCCAGCTAGCAGCTGAAAAAGGGTTAAAACTGCCCGCAATAGCGGCGTTTTGCTGGCAGTATCCCAGCACTGCCCTATTGATTTCAATGAGGAGCAGTAAACACACCGCTCCAAAGAAGCTGCTGGCAGGACTTTTCCTGACGTCCAGCCAGCGCAGCGGTGTGAAAGCCCTCTGGGCTTTCACACTGGAGACAATGCTGCAGCTGTTTGAGGGTGGATTGCAGGCGCTATTTTTAATGCTATAGCGCCTGAAAAACGCCCTCGGTGTGAAAGGGGGTCTTAGACACAGGCGCTGATCAAGACGCTACAGCCGCAGTGCAACGACGACAAAAGTCGACCTTGAGCAGACTGAAACCCTGCACAGCAACAGCGAGGCACAATATGAGAACGATGGTGTCCCTCCGCTCAGTGAATAGCTTTTAATTGTTTCCGTGACATTCTCTCTCCCGTGGAAAGATGCCTCCTCTGATGTGCGCATGCGCCACGGTCACGTCATTTGGCAATCAGCTGGAGTGCGGCTCCGCCCCCCGCGCAGGCACACATCGATAGAAGACCGGCACTGGGGAGCTATATAGTTAAATGTTTGTATGGTCTTGGCCACCGTGCTGCAGATCAGCTTCAGGGTCTTGGCAATCCTCTTATAGCCTAGGCCAGCCTAACCCTAGAGGAACCCCAAAAATAAATTCAGATCACGAGGAACCCTTACTAAAACCAAATTTATCAGGGGCAATATGAACAGTGCCCCTTATACTGGCGGCCAATAGAAAGAACGCTCACCTTAAAAAAAATTTAAAAAAAATTGCCAAATGACGTGACCGTGGCGCATGCGCACATCAGAAGGTGCTCAGAATGCCACCCTTAAAGACAGCTAAAAAGATATTTGGTGTCAAGCAGCTGGCTTTGCCAAGTGATGCTGAACTCTGAAGGCATCATAAAAAAGGTGGATCAGCCACAGCTGGAGGAGCCCTCGTTGAGAATGGCTGGCCTAGGCCATCTTTATGTAGAGCAACAATTCTTTTTTTCAGATCCTCAGAGAGTTCTTTCCCATGTTAAACTTCCAGTGACCAGTATGAGAGAGTGAGAGCGATAACACCAAATTTAACACACCTGCTCCCCATTCACACCTGAGACCTTGTAACACTAACGAGTCACATGACACCGGGGGAGGGAAAATGGCTAAAGCCCCCTTTCACACTGAGCCGCCCCAGGCATCAGCAGTAAAGTGGCGCTATTTTTAGCGCCGCTTAACCCCCGCTAACGTCCGAAAATGAGTTAAATCCACCCGGAAAAAGCAAGGCTGTCACATTGTTTTCAATGGGCAGGGGCGCGCCAAAGAAGCTGCTGGCAGGACTTTTTCTGACGCCCCGTCAGCGCACCGCGAGGGCTGTCACATTGGAGTCGCTGTTTCAGGGCGCTTATTTTAAACACCATAGAGTCTGCAAAGTGCCTTGGTTTGAAAGAGGACTAATTGGGACACACACACACACACATATATATACATACACATATACAATATATATATATATATATATATATATATATATATATATATATATATATATATATATATATGTATGTATGTATGTATGTATGTATGTATGTATGTGTGTGTGTGTGTGTATGTGTGTATATATATATATATATACACACACACACATATACATACACATACACATGTGACACATTCCCAACATACACGGGGGTGGGGGGTGTCAGAGAACACATAGGCCCCCCTCTCATACACACACCGGGCCCCTCCTCACCTGGTTGGCGATGTCTCCCGGCAGCCCCTTGATGAGGATCTTCCTCCGGTTCCTCACCTCCCTCTTCATCCTCTCCACCCGGCTCCGGATCTCCTGGGGCTCCAGCCGGGGCTCCCCGCGGTCCTCCTCCTCGGGGACGAACACTTCCCCGTCATCCTGGTCGCTCTCCCAGCCCCCTCCGCTCGGTTCCCCGGTACCTCTAACGGACACGGCCGCTGCCATCTTGACAGGAAAGTTCGTCCACCTGAGCACAACACTGGAGCTGCGCCCTCATTGGCCGAGTTTAAACCGGCCGGGGGAGGCCGCGCCGATTGGCTGCTTCGGACGCCGCCCCGCCTCCGCTGCGTTGGCATGGTGATGGGGGGGCGGGATCGGAGGGCAACGTGTAGCGGACATAGGGTGATCAGTAGAGGGATTTGTCATTCCAACTCTGTGTGTGTGTGACCACGTGACCCGCTGTCACCAGCACTGTGTGTGTGTGGTCAGCTGACATCAGGGCTGTGTGTACAATCCATACCTCCTCCTACATTGTGGACATCAAGTTGGCTCCTTATTGGTCCAGCTTCTAAGGCTGGCCATTAGAGTTGCCACCTCATCGCTTTATAACCGAACACATAAGAATTACACAGGCAAAGCTCCCAACTGTCCCTGATTTCGAGGGACTGTCCCTGATTTCGAGGGACTGTCCCTGATTTGGAGCAATGTCCCTCTGTCCCTCTTTCCTCCACATATGTCCCTCATTTTGGTCTGATCCATATATAGTTGTATATAAAATGCACTTTTTATCTATCAAAAAGTGTTTCCCAGTGCTAAACATTTCATCCAATTTCTAAATTGCTGCATTTATACATTTGTAAATGTTAAAGGCCAATATAAAGGAATAGTAGTGGTAAAAAAAAAAAGTCCTCGTGGATTTAATTAACCTTTTTTTGGTTAATTCTCCTTTAAGGGGGCGTGGCAGGGGGCGTGTCCTATGCCTACATACATTTGTTAGTAGGTGTCATCTCAGAATGTTGGGAGGTATGCACAGGTTCTGTGGCTGATTAAGTAATTATACACACTTGGTGCTTTATCTGAATTAAATTAGCCTCAGAACCCATGTAATGCATATGTGTTCGGGTTTAAAGGGACAAGGTGGCAACCCGAGGGCCATACACTATACAATTTTTCTTTATATTTACCAAAATCATATGATATGAGGTCATACCTAAACACTTTCTATTTGTATGCAATCAGGCCGGCCCTTGCGCTACATAAAGGTAAATCTAAAGGAAATTGAAGAAGAAAATTGTATCATGTATGGCCAGCCTTATTCAGAAAGGATCTCTATTCAGAAAAGTGATTATTTACTAAACAATCATCTGCAAAGTTTATAATAAAATTGTGAACTTTAACCACTTCAATACCGGGCACTTCTACACCTTCCTGCCCAGACCAATTTTTACAGCTTTCAGCGCTGTCGCACTTTGAATGACAATTGCGCGGTCATACAACACTGTACACAAACTACATTTTTATCATTTTGTTCCCACAAATAGAGCTTTCTTTTGGTGGTATTTGATCACCTCTGCAATTTTTATTTTCTGCCAAACAAATAACAAAAATTAAAAAAAAATATATATATTTTTTGTTTCTGTTACAAAAATTTGTAAATAAGTACGTTTTCTCCTTCACTGATAAGGCGGCACTGATGGGCACAGATGAGGTGGAACCAATGAGGTGGCACTGATGATGGGCACTAATATGTGGCACTGATATGCAGCACTTATGGGTACACATAGGCAGCACTGATAGACACTGAAAGGCAGCACGGATGGGCACTAATAGGTGGCACAGATGGGCACTGATAGGTGGCACAGATGGGCACTGATAGGTGGCACAGATGGGCACTGATAGGTGGCACGGATGGGCATGGATGGGCACTGATAGGTGGCACTGATGTACACTAATAGATGTTACTGATGGATGGCAATCAGTGCCAAACAATAATTCCTGCCAATCAGTGATGCCCATTGTGGGCACTGATTGGCATCCCTGGTGGTCTAGGGTGGCAAACCTGGTGGTGACATCCCTGGTGGTCCAGTGTGGGCATCCTCGGGGGGGGGCTGCGCTGATAATCGATCGGCCCTCCTCTACTTGCGTCTGACAGACGTGAGTGAGGAAAATCCGATCAACGGCTCTTTCTGTTTACATTGTGATCAGCCGTGATTGGACACAGCTGATCACGTGGTAAAGAATCTCCATCAGAGGCCCCTTTCACACGATCGGACCGTTCAGGTCCGCCTGTCAATTTTGACGGCGGACCTGAACGGGCGCTCCATGTTAGCCTATGGAGCGACGGATGTCAGCGGAGACATGTCCACTGACATCCGACCAGGTCCAATCCGCTGAAAGCAGATGGATGGCCCTACGTTCAGATCCGTCGCTGCCGGATTGGGTGAGATCTGATGAAAACGGACATGCTGTCCGTTTTCATCCGATCCCTCCATAGGCAGCAGCGGCGCCTGACAAGCCCCTCCCCACTTAGTGAGCAGAGAGGGACCTGTCATCCGCCGGCTCAGCGGAGATCAACGCAGAGATCTCCAGCTGAGCCGGCGGACCGAGGCAGGCTCCATGGAAGCGGAGTCCACCTCGTGTGAATGAGGCCAGAGGCTCTTTACCGGGATCGGAGTTGTGGTGTGTCAGACTGAGACACCGCAACAAGGATCGTTGCGATGCGTGCCCCCCCCCCCCGGGGGGGCACGCAGCGGCTTGATATCCTGGCGACATCATATGATGTCCGGTCAGGATGTTGAAACCACTTTGCCGCCGTCATTTTGCTATATGGCGGGCGGCAAGTGGTTAACAACAATTCTGTCTCCCTAACTGCCATGTATTTAACCACTTCCATACAGGGCATTTTCACCCCCTTCCTGCCCAAGCCAATTTTCAGCTTTCAGCGCTGTCGCACTTTGAATAACAATTGCGCGGTCATACAACACTGTACCCAAATCAAATTTTTATCATTTTTTCCAGACTAATAGAGCTTTTTTTTGGTGGTATTTGATCACCCCTGTGGTTTTTATTTCTTGTGCTATAAACAAAACAAGAGTGAAAAGTTTGAAAAAAGCACAATATTTTTTACTTTTTGCTATAATAAGTATCCAATTTTTTTTTTTTTTTAGACAAATTTTGTTCCTCAGTTTAGGCCGATACGTATTCTTCTACATATTTGTGGTAAAAAATATCGCAATAAGCATATATTTATTGGTTTGCGCAAAAGTTATAGCGTCTACAAAATAAGGGGATAGATTTATAGCATTTTTATTATTATTTTTTTTTTTTTACTAGTAATGGCGGCGATCTGCGATTTTTATCGTGACTGCGATATTGCGGCGGACACATCGGACAATTTTGACACATTTTTGGGACCATTCAACATTTATACAGCGATCCGTGCTATAAAAATGCATTGATTACTGTATAAATGTGACTGGCAATGAAGGGGTTAACCAGGAGTGGGCACTGTAGGGTTAAATGTGTTGCTAGGGAATGATTCTAACTGTGGGGGGAGGGGATTCACAAGGGGAGGAGACTGATCGGTGTTCTTCTGTACTGGGAACGCACCATCGGTCTTCTCCCATCTGACAGGAGGTGGATCTGTGTGTTTACACAGATCCACGGTCCTGCTCGGTAACCGGGCAATCGCGGGTGCCCGGCGGACATCGCGGCCGCCGGGCACGCGCACCGGGACCCGAGCGATGCAGCGGGCACGCGCCCCCTGGGCTGCCTGGAAGGCTGCGCCGTCATATGACGGCGGCCCAGAACAACAGCTGCAACATGACGGCGGGCGGGCAGCAAGTGGTTAAAGGGGTAATTCTGAATAAATAACTTTTTCTACATGAGAACCATCTTGGCTCACCCAGATGTGACTTGTTTTCATATAATTGGGCATCCTTCTATTAGTTAAAGTTCAATTTGACCCGAGCCAAGTGATATAAATCATAAAATATGGCACCAAATGTGGCACCATGACAGCCATGCATTTCAGAGGGAAATTTTGAATAAGAAGCCAAGCTATTCCTACATAGTAGAATGCCCAATGAGTATAAAACAAGTGGAATTTGGGTGAGCCAAGATGGTTTTCATATAGGAATAGGTTGGCTTCTTATTCAAAATTTCCCATTGTAATGTATGACTGTCAGGGTGCCATATTTTATGATTTCTATCACTTGGCTCGGGCCAAATTGAACTTTAACCGCTTGCCGACCGCCTCACTCAGATATACTGCAGCAGAAGGGCTCGTACAGGCAAAACCACGTACTTGTACGTTGCCCTTTAAGAGGCGGCCAGCGCGCGGCGCGGCAAGCTCCGTGAGGCGGGTCCCGCGGACTCGATCGCCGCGGGGATACCCGCGATCGCCTCACGGGGAGGAAGAACGGGGAGATGCTGATGTAAACAAACATCTCCCCGTTCTGCCTAGTGACAGTGTCACTCGATCTCTGCTCCCTGTCATCGGAGCAGAGATCAGTGATGTCACACACACAGCCCATCCCCCCTGACAGTTAGTAATCACTCCCCTAGTACTGACTTAACCCCTCCCCGCCCCCTAGTGGTTAACCCCTTCACTGCCAGTGTCATTTACACAGGAATCAATGCATTTTTATAGCACTGATTGCTGTATAAATGACAATGGTCCCAAAAAATGTGTCAAAAATGTCCGACGTGTCCGCCATAATGTCGCAGTCACGATAACAATCGCTGATCGCTGCCATTTAAAAAAAAATATATATATATTAATAAAAATGCCATAAAACTATCCCCTATTTTGTAAACGCTATAACTTTTGCGCAAACCGATCAATAATCGCTTATTGCGATTTTTTTTTTTACCAAAAATATGTAGAAGAATACGTATCAGCCTAAACTGAGGAAAAAAAATGTTTTTTATATATTTTGGGGGGATATTTATTATAGCAAAAAGTAAAACATAATGCGTTTTTTTCAAAATTGTCGCTCTATTTTTGTTTATAGCGCAAAAAATAAAAAACGCAGAGGCGATCAAATACCACCAAAAGAAAGCTCTATTTGTGGGAAAAAAAGGACGGCAATTTTGTTTGGGAGCCATGTCGCACGACCGCGCAATTGTCAGTTAAAGTGACGCAGTGCCGTATCGCAAAAAGTGCTCTGGTCAGGAAGGGAGTAAATTCTTCCGGGGCTGAAGCGGTTAACTAATAGAAGGATGCCCAATGAGTATAAAAAACAAGTGAAATTTGGGTGAGCCAAGATAGATTTCATATAGAAAGTGTTATTTATTCAGAATTACCCCTTTAAATACATGTCAGTTACGGAGACAGAATTGTTGTTAAAGTTCACAATTTTATTATAAATGTTGCAGATGATTTTTTAGTAAATAATAGGGATGAGCTTCGTGTTCGAGTCGAACCCATGTTCGACTCGAACATCGGCTGTTCGACCGTCCGTCGAATTGCGAACGATATGGGCCGTTCGCGCCAAATTCGTGTGGCGCGTCACGGCCCATAATTCACTGCGGCATCGCAGTGCATTGCTGGCTGATGATTGGCCAAGCATGCACTATGACCCGCATGCTTGGCCAATCACAGCGCCGTCAGTAGAGAGAGCTGTAATTGGCCAAAGCCAGGGTGGCTTTGGCCAATTATGGCTCAGGGGATTTAGTACACACCCCACACTATATAAGGCCGCCTGCACGGCGGCCCTGTGTAGTGTGTGTTCCGGTGTGCTGAGAGATAGAGAGAGAGAGAGACAGTGTCATTTGATTTGAGTTAGATAGATTAGGCAGAACAGTCAGTCAGTTAGCTGCACTTACAGTGTATTGTGTATATATATGCATCCCAGGTGTTGCATATATATATATACACTGTATTCAGTTTAGCTAGATCCGTTCCTGTTATCTTCTATCTAGACTATTTACATTTAGTGCAGTGTGTCCTGCTCACAGTGTTCAGCTAGATCCGTTCCTGCTATTTACATTCAGTGCAGTGCGTCCTGCTCACAGTGTTCAGCTAGATCCGTTCCTGCTATTTACATTCAGTGCAGTGCGTCCTGCTCACAGTGTTCAGCTAGATCCGTTCCTGCTATTTACATTCAGTGCAGTGCGTCCTGCTCACAGTGTTCAGCTAGATCCGTTCCTGCTATTTACATTCAGTGCAGTGCGTCCTGCTCACAGTGTTCAGCTAGATCCGTTCCTGGTATTTACATTTAGTGCAGTGCGTCCTGCTCACAGTGTTCAGCTAGATCCGTTCCTGCTATTTACATTCAGTGCAGTGCGTCCTGCTCACAGTGTTCAGCTAGATCCGTTCCTGGTATTTACATTTAGTGCAGTGCGTCCTGCTCACAGTGTTCAGCTACATCCGTTCCTGCTATTTACATTCAGTGCAGTGCGTCCTGCTCACAGTGTTCAGCTAGATCCGTTCCTGCTATTTACATTCAGTGCAGTGCGTCCTGCTCACAGTGTTCAGCTACATCCGTTCCTGCTGTTTACATTCAGTGCAGTGCGTCCTGCTCACAGTGTTCAGCTAGATCCGTTCCTGCTATTTACATTCAGTGCAGTGCGTCCTGCTCACAGTGTTCAGCTAGATCCGTTCCTGCTATTTACATTCAGTGCAGTGCGTCCTGCTCACAGTGTTCAGCTAGATCCGTTCCTGCTATTTACATTCAGTGCAGTGCGTCCTGCTCACAGTGTTCAGCTAGATCCGTTCCTGCTATTTACATTCAGTGCAGTGCGTCCTGCTCACAGTGTTCAGCTAGATCCGTTCCTGCTATATACATTTAGTGCAGTACGTCCTGCTCACAGTGTTCAGCTAGATCCGTTCCTGTTATCTTCCTACTGACAGGCAGGCTTGTCTGGTTACAGTATATAAAGCTACCTGAAGAAAATTACAGGTGTTCTTTTTGATCCTATTAGTACCACGGTCAGGCAGCTAGACTATTTACATTTAGTACAGTGTGTCCTGCTCACAGTGTTCAGCTAGATCCGTTCCTGTTATCTTCCTACTGACAGGCAGGCTTGTCTGGTTACAGTATATAAAGCTACCTTAAGAAAATTACAGGTGTTCTTTTTGATCCTATTAGTACCACGGTCAGGCAGCTAGACTATTTACATTTAGTACAGTGTGTCCTGCTCACAGTGTTCAGCTAGATCCGTTCCTGTTATCTTCCTACTGACAGGCAGGCTTGTCTGGTTACAGTATATAAAGCTACCTTAAGAAAATTACAGGTGTTCTTTTTGATCCTATTAGTACCACGGTCAGGCAGCTAGACTATTTACATTTAGTACAGTGTGTCCTGCTCACAGTGTTCAGCTAGATCCGTTCCTGTTATCTTCCTACTGACAGGCAGGCTTGTCTGGTTACAGTATATAAAGCTACCTTAAGAAAATTACAGGTGTTCTTTTTGATCCTATTAGTACCACGGTCAGGCAGCTAGACTATTTACATTTAGTACAGTGTGTCCTGCTCACAGTGTTCAGCTAGATCCGTTCCTGTTATCTTCCTACTGACAGGCAGGCTTGTCTGGTTACAGTATATAAAGCTACCTTAAGAAAATTACAGGTGTTCTTTTTGATCCTATTAGTACCACGGTCAGGCAGCTAGACTATTTACATTCAGTGCAGTGCGTCCTGCTCACAGTGTTCAGCTAGATCCGTTCCTGGTATTTACATTCAGTGCAGTGCGTCCTGCTCACAGTGTTCAGCTAGATCCGTTCCTGGTATTTACATTTAGTGCAGTGCGTCCTGCTCACAGTGTTCAGCTAGATCCGTTCCTGGTATTTACATTTAGTGCAGTGCGTCCTGCTCACAGTGTTCAGCTAGATCCGTTCCTGCTATTTACATTCAGTGCAGTGCGTCCTGCTCACAGTGTTCAGCTAGATCCGTTCCTGCTATTTACATTTAGTGCAGTGCGTCCTGCTCACAGTGTTCAGCTAGATCCGTTCCTGCTATTTACATTCAGTGCAGTGCGTCCTGCTCACAGTGTTCAGCTAGATCCGTTCCTGCTATATACATTTAGTGCAGTACGTCCTGCTCACAGTGTTCAGCTAGATCCGTTCCTGTTATCTTCCTACTGACAGGCAGGCTTGTCTGGTTACAGTATATAAAGCTACCTGAAGAAAATTACAGGTGTTCTTTTTGATCCTATTAGTACCACGGTCAGGCAGCTAGACTATTTACATTCAGTGCAGTGCGTCCTGCTCACAGTGTTCAGCTAGATCCGTTCCTGGTATTTACATTCAGTGCAGTGCGTCCTGCTCACAGTGTTCAGCTAGATCCGTTCCTGCTATTTACATTCAGTGCAGTGCGTCCTGCTCACAGTGTTCAGCTAGATCCGTTCCTGCTATTTACATTTAGTGCAGTGCGTCCTGCTCACAGTGTTCAGCTAGATCCGTTCCTGCTATTTACATTCAGTGCAGTGCGTCCTGCTCACAGTGTTCAGCTAGATCCGTTCCTGCTATATACATTTAGTGCAGTACGTTCTGCTCACAGTGTTCAGCTAGATCCGTTCCTGTTATCTTCCTACTGACAGGCAGGCTTGTCTGGTTACAGTATATAAAGCTACCTGAAGAAAATTACAGGTGTTCTTTTTGATCCTATTAGTACCACGGTCAGGCAGCTAGACTATTTACATTTAGTACAGTGTGTCCTGCTCACAGTGTTCAGCTAGATCCGTTCCTGTTATCTTCCTACTGACAGGCAGGCTTGTCTGGTTACAGTATATAAAGCTACCTTAAGAAAATTACAGGTGTTCTTTTTGATCCTATTAGTACCACGGTCAGGCAGCTAGACTATTTACATTCAGTGCAGTGCGTCCTGCTCACAGTGTTCAGCTAGATCCGTTCCTGCTATATACATTTAGTGCAGTACGTCCTGCTCACAGTGTTCAGCTAGATCCGTTCCTGTTATCTTCCTACTGACAGGCAGGCTTGTCTGGTTACAGTATATAAAGCTACCTGAAGAAAATTACAGGTGTTCTATCCCAGCTTAGTGCAGCTACAGGCCATTAGTATGTCTGGAAGGCCAAGAAGGAGAGGCAGACAGTCACAAGCCAATAAGAGAGGGCAAGCAGGCTCTGTGTCTAGTGCTGGTCGTGGAGACGGTGCATCCTCATCAGCACGTGGCCATGGGACACGCTTGGCCTTTTTTTCGGCAGCTGGCCGTGTTGAGCCGCAACATGCGGAAGACTTGGTCGAGTGGATGACCAAGCCGTCCTCATCCTCCTCATCCTCTCTCACCCATGCCCAGGGTGCTTTGTCTGGCAAAGCAGCGGCCTCTTCCCTCAGCTCAATGTCATCAGTGACTCCTTCCCTAGCTCCACCATGTCCTCATGAGGATTCCCTCGAACTGTTTGACCACAGTGTTGGGTACATGCTCCAGGAGGATGCCCAGCGTTTGGAAGGCTCTGATGATGATACTGAGCTCAATGAAGGCAGTAACATGAGCACGGACAGAGGGGGTGCCCAAGAAGGACAGCAATCTGGCAGTCATGCTCCCCCTGCTGCAGCATACTGCCAGGTTTGCTCCAGTGATGAGGAGGGAGGGGATGATGAGGTCACTGACTCAACGTGGGTGCCTGATAGGAGAGAGGAGGAGGAGGAGGAGGAGGAGGAGGAGGTGGCACATCACCAACTAGGCAGGATGCCCTCCAGGGGCCAGCCTAAGGGCAGCACATTGACTGCATCACACCCCAAAGCTCCACATGTGCAGGGCGCTGCAGTCTCTGCGCGTTATTCAAAAAGTTCTTTGGTGTGGGCCTTTTTTGAGACGAGTGCATCAGATCGCACCGCTGCTATTTGCAACATATGTCTCAAGCGTATCTCGCGTGGCCAAAACATCTCCCGCTTGGGTACCACATGCTTGACCAGACATATGTTGACCTGCCATGCAGTTCGTTGGCAAGCGTATCTAAAAGACCCACACCAAAGAACAAAGACGATCTCTCCTTGCTCCTCATCAGCTGAGATTTCCAACCCCACTAGACCTTCAGTCCTCTCTGAGACCTGCAGTGAGAGGAATGAAGGTGTAGAATTAGGTGTGTCACAGCCAAGTACTTGTGGGCAATCTGCTTTTGGTACACCGACGTCAGATTGTACCAGGCAAATTTCCCTGCCCCAGCTGCTGCACCGCCGAAAGAAGTTTGCTCCCAGCCATCCACATGCCCAGCGGTTGAATGCTAGCTTGGCAAAATTGCTAGCACTTCAACTGCTGCCTTTTCAGTTGGTAGACTCTGCCCCCTTCCGTGAGTTTGTGGAATGTGCGGTTCCTCAGTGGCAGGTACCCAAACGCCACTTTTTCTCACGGAAGGCGATTCCGGCTCTCTACCGGCATGTGGAAGGCAATGTCCATGCCTCGCTGGACAGGGCGGTCAGCGGTAAGGTGCATATTACCGCTGACTCATGGTCCAGCAGGCATGGACAGGGACGTTACTTAAGTTTCACGGCGCATTGGGTGACTCTGCTGGCAGCTGGGAAGGATGCAGGACAAGGTGCAGTAGTGTTGGAGGTTGTTCCGCCACCACGCCTCCAAAATGCTGATTGTGACACACCTCTCTCCTCCACCCCCTCCTCTTCTTCTTCCTCCATGGCCTCTTCCTCGGAACCAGCGGTGCTCCGTAGGCGTTCAAGGGGCTACGCAAGTACGCAGGCCAAAAGATGCCATGCGGTGCTTGAGCTGGTGTGCTTGGGGGACAGGAGCCACACTGGGGCAGAGGTTCTGTCAGCTCTGCAGGGGCAGGTTCAGAGGTGGTTGACGCCACGCCAACTTAAGGCAGGAATGGTGGTTTGCGACAATGGCACCAACCTCCTCTCTGCCCTCCGACAGGGACAACTGACCCATGTGCCCTGTTTGGCTCACGTCCTTAACTTGGTGGTGCAGCGGTTCTTGGGCAGGTACCCGGGCTTACAGGATGTCCTGAGGCAGGCCAGGAAAGTCTCTGTGCATTTCCGCCGGTCATATAATGCCAGTGCTCGGCTGACGGACCTCCAAAAGGAGTTTAACCTGCCCAAGAACCGCCTAATCTGTGACATGCCCACCAGGTGGAACTCGACGTTGGCCATGCTGCAGCGGCTGCACACGCAGCAGAGGGCCATCAATGAGTACCTGTGCGACTATGGCACCAGGACAGGGTCAGGGGACCTTGGTTTTTTTTCCCCACGCCAGTGGGCCATGATCAGGGATGCATGCACTGTCCTGTCACCATTCGAGGAGGCCACGAGGATGGTGAGCACTGACAGTGCATGCATCAGTGACACTGTCCCCCTTGTCCACCTGTTGGAGCACACGCTGCGTGGAATAATGGACAGGGCACTTGAGGCAGAACAGAGGCAGGAAGAGGAGGACTTCCTTAGCTCTCAAGGCCCCCTTTATCCAGACAGTGTTCCTGCGTGCCCGCCGATCACACAGGAAGAGGACGAGGAGGAGGAGGAGGAGGAGGAGGAAGATTGTGTCAGTATGGAGGTGGAGCCTGGCACTCAGCATCAGCAGTCTTTAAGGGATCAGTCCCAAGGAACACATGGACTTGTACGTGGCTGGGAGGAGGTGGCTGCGGACGTTGTTGTCCTTAGTGACCCAGAGGACTCCGGACCGAATGCCTCAGCAAACCTACGCTGCATGGCCTCCCTGATCCTGCAAAGCCTGCGTAAGGATCCTCGTATTCGTGGTATCAAGGAGAAGGACCAATACTGGCTGGCAACCCTCCTTGATCCACGTTACAAGGGTAAGGTTGCGGACTGAATCAGTCTTGGATCACCACCAGCTACCAAGCACCTGATGCAGATGTAACCGAATAATTTTTTTTGAAATCTCAGATCCCTTCAAAGACTGCCTATGCTGATGCTGAGTGACTATCCCTGAGTAATTATCCTCTTCCTCCTCAATCATCACGCTGATAGCTTGTAAGAACATTTTTGGTTCTGGGCGCCACCACCAGTGCCTAAGGCACAATTTTTCAGCCCCTGTTTAACAGGGGCGTGTAATTACAATTTTTGATGTAATACTTTGCAGCAGGGCTCGTTCCTGCATTCCAACTAGAGTGTCTGTGAGGGGTTGCAGTGTTGTGGCACCAGCACCAGTGCCTAAGACCCAATTTTTCAGCCCCTGTCTAACAGGGGCGTGTAATTACAATTTTTGATGCAATACTTTGCAGCAGGGCTTGTTCCTGCGTTTCAACTAGAGTGTCTGTGAGGGGTTGCAGTGTTGTGGCACCAGCACCAGTGCCTAAGACCCAATTTTTCTGCCCCTGTCTAACAGGGGCATGTAATTACAATTTTTGATGCAATACTTTGCAGCAGGGCTCGTTCCTGCGTTCCAACTAGAGTGTCTGTGAGGGGTTGCAGTGTTGTGGCACCAGCACCAGTGCCTAAGGCCTAATTTTTCAGCTCCTGTTCAACAGGGGCATGTAATTACAATTCTTGATCTAATATTTCACAGCAGGGCCCTGTGAGGGCTTACAGTGTTTTGGCCACAGCAACACCTAAGGCCCAAATTTCTGCTGAGTATATAGGGCAGGACCCTACTTTCAAACATCTAACTTACAAACGACTCCTACTTGCAAACGGAAGGAGACAACAGGAAGTGAGATGAAATCTACCCCTAAGGAAGGGAAATTCTCTCCTGTAAGAGTTAATATGGGAAAACAATTTCTCCTTTCCACTGATGCTTTCCAATCCTTGTTCCACAAAAAAACCCAAATTTTCCAAAAACATTTTTCATTGGGACAAAAAAGTGAGGTGAAATCTTCTGAAGAGGAGGAAAGACGCAAAACAAATGTCACAGGGGTGATAACCCTTCCCTATGTTTTCCAAAAAGCTTAGAAAAGATTTTTTGGCTGGAGCTAAACACATTAAAAATGTTCAAAATTACAAACAGATTCTACTTAACAACAAACCTACAGTCCCTGTCTTGTTTGCACCGCCTGAATACTGCTGTTCAGAGTATATAGGGACCTTTCCTTATTTTAATTTGGGTGCGGGGTTCCCCTTAATATCCATACAAGACCCAAAGGGCCTGGTAATGGACTGGGGGGTACCCATGCCGTTTGTCTCACTGATTTTCATCCATATTGCCATGACCCGACATGACATTAAACCCGCAAGCAGTTTTAAATGAGATTTTTTCCTTTAAAAATGACATTTGGTGCAGGGACTGTTCTAAACATGGGAAACACGCGTCACTTTACAGGCATACTATAGACACCCCCCAGGTACGATATTTAAAGGAATATTTCACTTTTTTTTTTTTACTTTAAGCATCATTAAAATCACTGCTCCCGAAAAAACGGCCGTTTTTAAAAGTTTTTTTTGCATTGATACATGTCCCCTGGGGTAGGACCCGGGTCCCCAAACCCTTTTTAGGACAATACCATGCAAATTAGCCTTTAAAATGAGCACTTTTGATTTCGAACGTTCGAGTCCCATAGACGTCAATGGGGTTCTAACGTTCGTGCGAACTTGCGGTCCGTTCGCGGGTTCTGGTGCGAACCGAACCGGGGGGTGTTCGGCTCATCCCTAGTAAATAATTAATTACTGTGAATAAAGATCCAACCTGAATAAGAAGCTGTCCGAATAAGGAGCCATCTTCTTCTTCATTCCTACATTTTTGAGATGAGAACGAGGGATGTCTATTAGCAAAAGTATGCAGACATAGGATAGGACACACCCCCTGCCACGCCCCCCTTAACCGCTTCAGCCCCGGACCATTTGGCTGGCCCAAGACCAGAGCACTTTTTGCGATTCGGCACTGCGTCGCTGTAACTGACAATTGTCGTGCGATGTGGCACCCAAACAAAATCGATGTCCTTTTTTTCCCCAAAAATAGAACTTTCTTTTGGTGGTATTTGATCACCTCGGTGGTTTTTATTTTTTGCGCTATAAACAAAAAAAGAGCCACGATTTTGAAAAAAATGCATTATTTTTTACTTTTTGCTAAAATAAATATCCCCCAAAAATATATATAAAAAAAAAATTTCCCTCAGTTTAGGCCGATACGTATTCTTCTACATATGGTAAAAAAAATTGCAATCAGTGTATATTGATTGTTTTGCGCAAAAGTTATAGCGTCTACAAAATAGGGGATAGTTTTATGGCATTTTTATTAATAATTTTTTTTTTACTAGTAATGGCGGCAATCAGCGATTTTTATTGTGACTGCGACACTATGGCGGACACGTTGTACAATTTTGACACATTTTTGAGACCACTGGCATTAATACATCGATCAGTGCGATTAAAAATGCATTGATTACTGTAAAAAATGTCGATGACAGTGAAGGGGTTAACACTAGGGGGCAGTGAATGGGTTAATGTGTGTCCTAGTTTGTGTTCTAACTGAAGGGGGAGGGGACTTTGTAGGGGAGATGACAGATCGTTGTTTATACTCTGTATGAAAAGACGATCTGTCTGTTCTCCCCTCAGAGAACCGGAAACGGTTCACAGTTCCCGGTTCTCCGTGTGCTCCAAGCGATCGGGGGGGCCCGGCGGTGATGGAGACCACCAGGGACTTGCATCATCTCGGGGAGCGAGCGGGGGGCGCCCCCTAGTGGCCACAGGGCGAATCGGCGTTCCATAACGTCGTTTCGCCCAGCCGTGCCATTCTGACGCAGAACAACTGCGGCGGCTGGTCGGCATGTGGTTAA
This sequence comes from Lithobates clamitans, assembly GCA_037952925.1. Taxonomy (NCBI): domain Eukaryota; kingdom Metazoa; phylum Chordata; class Amphibia; order Anura; family Ranidae; genus Lithobates; species Lithobates clamitans. Next base: position 932,264 of record JBBGZY010002118.1, read on the forward strand.
AGTATGTATACAAATAAAAATGATTGGTTGAGCCCACAAGTGGTTTTTCTTTTACCATTACTATTCCTTATATTGGCTTTTGAAAGTAAAAAATGCAGCAATTTAGGATGTGGATAAAAAAGTGCATTTTATATAGAACTATAAAGATCAGACAACAATGAGGGACGAATGAGGAGGAAAGAGGGACAGAGGGACTTTATCCCAATATAGGGACAGTTGGGAGCTGTGTGTGTGATCAACTGTTACCAGGACTGTGTGTGTGGTCAGCTGAGACGGGGATTGTGTGTGACCTACTGACACCGGGGCTGTGTCTTGAGCGAATGACTCTTGGACTGTGTGTGTGACCTAGTGATTTTGGGACTGTGTGTGGCTAACTGAAACTGGGACTGCATGTGTGGTCAACTGATATCGGGACTGTGAGAAATACAAGCAGATAATTGTTCATCATGTCTTACCATCAGGGAGGAGTGTAATTGGCCCCAGATCTTTTCTGCAGCAGGACAACGACCCCAAACATACAGCCAATGTCATTAAGAACGATCTTCAGAGTAAAGAAGAACAAAGAGTCCTGGATGTGATGGTTTGGCCCCCACAGAGCCATGATCTCAACATCATGGAGTCTGTCTGGGATTACATGAAGAGACAGAAGGCTGTGAGGCAGCCTATATACACAGAAGATCTGTGGTTCTCCATGATGTTTATAACAACCTACCCGCCGAGTTCTTTCAAAAAGCGTTCCAAGTGTACCTAGAAGAATTGATGCTGTTTTGAAGACAAAGGGGGGTCACACCAAATATTCATTTGATTTGGATTTTTTTTGTCTGTTCATTTACTTTCCATTTTGTTCATTTCTAAAAATAAATTATTAACACTTCTATTTCTGAAAGCATTCTTCATTTACAGCATTTTTTTCACACTTGTCTAAGACTTTTGTACCGTAGTGTATATGTTATGGACAATATTTATTAGAATGTTATATAGGTTGTGTTACACTATCATTTTGGTTTAATGGTATAACTTTGTAGATATTTGTTGGCCGAGCTCCAGCAATGTTTTAGCTGTGATATGTACCAGCTGCAAACCTGGTGATTGCTGGGTGGCACACAATGGCCCTCAGTGAATGGTCCGTGTCACAGTGGTTCCAGCCATGTGGCTGCAGATGGGATCCAGTAACAGATTGATGAATGGGGCACTCCGGAGGTGTATAGCTGGGTAGACATGTACTACATCATCTTGTAACTGCTGCCAATTCTCTATAGAACATAATGGAGACATTTGAAGCAGGTGCAGAGTTTCCAGTATAGCTAGGTTCTGTCACATGCACTGCTCCTAGACCATGTCACATCTAAAGGAGCACTTGGGATGCTCTGCTTCTAGACTATGTCACTTCTAAAGGAGCACTGGGGATATACAGTAGTTAGGCTCTGTCACATCTAAAGGAGCACCGGGGATGCTCTGCTTCTAGAATATGTCACTTCTACAGGAGCACTGGGGATATACAGTAGTTAGGCTCTGTCACATCTAAAGGAGCACTGGGGATGCTCTGCTTTTAGAATATGTCACTTCTAAAGGAGCACTGGGGATATACAGTAGTTAGGCTTGGTCACATCTAAAGGAGCAGCGGGGATGCTCTGCTTCTAGAATATGTCACTTCTAAAGGAGCACTGGGGATATACAGTAGTTAGGCTCTGTCACATATAAAGGAGCACCGGGGATGCTCTGCTTCTAGACTATGTCACATCTAAAGGAGCACTGGGGATATACAGTAGTTAGGCTCGGTCACATCTAAAGGAGCACCGGGGATGCTCTGCTTCTAGAATATGTCACTTCTAAAGGAGCACTGGAGATATACAGTAGTTAGGCTCTGTCACATCTAAAGGAGCACCAGGGATGCTCTGCTTCTAGACTATGTCACAACTAAAGGAGCCCTAAGGATATAGTTAGACTCTGTCACATTTAAAGGAGCCCTGGGGATGCACTGCTCCTAGGCTATGTCACATCTAAAAGAGGCCTGGGGATCTAGTTAGGCTCTGTCACATCTAAAGGAGCACTGGGGATATAGCAAGGCATTGTCACAACTAAAGGAGCACCGGGGATGCTCTGCTTCTAGACTATGTCACATCTAAAGGAGCCCTGGGAATATCGTTACAAAATAAAGGGAGCTTTGAATGAGGCAGGCAATAACAGAGATATAAAAAGTAATGGCATATTTATTCCAGTGTTGCCAACCGCCCGTAGATTTACGGGCAGCCCGTAAAAATAACCTGTTTTTCGGGGCGCCCGTGAATGCCCGTTACGGGCACCGGTGCCCGTAAAATGATGGCCGCGAGCCGGCCACGCAACTGCGCGTGCACCGTTCCAAAGCCGGCCGGGCTCGGGAGAGCTCGTACGCGCTCGGCCGGGCGGCGCATGCGCAGTAACGTAATAGCGCCGCCCGGCGCCATTTTCGTATCGATCGAGCATGGCGGCAAGCTGACAGCTGAGCCAGGCGACGAGGCGACTCTGTCCTGTCATGCAGTGCATGACTTGGCTGGCTGCACACACAGGCGGAGGTACGGAGAGTGAAGCTGTGGGGGGGATGGGATTGGGATCTTCATAGTAAAAGGAGGACATTACTGGGACTGGAGCCGGGAGAAGTAAAATGATGGTGAATAGAGCACATCGGTCTCTGTCCCTGGCTGCATGGCATATGCAGGGGACAGAGACTGATGTGCTCTATTCACCATCATATTACTTCTCCAGTCCACATCAGATTCATCAGTGTGCTGTGTCCTCCTCCTGTACCCCTTTCACCTCTCCACAGGTCAGGGCAGAGGTGAAAGGGGTACAGGAGGAGGACACAGCACACTGATGAATCTGATGTGGACTGGAGAAGTAATATGACGGGGACAGGGGAAGAGGCTGCTGTGAGGATGTATCATGTCCGCAGTCTTTGTCCACCTCCTGTATTATGTCCGCAGCCTCTGTCCACCTCTTGTAGTATGTCCGCAGCCTCTGTCCACCTCCTGTAGTATGTCCGCAGCCTCTGTCCACCTCTTGTAGTATGTCCGCAGCCTCTGTCCACCTCCTGTAGTATGTCCGCAGCCTCTGTCCACCTCCTGTAGTATGTCCGCAGCCTCTGTCCACCTCCTGTACTATGTCCGCAGCCTCTATCCACCTCCTGTAGTATGTCCGCAGCCTCTGTCCACCTCCTGTAGTATGTCCGCAGCCTCTGTCCACCTCCTGTAGTATGTCCGCAGCCTCTGTCCACCTCCTGTAGTATGTCCGCAGCCTCTGTCCACCTCCTGTAGTATGTCCGCAGCCTCTGTCCACCTCCTGTAGCATGTCCGCAGCCTCTGTCCTTCTCCTGTAGTATGTCCGCAGTCTCCGACCATCTCTTGTCTCTTATGTCTGCAGTCTCTGAGGGGATCCTAGAAAGGATTCAAGAGTGGGAGTGCTGCCGGGATGGGGGTTACGGGAAGAGACAGACACGTGTGGACTGTGGAGAGGAGACTATAGAATAGCCACCAACCTGGAGCCGTCTGCCTGAGTCCTGCTGGGTGCACCTGAGAGGAGGTCAGTGACAGTGCCGCCAGGCCAGTCTGAGGGGGGTCACTGATGAGTGAATACAATAATGTAAGGGGGCACTGATATAAAGGTTCCCCCCTATATTAGTAATCCCCCCTTACCTTAGTGTATTCACTCTGCGGAAGGTGGTCTCTGGTCACCATCCTGCAAACGCTGATGTAAGGGAGAACTCTGTGCTGGCTGGGTTATAGTAACCTGACCTTCATGTAAATTAAGAAATATGTTTTTTGACTTTTGTTTAACTTAAACACATTGCTAATAGCACTAGCTATGTGTTTATAGTTCAAATATTAATATTTGCAATGTTTAGCACTAAAAACAGTAATTGTAGGTACTTTTGTGCAGTGTCATTAAAAAATGTGGATCTGTCAGTAAACTTCATGGGTTGTTTTTGGCAGTAAAAAATTGGCACCGTTTGTAAATTTTGACGTTCTGCCAGTAAATTTCACTTCGGGGGGTTGGCAACACTGTTATTGACATGGGCAATAGAGACCCATAACAATGGGTAGGTACATAAGAGATAACAATCCTTTGGCATGCAGAACACAACATAAACGGCAAAAAACAACATTGTACATAAAAACGGACCATAGTATGAAAACATATTGTATCATGTCAATGTACATAGGTGTAGTAAAGTAAAACCATAATCGATGGAAATGAGATGTTGGTAGAGCCATGCGTGGAATAGAGGCTGCATCCTGTGAAGCTTGACGCGATTTGTCGATAAATACAACTCTTTAAGAGTAGATGCTGCAAATATCTATAAGAAATGTAAAAGAATGTAAAGAAAATATATAGTGGTGTAAATAGAAAATAGAACCCCCCCTAAAGTCAATACTTTGTAGAGCCACCTTTTGCGGCTATCACAGCTCCAAGTCGCTTTGGATAAGTCTCTATGAGATTGCCACATCTTACCACTGGGATTTTTGGCCATTCCTCCTTGCAAAACTGCTCCAGCTCCTTCTAGTTGGATGGTTTGCACTTGTGAACAGCAATCTTTAAGTCTGACCACAGATTTTCTATTGGATTGATGTCTGGGCTTTGACTAGGCCATGCCAACACATTTACAGGTTTCCCCTTAAACCACTCAAGTGTTGCTTTAGCAGTGTGTTTGGGGTCATTGTCCTGCTGGAAGGTGAACCTCCGTCCTAGCCTCAAATAACACAGAGTGGTACAGGTTTTGATCAGGAATATCTCTGTATTTAGCACCATCCATCTTTCCCTCAACTCTGACCAGTTTCCCAGTCCCGACTGCTGAAAAACATCCCCACAGCATGATGCTGCCACCACCATGTTTCACTGTGGGGATGGTGTTCTTTGGGTGATGTGATGTGTTGGGTTTGCACCAGACAAAGATGCCTTTTCGCAAACTCAAAACGTGCCGTTTTGTTTTTGCTGAAAGTAATGGCTTTCCAACTCTATGGAGCGTACGGCTTATTGTCCTCCTATGTACAGATACTCCAGTCTCTGCTGTGGAACTTTGCAGCTCCTCCAGGGTTACCTTAGGTCTCTGTGCTGCCTCTCTGATTAATGCCCTCCTTGCACGGTCCGTGAGTTTTGATGTGCGGCCGTCTCTTGCATAGTTGCCAACAGTCCCGATTTTCTTGGGACAATCCTGATTTTGGGACCCTCGTCCCAATTGGAGGCTGTCCCGAATCGGGATTTTCATCAGGAAAATCGGGAATGTTGTTTTTTTTAATTTTTCGAGCAGCTGGCTCCAGCAAAATGGCCGCCGGCGCCGCCACTAGATCTTCCCCCTAGTGTTCAGTGGAGAGAGGAAGGGGGCTCGATCCGTGCAGCCAATGAATCGGCTTCTTTAGCTGCACAGATCGGCCCCTCCCCTCTCCACTGAACACACGGCGCCGGTGTCTTGCCGAGAAAGTTCCCCAGCTTGGCTATGTCCGCCGGCTCGTACTGCGCAAGCGCTGCGCCTGCGCAGTACAGGGGGGTCCTTACTTGCCGAGGGGAACTTTCTCGGCAAAACACCGGCCGCTCCTGGACGTGTGGTGGGGGGCGTTATGGGAGGGGAGGGTCTGCACTGAGGGGGGCCTGCACTAATAGAGGGGGGGCGTGCACTAAGAGAGGGGGTCTGCACTAATAGAGGGGGGGTCTGCACTAATACAGGGGGGGCTGCACTAATAGGGGGGGGCTGCACTGAGGGGGGTCTGCAATGAGGGGTCTGCACTGATGGAGGGGGATCTGCACTGATGGAGGGGGGGTCTGCACTGAGGGGGTCTGCACTGATGGAGGGAGGTCTGCACTGAGGGGGTCTATACTGACTCTGCTGGGGGCACCTGATGCGAGGACAGACTCTGCTGGGGGCACTTGATGCAAGCAGGGACTCTGCCGGGGGCACCTGATACGAGGACAGACTCTGCTGGGGACACCTGATGCAAGGACAGACTCTGCTGGGGACCCCTAATGCAAGGACGGACTCTGCTAGGGGCACCTGATGCAAGGACAGACTCTGCTGGTGGCAGGCGACACGCTCAGGGATCCCACTGATTCAGCATTATGGTGAGTTGAATGATTTAATTTTATATTACAATGTAATAATAGAAATAATGCGCTTCAATCATCCTGACACCATAACAATCATGGTGCCGGGATGATTGAAGCGTTAACACCAGGTGTTTGGAGTATCTTTATCTGCGGATTGTTAAACTTTCTAGAATACACATATTTCTATTGTTGTGTAGGATCTGGGGCTGCTGTCCCGTCATTCCCCTCTCCCCCTTTCCCACTCCATCCCTCATTCATCTCAGACTCTAACCAAACCCTCTTGAGCCACGCCCATTTAAGCCACACCCACTATTTCACGTAAACCACTCTCATTTTTCGCCACAGCACTTTATTGCTAAGCCACGCCTACAAACGAATGCCCCACCCCTAATTATTGTACGGCTCCGCCTACAGCCAAAAAAGTGTCCCACATATTTTTTTTTTGCAATGTTGGCAACTATGCTCTTGGCAGGTTTGCTGTTGTGTCATGTTCTTTCCATTTGGTTATGATAGATTTGATGGTGCTCCTAGGGATCATCAGAGATTTGGATATTTTTTATAACCTAACCCTGACTTGTACTTCTCAACAACATTGTCCCTTACTTGTTTGGAGAGTTCCTTGGTCTTCATGGCAGTGTTTGGTTAGTGGTGCCTCTTGCTTAGGTGTTGCAGCCTCTGGGGCCTGTCACAAAGGTGTGTATATGTAATGACAGATCATGTGACACTTAGATTGCACACAGGTGGATATCATTTCACTAATTTTGTGACTTCTGAAGGTAATTGGTTGCACCAGAGCTTTTTATGGGCTTCATAACAAAGGGGGTGAATACATACGCACATGCCAATTATCAGTTTTTTATTTCTGAAAAATGGTTTTATGTATATATTTTTCTAATTTTACTTCACCAACTTATACACATACACACTATATCAAAAGTATTGGGACACCTGCTTTTACACACATATGAACTTTAATGGCATCCTAGTCTTAGTCTGTAGGGTTCAATATTAAGTTGGCCCAGCCTTTGCAGCTATAACAGCTTCAACTTTTCTGGGAAGGTTGTCCACAAGGTTTAGGAGTGTGTCTATGGGAATGTTTGACCATTCTTCCAGAAGCACATTTGTGAGGTCAGGCGCTGATGTTGGATGAGAAGGCCTGGCTCGCAGTCTCCACTCTAATTTATCACAAAGGTGTTCTATCGGGTTGAGGTCAGGACTCTGTGCAGGCCAGTCAAGTTCCTCCACTCCAAACTCGCTCATCCATGTCTTTATGGACCTTGCTTTGTGCACTGGTGCGCAGTCATGTTGGAACAGGAAGGGACCATCCCCAAACTGTTCCCACAAAGGTGGGAGCATGAAATTGTCCAAAATGTCTTGGTATGCTGACACTTAAGTGGCTGTAAACTCTCCATTATAACTTTAGATCATTGTAATCTACCCAACTAGCGCTATTCATCTCTGCCTGTGAAACTTGACTTATTTGTATAGTCTTCCTATAATCCGCTCTTATGGCAGCAGCGCATGCGCATTTCGTCGTCAGATTAATGGCACACTGTGTGTGCACTTTCCGTAACAGCAGCAGTGCCGAGTCTGTCATTTCCTTTGAAAATGCCACAGTGAGAAAGGCTTGTGATACTGTGCCACCCTGGCAACTATGAATGGCAGAGCTTGGTTATCCTAGTAGCGGTGATCGAGAAAGAGGCCCGAATAGCACATGCGTGAGATTTCGGCAGGGAAACCCAGGAAGGGCAGAAATGACATCACAGGGGAGTCAGAAATCAGCAGCAAAGATGGCGCCGCCCATTCCAGGAAGAGGATTCAATTTATTAAACAATACAAAACGTTTCGTAAATACCTTTTTGTAAACATTACCATGTCAAAGACATGAAAATACTTTAAAAAAAAAAAAAAATGAGGGCTAAAGCACAGACCTACTTTCCTGGGAGGCCATCAATAGATGTCCTCCCTTTTGCACGCTCCCCACGTGCCCCCTGCAGGGCGTGCGCGGCGCGTGCTGTGATCGAGTCAATGTCACCTACAACTCTGTCTCCTCCTCTCCATGGCCCTTTTCTGTGGGGGTCCCCCAAGGCTCTGTTCTTGGACCCCTTCTCTTCTCTATCTACACCTCCTCCCTTGGTCACTTAATAACCGCCCACGGCTTCCAATACCACTTATATGCTGATGACACCCAAATCTATCTGTCTACTCCTCACCTCACTCCTTCAGTCTCCTCTCGCATTACTAACTTACTAACTGACATATCAGCATGGATGTCGCACCACTTCCTTAAACTAAATCTCTCTAAAACTGAGCTATTAATATTCCCCCCCCACCCGTGCCCCCCTCCATGACTTTTCCATCAAAATCAACAATGCAACCATCAGTCCCTCCCCTCACGCCAGGGTACCAGATGTAATCCTAGACTCCGACTTGTCATTTCAGCCTCAAGTCCAATCGCTGTCAAAAGTTTGTAGAATTCACCTCCGTAACATCTCTAAAATTCGCCCTTTTTTAACAAATGAAACCACCAAGCTCCTCATTCGCTCCCTTGTTATCTCTCGCCTTGACTATTGCAACTCCCTTCTCATAGGCCTGCCTCTCCATAGGCTATCCCCTCTTCAGTCTATCATGAATGCTGCTGCCAGACTTATCCACCTTACCAACCGCTCAGTGTCTGCCAACCCTCTCCTCCAATCCCTACACTGGCTCCCAATCACCCAGCGAATTAAATTCAAAATTCTAACCACAACATACAAAGCCATTCACAACTCTGCCCCAAGCTACATCACTAATCTTGTCTCCAAATATCACCCAAATCGACCTCTCCGCTCTTCTCAAGACCTCCTGCTTTCAAGCTCTCTCATCTCCTCCTCCCATGCTTGTCTCCAGGATTTCTCCAGAGCCTCTCCCATCCTCTGGAACTCGCTACCTCTATCTATCCGGCTATCCCCTACTCTTGCTACCTTCAGGCAATCCCTGAAAACTCATCTCTGCAGGAAAGCCTATCACGTCTCCACTAATCTCTTACCACTTCCACCAGCTCATTCCCCACAGTTACAACCTTTTGTACCACCTGCCCCACCCTATTAGATTGTAAGCTCTTCTGAGCAGGGCCCTCTTAATCCTATTGTATTGTATTATAACTGTATTGTCTCCCTTTTATATTGTAAAGCGCTGCGTAAACTGTTGGCGCTATATAAATCCTGAATAATAATAATAATAATTACAGATCGGAGTAAGGGGCCGATCCTGGCCCCTTCTCACGTGATCAGCTGTCAGCCAATGACAGCTGATCACGTGATGTAAACAGAAGATCGTTTTTGTTTTTTTTTTCACACTGACAGCATGAGGGAAAAAAAAAAAAGCCGATCACCGGCTTCTGAAGATGCACAGCCGCCTCATCTGTGCCCACCAGTGCCCACAGTGCATAACCGTGCCACCTATCAATGCCCACCAGTGATGTCAATTAGTGCCTCAGTGTCACCTACCAGTGCCCATCACTGCCATCCATCAGTGCCGCCTATCAGTGCAGCCTCATCAGCGTACATCAATGAAGGTGAAAAATTACCTGTTTGCAAAATTTAATAACAAAATATAACAAAAATTTAATGTAAAATTTAAAAATTTTTCGGTATTTAACCACTTGCCAACCAGGCCAACATTTCTCTCCTACATGTAAAAAAACTTTTTTTTTTTTAGCTAGAAAATTACATAGAACCCCCAAACATTATATATGTTTTTTTTAGCAGAGACCCTAGAGAATACAATGGCGGTCATTGCAACTTTTTATCTCGCACAGTATTTGCGCAGCAATTTTTCAAACGCTGTTTTTTGGAAAAAAAAACTGTTTAGTGCTTTAAAATAAAAACAAACAGTAAAGTTAGCCCAATTTTTTTGCATAATGTGAAAGATGAAGTTACGCTAAGTAAATAGATACCTAACATGTCACGCTTCAAAATTGCACACACTTGTGGAATGGCGCCAAACTTCAGTACTTAAAAATCCCCATAGCCGATGCTTTAAATTTTTACTGGTTACATATTTTGAGTTACAGAGGAGGTCTAGGGCTAGAATTATTGTTCTCGCTCTGACGTTCGCAGCGATACCTCACGTGTGGTTTGAACACCGTTTTCATATGTGGGCGGGACTTACGTATGCGTTCACTTCTGCGTGCGAGCACACAGGGACAGGGGCTTTTTAAAAAAATTTTTTTTTTTTTTTTTTTAGTTTGACACTTTAAAATAAATAAATATATATATATACACATACACACACACACACATTTTATATATATAAATTTATTAATAGGAATATGACATGATCTGTCCTCTTTACAGTGAGATATGAGGTCAATAAGACCCCACATCTCACCTCTAGGCTGGGAAGCCTGAAATTAAAAAAAAAAACAAACACAAAAAACACGATCTAGGCTTCCCAGCCGAGGCAGCGCCGTTTGTGTGAATGAAGAGGCCGGGCGTGACGTCATAACATCGCGCCGGCCTCCGACGATCATAGAGACTCCGGCGACCATCTGGTCCGCCTGAAATCTCTATGGTAAACATTCGGGGCCGGCGGATCCTTTCTCCGACTCACCGATCGCAGCGGTGAGTTGGTAGAAGCACCGGAGGGTGGCGGGAGGGGGGCGTCCGCTCTCACTGCCCGTAAGAATGATCAAACTGACCAGCCGCTATGATCGTTCTTATGGTGTAGGGAATCGCCGGCTGAAAAAGCCGATATCTGCATGATGCCTGTAGCTGCAGGCATTATTCTGATATCCCCACTCAAAGCCCAGGACATCATGATGGCCAGCCGTCGGCAAGTGGTTAATTTTAACAAAAAAAAAAAAAAAAAAAAAAAAAAAAAAAAATCGCAGAGGTGATCAAATACCACCAAAAGAAAGCTGTTTTTGTGGGGGAAAAAAAAAAGATAAAAATTTCATTTGGGTACAGTGTTACATGATCGCGCAGTTGTCGTTCAAAGAGTGACAGCGCTAAAAGCAGAAAATTGGTCTGGGCAGGAGGGGGGTTTAAGTGCCCAGTAAGCAAATGGTTAAGAATTCCCTTCACTGGAACTAAGGGGCCAAACCCAACCCCTGAAGAACAACCCCACACCATAATCCCCCCTCCACCAAATGATTTGGACCAGTGCACAAAGCAAGGTCTATAAAGACATGGATGAGCAAGTTTGGGGTGGAGAAACTTGACAGACCTGCACAGAGTCCTGACCTCAACCCGATAGATAGATAGATGAATTAGAGCAGAGACTGCAAGCCAGGCCTTCTTGTCCAACATCAGTGCCTGACCTCACAAATGCACTTCTGGAAGAATGGTTCAACATTCCCATAGACACACTCCTAAACCTTGTGGACAGCCTTCCCAGATGAGTTGAAGCTGTTATAGCTGCAAAGGGTGGGCCAACTCAATATTGAACCCTACAGACTAAGACTGGGATGCCATTAAAGTCCATGTGCGTGTAAAGGCAGGTGTCCCAATACTTTTCATAATATGGTGTGTGTGTATGTATATATATTATATTATATTATATTATATCTATATATACATACACACACACACATACATATACACGTGTGGGTTTGAGCTTTGGGGTGCACACCCTATGTGGTTATCAGCATGAGTCACTTTTGATGAGTTCTCCAACACATGAGATAACATGAGCTGAAAATGTGTTGTGAAGGGAGATTAGCAGGGAGCTTGTCTTTTCAGAGTACAGCTCTGCATGTTCCTTCGTTCCTCTGCCTATGTGGGGGGCGGGGCAGGGGGGGTGCCTTTCCTCCAATCAGCTCTCACAGTGTATGCCCAGATGCTCCACCCACTGCAGAAAAAAAACATTTCTAACACAATCTGCAGTTTCTAAAGAGTGTAGAAAAGGTAAGACAGCAGATTTACAAGTAAAACTTCTGTAGGAGGATGTGTTTCATCTCTGTGTACCATCTGAGGCTATTCATTTAACTGGGTATATGTGAGGGATTGCATCCACTTGGCCAAAGCGCTTCATTCTGCACTCCTTTGACCCGACATCTCTCAGCCTGTCCAGATTTTGGAGAGATTCACCCAGATAGCAGCTGTCTCAGCCTCTGTGTGCCGCTGAGAGCCTGAGCCAGCGGCCCCCTCCACAGCCAGGCACTCCAGTGAGCACTTGAGGGGCAGGACAGAGCAGAGAGCCGGTGACTGACAGTCGCTGGCTCTCTGCCAGTCGCTGGCTCTCTGCTCACCGAAGATCGAGAACCGATCAGTGGTCTTTCATCGCTCGGTACTTGGTCTTAGAGATATTGATGCTTTATACCGCATTGACATGGATGAAATAGCTACTGATGTTCTTTAAATTGTGTTAACATGGGATCTAAGAACATCACTTTTAGCGAACCACCTCCTCCACCTCCCCTCAGTGCACCCAACAGGGTAAAAAAAAAATATCCAGCCCCCCCACACATGAACCCTGATGATTGGACTTCTAGCATCAACAGCAGAACTTACACAAACGTATCACTAGAATGGCCCCACGGAATACACAAAACATGGCTTCCTTAGACGTTGTTTAAAGAAGTTTATTCACATCAGAGGGCAAAAGGTGTCAAAATACCTGATAAGCAACTTATTTGAAGGCAAGTTCATTTTTCTTTTACTATACAACTTAAAGCTGAACTCCAGGCAAACCGCTAAATACACAGATGAACTACACATAAGGGAGCTCTTCTACTGTCCATCTAGTCCTGAGATTTACACGGCTCTGCCAAATAGCACAGCCTGACTTTACTGCAGTTAATACAACCAGGTCACCTCTTTGTCCCTAGTCTGTGATTTTAGAATGAAGGAAAGGAAGTCCCTAGTCTGTGATTGGAGAATGAAGGAAAGGAAGTCCATAGCCTGTGATTGGAGAATGAAGGAAAGAAAGTCCAAGTCTATGATTGGTGAACGAAGGAAAGGAAATCCCTGGACAGTCATTTGAGAATGAAGGAAAGGAAGTCCCTAGTCTGTGACTGGAGAATGAAGGAAAGGAAGTCCCTAGTCTGTGATTGGAGAATAAAGGAAAGGAAGTCCCCAGTCTGATTGGAGAATGAAGGAAAGGAAGTCCCTATCCTGTGATTGGAGAATGAAGGAAAGGAAGTCCAAAGTCTATGATTGGTGAACGAAGGAAAGGAAATCCCTGGACAGTCATTTGAGAATGAAGGAAAGGAAGTCCCTAGTCTGTGATTGGAGAATGAAGGAAAGGAAGTCCAAAGTCTATGATTGGAGAACGAAGGAAAGGAAATTCCTGGTCAGTCATTTGAGAATGAAGGAAAGGAAGTTCCTAGTCTGCTTGCAGAATGAAGGAAAGGAAGTCCCAAGTCTGTGATTGGAGAATGAAGGAAAGGAAGTCCCTAGCCTGTGATTGGAGAATGAAGGAAAGAAAGTCCAAAGTCTATGATTGGTGAACGAAGGAAAGGAAATCCCTGGACAGTCATTTGAGAATGAAGGAAAGGAAGTCCCTAGTCTGTGATTGGAGAATGAAGGAAAGGAAGTCCATAGCCTGTGATTGGAGAATGAAGGAAAGAAAGTCCAAAGTCTATGATTGGTGAACGAAGGAAAGGAAATCCCTGGACAGTCATTTGAGAATGAAGGAAAGGAAGTCCCTAGTCTGTGATTGGAGAATGAAGGAAAGGAAGTCCATAGCCTGTGATTGGAGAATGAAGGAAAGAAAGTCCAAAGTCTATGATTGGTGAACGAAGGAAAGGAAATCCCTGGACAGTCATTTGAGAATGAAGGAAAGGAAGTCCCTAGTCTGTGACTGGAGAATGAAGGAATGAAGGAAAGGAAGTCCCTAGTCTGTGACTGGAGAATGAAGGAATGAAAGAAAGGAAGTCCCTAGTCTGTGATTGGAGAATAAAGGAAAGGAAGTCCCTAGTCTGATTGGAGAATGAAGGAAAGGAAGTCCCTAGTCTGTGATTGGAGAATGAAGGAAAGGAAGTCCAAAGTCTATGATTGGTGAACGAAGGAAAGGAAATCCCTGGACAGTCATTTGAGAATGAAGGAAAGGAAGTTCCTAGTCTGCTTGCAGAATGAAGGAAAGGAAGTCCCAAGTCTGTGATTGGAGAATGAAGGAAAGGAAGTCCCTAGCCTGTGATTGGAGAATGAAGGAAAGAAAGTCCAAAGTCTATGATTGGTGAACGAAGGAAAGGAAATCCCTGGACAGTCATTTGAGAATGAAGGAAAGGAAGTCCCTAGTCTGTGATTGGAGAATGAAGGAAAGGAAGTCCAAAGTCTATGATTGGAGAACGAAGGAAAGGAAATTCCTGGTCAGTCATTTGAGAATGAAGGAAAGGAAGTTCCTAGTCTGCTTGCAGAATGAAGGAAAGGAAGTCCCAAGTCTGTGATTGGAGAATGAAGGAAAGGAAGTCCCTAGCCTGTGATTGGAGAATGAAGGAAAGAAAGTCCAAAGTCTATGATTGGTGAACGAAGGAAAGGAAATCCCTGGACAGTCATTTGAGAATGAAGGAAAGAAAGTCCCTAGTCTGTGATTGGAGAATGAAGGAAAGGAAGTCCATAGCCTGTGATTGGAGAATGAAGGAAAGAAAGTCCAAAGTCTATGATTGGTGAACGAAGGAAAGGAAATCCCTGGACAGTCATTTGAGAATGAAGGAAAGGAAGTCCCTAGTCTGTGATTGGAGAATGAAGGAAAGGAAGTCCATAGCCTGTGATTGGAGAATAAAGGAAAGAAAGTCCATAGCCTGTGATTGGAGAATGAAGGAAAGAAAGTCCAAAGTCTATGATTGGTGAACGAAGGAAAGGAAATCCCTGGACAGTGATTTGAGAATGAAGGAAAGGAAGTCCCTAGTCTGTGATTGGAGAATGAAGGAAAGGAAGTCCAAAGTCTATGATTGGAGAACGAAGGAAAGGAAATTCCTGGTCAGTCATTTGAGAATGAAGGAAAGGAAGTTCCTAGTCTGCTTGCAGAATGAAGGAATGAAAGAAAGGAAGTCCCCAGTCTGTGATTGGAGAATGAAGGAATGAAGGAAAGGAAGTCCCCAGTCTGTGATTGGAGAAGGAAAGGAAGTCCCTGGTGAGTCATTGGAGAATGAAGGAAAGGAAGTTCCTAGTCTTATTGGAGAATGGAGAAGAGGAAGTCCCAAGTCTGTGATTGGAGAATGAAGGAGAGGAAGCAGCAGTGTTGAGTAGTTCCTTTGCCCAATCTACTCTCTCTTCCTTTCAGAATATTCCTTGCAAGCTCATGCGCACTGCAGAAGAACTGACTGGCCCCAAGTGCTGTCCTTCCTTCTCCCAGTCTGGGTGCTGCTGTACAGGGAAATAAAAGTGTCTGACACGTTAAAATAAGGGACTTACACTAGTTTAACTTAAAAAATACATGTAAATACTTTTTTTTCTAAAAAGGAGCACACAATTGCATTGATTGATGACTGGTGTTTTTACATCTGCTTAAAGCACAGTTTAACTTTTTCACTGCCAATGACGTGTACCACATGTAATGGCAATGTAGGGGGTCACAACAAGCTCCTGGCTGCTACAGTTTTAGATCAATGTGTGATGACCCTTTCCGCCTCCCACATTTTTTTATTACAGGTACTTGTATAGCGCCAATTTATGCAACACTTTACATATTGATAATACATTCACATCAGTCCCTGCCCTCAAGGAGCTTACACTCTAAGGTCCCTAACACATTCATACACATACTAGGGCCAATTCAGACAGGAGCCAATTAACCTACCAGCATGTCTTTGGAGTGTGGAAGGAAACCGGTGTACCCGGGGGAAATCCACGCAGGTACAGAGAGAACATGCAAACTCCAGGCAGGTAGTGCCGTGGTTGGGATTGGAACCAGCGACCCCAATGCCGCCAGGCAGAATCGATAACCACTTAGCCACTGTGCTGCCTGCCATGGGAGCTCGGGGCCTGTGCTGCCTGCATACCCCTGCCATGGGAACTCGGGCCCTGTGCTGCCTGCATACCCCTGCCATTCAAGCTTGGGGCTTGTGCTGCCTGCATACCCCTGCCATGGGAGCTCAGGGCCTGTGCTGCCTGCATACCCCTGCCATGGGAGCTTGGGACCACAATAAACATGATCAGGATGGCGAGCGGAAGCCGATGGAGGAAAATCCATTCTCCGATCTGCTCTACAATGAAGGACTCTGGCAGCGGCCAGCTCTCAGCACTTCTAGGTTCTTCTAGAGTTGTCAGTGTGACTCGGTAATCAGCTGAGCAGTCTGTTCTTGGTAAGCTTTAGCAGAGGGCTGGGGAAACATTAGGGGTCTAAAAGCCTTCACAGGCTGTTAAGGCTTCATTGGAAAGTACAGGTCAAGGCAAAGAGAAGCAACCTATGGCAATTTAGCTCTTCTGAGCCTACAAGCCAATGACTGGCAGAGCCTGCTGCTTCTTGTAGACTCACAACAGTCGAAATGCCACAGGTTGATTTATCATAGAACAAACAGATATATAGTTATTTAAAATACTGCATTATTGCACCAGCATTTCAGCATACATTTTGCTTTAGACATTTAACATGCATTGCAAAAATAAACCTGCATCTCAAGAAATAAAATAAAAAAAAAAAAAACCCAAGGCTGCGACTTCATCTAGCCGCGGAGCAGTAAACAAGACTTCCACAAGTTCACAGTTTTAAAGTTCAAATTTGGTAACAGATGCACCGTATAGCGTTCAGTCACATATCTGGCCGACCCATGGATTGGATCTCATTGGGTCACAACCCAGTATTGAATACAGCGAACGTTGTTGGGAGGGGTGTGAGGGGATATGTTACATTGGTAAAGTGGTTAACACTATTCCAGTGACTAAAAAAAAAGAAAAAAGAAGAGCAATTCGTACACCGCTGTCTTCATAAATTGGCTCCAATAGTCATTAGTCGGTTGTACAGGATGCCAGATTGCACACTTGCACAGCCTTGCATATTTCCTACGCTTTGTAAGTAGCGTGTCACGTTGTAGATTCAGGTTCAGTACTTGCATATTCCGTCATCTGAGCAAAGCTTGGCTAAAAAAAAAGAAAGATGGGGTCAGAAAAGAGCAAGTACAGATTACAGATTACAAATTGCCGCATGCAGAAAGGTGAACATGTCTTACATTGCACCTTATCATTTCTTAAATGTGATGGTTGCATTTGTTTTTGTTTTTTTAGGCTCTCTTTTTTTATTTATTTGCACCTCGCGATCTGGCTAGTAAGTCTGTTGTTTTTCAACAGACTAGGCTGTCCTGTAGATATAGCAGTCAAATTAGAGGGATGAGTTAAATCATCTAGCACTGATAGGGGTCCATACAGTAATCAGCTTTTTATTCATTTATGTAAAGCCTTTATCCCAAAAAAGTAAAAAAAAAAAAAAATGGCTTACTTCCATTGGAGTTTGACTCCAATTTGATAGTTAGGTCCATCTAAATCTGCCAGTCCATCTAACACTACCCTCCTCCAGGTTAACAATGATGCTGTCCAAAAGGTGTCTCGGTAGCCTCTTAATCCAGAATGTAGGCACTCTAATACAGGAGGTGAGTTACTGGCCAGATCACCAGGTGAAAACAGAGGGGGGAAAAAAGACTAATAAAAATGAAAACAGATGCAGCCACCACATCTAATGATTAGTAAGCTGCAATATGTTCCATTTTTGGTTTGTATGTTTTTCTTTTGCTAATCATACTGACCTCGGTGGATGGAGCATCAGACCGATCCTGCATCTGTCCCCCGGCCGTCTCTACACCGAGAACCAAGTCACCGAACATCACCGATGGTCTCGGTTCTCACTCCTCCCCGAGCAGAGAGATGCCGACTGTCAGCCAGCATCGCTCCCGGTCTGCTTCTCCACGCTCATTGGAGTGCTGAGCTGTGGAGGAGCGGGGAGCGGGATGCTGAGACTGCCATCAATCAAAGCAGCTGGCGGATCCAGACTTGGGAAGTCGGGATGACGTTCTGCCTCGGCTGATCCTGGTGACGTCAGCGGAGAGTGGACTTCAGACCGCTCTCCACTGAAAACGGGTCACAGGTGTGCAAAACGAATTTCACTCCTGTGACCCGGAGGAGAAGCCCAGCCTAAAAAGCTCAGCCTGGACTTCTCCTTTAATTCCACTTTAACTACTTTAATACTGGGCACTTTCACCCCCTTCCTGCCCAGACCATTTTCAGCGCTGTCGCACTTTGAATGACAATTATGCGGTCATGCAACACTGTAACCATGTGAAATTTGTATCATTTTCTTTTGGTGGTATTTGATCGCTGCTGTGTTTTTTGTTTTGTTTTTTGACAAAAAAAAAACTAAAATTTAGAAAAAATTGTTTTAGTTTCTGTCATTAAATTTTGTAAATAAGTAATTTTTCTCCTTCACTGATGTGTGCTGAGGCGCCAATTATGGGCACTGATGAAAAAAAACAAAAAAAAACAAAAAACACATCCATCGTGAGTGAAAGTCGTTAGACCCTACTGTGACTGGTTTACATCAAGGCCCAGGCTGGGTTACAGCCACCTGCTTGATTGGCTTACAATCTGGTAAGCATACCATCTATCAGTTGGGGATATATTTCGCTTTACCCAATCACTGAGGGTTAATATCCGGAAAGTTGGGACTATTAATTTGGACTTTTTAGAATCACTAATCTTATTAAACTTTACAGAGATTATATTTATGAATTTAATTTTTAAGCGCGGCTTTTTTATTTCCATGGGCACCGATGAGGCGGCACCAATATGCCGCACTTATGGGCACCGATAGGTGGCACTGGTTGGCGGCACTTCTGTCGCTTTATTGTAATCAGGGCACTGGTGAACAGTGCCCTGATTAAATCTCTTGCTGCCCCCTGCAAGGAGATGCCTCTGATCGTCTCTCCTCGCCACACACTCTGTCAGTGTGAGGCGATGAGAGCCGATTACCGGCACTTCCGTGTTTACATGTGATCGGCTGTGATTGGACACAGCCGATCACATGGATAGAGTGTCACGTCCGCGGCTCTTTACAGAGATCGGAGTCGTGCCATGTCCTAGCAACAGGGGCGAGGGCACGGCTATTCGGGTGAGCTGTCATATGATGTGCACCCATCATTTGACGGTGGGCTGGCGGCAAGTGGTTAAAGAAGTTGTAAACCTCCCTGTGTAATTTGTACCTATAGGTAAGCCTATAATAAGGCTTACCTATAGGTATTGTAAATATCTCCTAAACATGTGCCATTCAGGAGATATTTACTGTATACTATGCCAATGATATCGGTATGCCGATATGTGGCGATGCATACTAGCACTTTTTGCCTTTACTTTGCAGGGAAGAAAAAAGGAAGAAAAACCCACCAGGGTTTACTTCCTATAAGTTGTGTAAAAAAAAAGTAAATAAAAATAAAAAAAAAAGTTGGTCTCAAGAGCATCAGGTTCAGCAAACATTTACAAAGCATTTTTAGGAATCTTGGAACAGATTTTTGATGGGCTTACTTTAAAGTGTTACTTCAGTCTATAATGTTTTGTTTTTTTCTAGGTTTGGATTGGGAAAGATTAGAACCCCTGTTGAGTTTTACTGCTATCTGCATCATTTGGGGGTCATTTGGGGGGTACTTGTACTTTCCTGACATTTCAGAGCCTCAAGAAATAATAGGCCATCAGTGCTTCAGGTGTGATCAATTTTCAATGATTTGCACTACAGCTTGTAGACTCTATAAATTTCACAGAGATTAAATAATATCCACTAATTTGGGTTATTTTTATCAAAGATATGTAGCAGCAGGGCTTTTTTTCAGCTTGAACCACCACCTCTGGCTCAGGCCCTCTGCTCCATGCTCACCACTATTACTTGTAAACATTGAAGTCCGGCTTCTGTGTTTACAAGGGACAGCTTGTCTCTCAATGGCTCCCACAGATCTGATCTCCTGAATGGACAAGGAAGATGCAGGTGCAGAGCAGATCCCAACTCCCCTACTGGATCATCTCCCTACGAGTGTGAGAGGAGCCACCCATAATGTGTGGGGAGGTACTAGAGCCAACGGGGTGCTTCAGTTTAATACAGCAACACAAGACATGTGGAAAATGGTGGAGCTTTTAAAGGAGGGAGGGAGAAGATGGGGGCAGTGGAAGGGAGGGTTGCATGCAGAGGTCAGAGCTGAAGAGGGGTGAAAGTGAGATGTGGATGGGGGATGCAGAGGTAAGCAGCTGCGGAAGAAGGCTGAACTCTGCACTCTGTGTGTAGTGCACCCCTGAACTTTGCACTGTGTGTAGCGCACCCCTGAACTCTGCACACTGTATGCAGCAGACTCCTGAACTATGCACTGTGTACATAGCACAACTGCAAACTCTGCACCCTGGAACTCTGCACTCTGTATGTAGTGTACCTCTGAACTTTGCACTGTGTGTAGTGCACCCCTGGAACTCTGTACTCTGTATGTAGTGTACCTTTGAACTTTGCACTGTGTGTAGTGCACCCCTGGAACTCTGTTCTCTGTATGTAGTGTACCTCTGAACTTTGCACTGTGTGTAGTGCACCCCTGGAACTCTGTACTCTGTATGTAGTGTACCTCTGAACTTTGCACTGTGTGTAGTGCACCCCTGGAACTCTGTACTCTGTGTGTAACATCCCCCTCCCCCGAACTCTGCACTCTGTAATTAATGCACTCCGGGGATTTAATGCCCCTTTAAGACCCTTGCACTGTTAGTGAAATTTGACCACATCCACTATTTGGGTTTGGAGGGTGTATTTGTGGGGGAAAGTTGGTTTTGGGACGGGGGGGGGGGTTGTGGTTGAGTTCCTGCACCTATTTTCTGAGAAAAAAGCCCTGTGTAGCAGTATAAATTTTGGCCCAAATGTATGAACAAAAATGACTTATTTGCAAAATTTTATCATAGAAACTAAAAAAAAGTGTATTTTTTCACTTATGTCGCAAAAAATAAAAAAATCCAGTGGTGATTAAATACCAAATGAAAGTTCTATTTGTATGAAAAAAATTATAAAAATGTTGTTTTGGTACAGTGTTGCATGACTGAGTAATTGGCATTCAAAGTGTGAGAGCGCTGAAAGCTAATAATTGGTCTGGGTAGGAAGGGTGTATAAATGCCCTGTATTGAGGTGGTTAAGAGCCATAGCAGGCGTGCGGCCGGCGGGCCTTATCCCCAGTGGCCACCCGTGATTGCGGGCATGAGAGCAGGAACAGGGATGTGTGTGTGTGTGTGTAAACACACACACACATCCCTGTCCTGTCAGGGGAGGAGAAACAGATCATGTGTTCCTACTAAATAGGAACAATGATCTGTCTACTCTACCAGTCAGTCCTATTACCTCACAGTTAGAACACACCTAGGGAACACACAAGTAACCCCTTGATCGCCCCCTAGTGTTAACCCCTTCCCTGCCAGTAACATTTATACAGTAATCAGTGGCTATTTTTAGCTCTGATCGCTGTATAATTGTCAATGGTTCCAAAAAAGTGTCCGATTTGTCCGCCGCAATATCGCAGTCCCGATAAAAATCGCTGATCGCCGCCATTACTAGTAAAAAAAAAAATTAAAAAATAAATAATAACAATGCCTAAAATCTATCCCCTATTTTGTAGACGCTATAACTTTTGTGTAAACCACTCAATATACACTTATTGTGATTTTTTTTTTTACCAAAAATATGTAACAGAATACATATCGGCCTGAACTGAGGGAAAAAAACGTTTTTTGCTTTTTTTTTTTTTAATTGGATTATTATAACACAAAGTAAAAAAAAAAAAAAAAAAAAAATTGTCATTTCTGGTGTTATATAAAAAAAAAAAAAAAAAAACCACAGAGGTGACCAAATA
This sequence comes from Lithobates clamitans, assembly GCA_037952925.1. NCBI lineage: Eukaryota > Metazoa > Chordata > Amphibia > Anura > Ranidae > Lithobates > Lithobates clamitans. The sequence continues at coordinate 954,105 of JBBGZY010002118.1, forward strand.
CCACCAAAAGAAAGCTCTATTTGTGGGAAAAAAAGGACGTAAATTTTGTTTGGGTACATTGTCGCACGACCGCGCAATTGTCAGTTAAAGGGACGCAGTGCCGTATCACAAAAAATGGCCTGGTCAGGAAGGAGGTAAATTCTTCTGGGGCTGAAGTGGTTAAGAAAATTAAAAGCTAAAGTGATCTGTTGCACTTGGGGACATAGAGCATAGCACTACCCTCAATATAAATTTGTAATTTTTTAAAATGAGGCTTGGTATAGTAAAGCCTATAGGTCAGATTCCCTGGAATACGCACCATTTCATCAGCACACACTGAACACAGATGGGGCGGGTGTGCTGTATGTGGCATGGAAAGATTTCAGAATGGGGATAAGATTAGGAAACGAGGTCCGGAAATTGGCTTCTGTCTCCCAGCAGTCCTTCATCAGTTTGTAAATCTGTTGAGACAAAAAAAAAGGATTAAAATCTAAGTGATAAAACCTGCAGAAATACACTAACATTCTGAGCACACGGTTATAGATGCTGAAGCAATTTACTGTGAAAACGTAGAGCCAATCGGAATTGGGCTTATGTAAGAATGTGAACATAAGGAGGATATGGCCACGTGTTCACCGATCACCGATCACGTGTTCACTGATCCCTCTGAGCGCTGACACCAGCCAACACTGGGGGGTTTGGTGGTGGCTGCAAAAGAGGAACAGTAGGGCGGAGTGCTAAAGAGGTGAGCATAGAGTGGTTGGGTTGGCTTTTTACGCACTTATTACCATATTTATCGGCTTATAACACGCACCGGCGTATAACACGCACCCCAATTTAGGAGGGAATTTTAAGGAAAAAAAAACTTTTAGGAGGGAAGTTGAAGGGAAAAAAACTTACATTTAAATGCCCATCAATGCAGCCTTCTCAGTGCAGCCTTGCCCCAGTGCAGCCATGTCAGTGCAGCCTTCGTCAGTGCAGCCATGTCAGTGCAGCCATGTCAGTGCAGCCATGTCAGTGCAGCCATGTCAGTGCAGCCTTCTCAGTGCAGCCTTCTCAGTGCAGCCTTCTCAGTGCAGCCTTCCCCCAGTGCAGCCTTCCCCCAGTGCAGCCTTCCCCCAGTGCAGCCTTCCCCCAGTGCAGCCTTCCCCCAGTGCAGCCTTCCCCCAGTGCAGCCTTCCCCCAGTGCAGCCTTCCCCCAGTGCAGCCTTGCCCCAGTGCAGCCTTGCCCCAGTGCAGCCTTCGATCCCCTGTCCCTGCTGCTGTGCTTCAAAATCGCCGACCGCGATTTTAAAATGGGGCCGCCGGCGCCGAAATACACAGAGCCGGTCCTCAGCTCTTTCCGGCGGCTCTCGTTTACTTTCGGTTTCACTCGTAGCCCCGAGCGGAGCTATCCGAGTAGGTTCGGATAGCTACGCTCGGGGCTACGAGTGAAACCGAAAGTAAACGAGAGCCGCCGGAAAGAGCCGAGGACCGGCTCTGTGTATTTCGGCGCCGGCGGCGCCATTTTCAAATCGCGGTCGGCGATTTTCAACTTTTGACAGGTCGGGATCGCAGGGGATCGGCGTATAACACGCACCTGCGACTTTCCCCTGATTTTAAGGGGAAAAAAGTGCGTGTTATACGCCGATAAATACGGTATTTATTACAGGTACTTCTATAGAGCTGTCAATTTACACATATATATTGTACATTCACACAAGTCCCTGCTGTCAAGGAGCTTACAATCTAAGGTCCCTAACTTATCCATACACATACTAGGGCCAATTTACACAGGAACCAATTAACCTACCAGCATGTCTTTGGAACGTGGAAGGAAACCGGAGTACCCAGAGGAAACCCACGCAGAACAGGGAGCACATGCAAACTCCAGGCATGTAGTACCGTGGTTTGGATTCGAACCGACAACTCTAGTGCTGCTAGGCGGCCCTAAATGGTGTGATTGTTAGCGTACGGGTAGAGTTAGACATGCGTCTAAAATCACCCTTGCCTCTAAAGACCAATCCATGTTCAGATCGTGCTTCAGAGGCTACTGACCCTTCCTCATCGACTTGAATGTGTAGCATTTACCAGGCTTGCTGACCGCCGATCGTTACAAGTCGGGTCAACTTTTCTGCAGGCGTGAAGGAGAGCATTGCGGCCGTGGCATGTAAACACCCTGTCCGCTGCTTATTGCAGCTTGCGAGGGGGGCGGTTGGTGGGCGGCAAAAACGCAGCCCAATCGCAAGTCTAAACAAAGGCCTATAGGTCTAAATTTATCTTAAAGTGGAACTTTAGTCAGAAAATTAAATCCTGCTAGATCACCCCTTTTGCAGGTATAGTTATGCAAGATATTAAAAAAAAAAAAAAAAAAAAAAAGTCCCTATACTGTTTAAAATCTAATACACCAGGGATATGCAATTAGCGGACCTCCAGCTGTTGCAGAACTACAAGTCCCATGAGGCATAGCAAGACTGACAGCTACAAGCATGACACGCAGAGGCATGATGGGACTTGTAGTTTTGCAACAGCTGGAGGTCCGCTAATTGCATATCTTTGTAATACACGGTCTCACACTGCTCTGCACATGCTCAGTTGCTCTCCATTTTTAGGCACTGCTGAGTTTGTAGAGGCCGATCTTCTGACAGTCTTAAAGCAGAATTAAACCCTCCTATCCTTTACAGCCAAGGAAGCTGCTTCTGTTTGATCTGCAACTGGCATGGTGCTGCACATGTGATCAGTTATGACACCAGACTTTTGATGTTTTGAGTTTGGTTGAGGACACAATCAAATCAAACTGTTTTTTTTTTTTAAACCTGTAAATCAATGGGTTTAGTTCTGCTTTATGATTTACAGCTGGGGCTTTGGGCTTCAGCAAAATGGCAACCTCCAGCATTGTTCCCGTTTCTTCTTGCTGGAGGCTGCCATTTTGCTGAAGCCCAAAGCAATTTACAGCACACACTATTTTTGGTTGCATAATTATTAATGTGGAATGTATGTTCTTTGCTAAAGTGCATTTTTTTTTTATCATGATGTTATGGGTAAAGTTCCACTTTAAATGCAAAATGTAGCATGCATCTAGTATGGGGGGGGGTTGTTCAGACTGCAGCTTATCTCAGCAATTTTTGGGCACATGGCAGGCCGCTTTTCCTCCTACATAAACCCTGCAGATATTGGTCTAAAAGTGTACACTGCAAACAGCTCAGTTCAGAATTCACAAATGGGTGGGCATTGAGGTGGTCTGAACGCTAGCTGCCATGATCAAAACTGCAGCTGCCTCTTTATTTGGCTTCTCTTGATAGGAACCTTTTGCAGAGAGTGTTCCACCTGAGTTTTAGCATCAAACGCAGTGTGCAGCTACCTCTGATTGCTCACAGATGCTAGAGACCATTAGAAAACAAATGGATGATAATGCGCTGGGATGGTGGGATTTCTGGTTTTACCTCCATAGGGCAGTCACTTGGACACGGCAACCTTTGACCTCGATCCAGCAGATCAATCAGTCGAACCACAGTCATCTGTCCCTGAGTGACGCCAATCATCTCTATGAATTTCTAGAATGAAGGAGGATAGAAGAGGGAAAAAAAAAAAACGTAAGCAGGCATCAATGACACCATGGCACCGAGATGGTAAGGAAGAACCGGTAAAGGTGAAGTGATGAAGTGGTGTACTCACAGCCGGGGGGCTGAGATAGGAGTCACAGCGAGTCAGAAGTTCATACAGAGTCACTCCAAATGACCAGACATCCGAGGCATAGAAGAACTTACATTCTTTAAGACATTCAGGGGCGTACCTGAAGAAATAGAGACAGAGATCAGAGCATCCTATGTAAAAAGTACCAACAACAAAATGGATAGAGTGACTTCAGCATGGCCTAGTGAGCAACCTCACAGCTTTCTTGTTCACTACAACTCACTCGCTGTACAAACTAAAAACACCGGAATATGGCTTCTGAATTAAAGTTTGCTCCTTTTTAGGTTCCTGCTTTTGTAAAGTCTAGTACACTTGATGAGATCAGAAGAATGATCGTCCGTTTTTTTTTTTTATTATTATTATTATACAGGATTTATATAGCGCCGACAGTTTACGCAGCGCTTTACAACATTAGGGCAGACAGTACAAGTACAATACAATTCAATTCAATACAGGAGGAATCAGAGGGCCCTGCTCGTTAGAGCTTATGCTAGTTTCCAGATCAAAAATGAAGGTTAAAGAGGAGTTCCACCCTGAGTCCAGCGATGCGGGGGGATCGAAGCCCCGCTCATCCCCCCCCTCTGCTCGTCGGCGCCGGCATTTCAACTGTGGGCGCCGGGCTGTGGCTTCACAGCCTGGCACCCACTGCGCATGCGCGAGCGGCGCCGCGATTGGCCGCTCAATCACCTGGGACCTGTAATGGGTCCCAGATGATTGACAGGAGGGAGGGAGCAGAGCCGAGCCCTTCCTGTGCCGAGGGGGAAGTGATGTCACCAGCCCAGGCAAAGGAAGAGGCAGACTACGAGGGACCACCTAGCAACAGGCATTTAGAGGTAAGTAAAAAAAAAATATATAGCCAAATGTTTTTTTGTTTTTTGTTTTTAGAATTTTTCAGGAATTTTTGTTTTTTTGGGTGGAACCCCACTTTAAAGTATGAAAATTCTTGTACGACAGGATAAAAATTTGAAAGTGATGTCATGTGTTGTAGCGTATTTGTATTGTATTTTCAAGCAAAAACTGTACTGAATAAACAAAAATCATATGAGAAAATTTTTTGTGTTTGTTCCTTCGGAAATTTTTTTGGATGAAAGCTGTGTACCAACGATCAGATTATTGTACGATCGCTTTCAAGACGTTATTTTCTGTACGATTTTCTGATCATGTGTACGGGCCATAAAGTGATCTAGAAGCCTTCTTTTTTTTTTTGTTTAAATAACAAACATGTTATACTTACCTGCTCTGTGCAGTTGTTTTGTACAGAGCAGCCTCAATCCTCCTCTCGGGTGCCATGCTAGCGCTCCTGACTTCTCCCTCCTGCTAGGTGCCCCCACAGCAAGCAGCTTGCAAGGGGGGCACCCAAGCAAGTGCGCTTCTGACCCGCGGCTCTGTGTGTCCATTTACACAGGGAGCTGTGGTTCGCCCCACCCCTCCATCTTCTGATTGGCTCACTGGCTGTGATTGACAGCAGCGGGAGCCATTGGCCAAAAGCCAAACAGGGGTGTGAGTCCCGGAGAGGCAAGGCTCTCGTGGACATCGCTGGATCTAGAGGGGGCTCAGGTAATTTTTGGAGGGACTGGGGGGGGCTGCTGCACACAGGTTTTTTTTACCTCCATGCATAGAATGCATGAAGGTAAAAAACAAGTGCCTTTACAACCACTTTAAGTGTATTTGTGATATAAAAAAAAACAAAAAAAACAAAAAAAAAAAATCTATGTATTTAGTGGTTTGCCTGGAGCTGAGCTTTAAAGTATCTACAAACATAGAAGAACTCTTGTCCAACCTGGTCGCTCAATTATCTACAGGTCTTCACAGATTACCCTTGGCCAAGTCTATTGCAGGGGAAGTATTAGACAACCAAGATTGATCTTCTAAGTCAATCAGAACTGTTTTACTCCAGATACCGCTTTTCTATAGGCACAACATAGCAAAATCTCATGTTTGCACAAAATTCTCTTCTAGGAGGGCTTGTGTGGCTGGACTGAGAACATGGCTGGCTGTTGTGTGAGGTCTCTATTTGTCTTTAACATCACTGATAAACAACCTTCAAACAGTGAACATCCACAAATCATATTCCCAATGGGGGGGGGGGGGATTTCTTAAAACTGGCAAGTGGAAAATCAGGTGCAGCTCTGCATAGAAGCCATTAGCTTCCAGGTTTTATTGTCAAAGCTTAATTGAACAAGTTGAAATTAGAATTTTTTTTTTAGCTACCATGCACAGCTGCACCAGATTTTGAGGGCTCCAGTTTTAGTAAATCTCCCTCAATGCTTCTATTTTAATACTGCCCATATATAGTATCTCACAAAAGTGAGTACACCCCTAACTTTTTTGTAAATATTTGATTATATCTTTTCATGTGACAACACTGAAGAAATGACACTTTGCTACAATGTAAAGTAGTGAGTGTACAGCTTGTATAACAGTGTAAATTTGCTGTCCCCTCAAAATAACTCAACACACAGCCAATAATGCCGCTGGCAAGAAAGGCGAGTACACCATTAAGTGAAAATGTCCAAATTGGGCCCAATTAGCAATTTCCCCTCCCCGGTGTCATATGACTCGTTAGTGTTACAAGGTATCAGGTGTGAATGAAGAGCAGGTGTGTTAAATTTGGTGGTATCGCTCTCACTCTCTCATACTGGTCACTGGAAGTTCAACATGGCACCTCATGGCAAAGAACTCTCTCTCTGAGGATCTGAAAAGATAAATTGTTGCTCTACATAAAGATGGCCTAGGCTATAGGAAGATTGCCAAGACCCTGAAAATGAGCTGCAGCACAGTGGCCCAGACCATACAGCGTTTTAACAGGACAGGTTCCACTCAGAACAGGCCTCACCATGGTCGACCAAAGAAGTTGAGTGCATGTGCTCAGCATCATATCCAGAGGTTGCCTTTGGGAAATAGACGTATGAGTGCTGCCAGCATTGTTGCAGAGGTTGAAGGGGTGGAGGGGTCAGCCTGTCAGTGCTCAGACCATACGCCACACACTGCATCAAATTGGTCTGCCATGGCTATTGTCCCAGAAGGAAGCCTCTTCTAAAGATGATGCACAAGAAAGCCCGTTTGCTGAAGACAAGCAGACTAAGGACATGGATTACTGGAACCATGTCCTGTGGTCTGATGAGACCAAGATAAACTCATTTGGTTCAGATGATGTCAAGCGTGTGTGGCGGCAACCAGGTGAGGAGTACAAAGACAAGTGTGTCTTGTCTACAGTCAAGCATAATGGTGGGAGTGTCATGGTCTGGGGCTGCATTAGTGCTTCCGGCACTGGGGAACTACAGTTCATTGAGGGAACCATGAATGCCAGCATGTTCTGTGACATACTGAAGCAGAGCATGATCTCCTCCCTTCGGAGACTGGGCCACAGGGTAGTATTCCAACATGATAAGGACCCCAAACACACCTCCAAGATGACCACTGCCTTGCTGAAGAAGCTGAGGGTAAAGGTGATGGAATGGCCAAGCATGTCTGTGGGGCATCCTCAAACGGAAGGTGGAGGAGCGCAAGGTCTCCAACACCCACCAGCTCTGTGATGTCATCAATGAGGAGTGGAAGAGGACTCCAGTGGCAACTGGTGAAGCTCTGGTGAACTCCATGCCCAAGGGGGTTAAGGCAGTACTGGAAAATAATGGTGGCCACACAAAATATTGACACTTTGGGCCCAATTTGAACATTTTCACTGTGTACTCACCTTTGTCGCCAGCGGTTTAGACATTAATGGCTGTGTGTTGATTTTGAGGGAACAGCAAATTTACACTGTTATACAAGCTGCACACTCACTACTTTACATTATAGCAAAGTGGCATTTGCTCAGTGTTGTCACATGAAAAGATATAATAAAATATTTACAAAAATGTGAGGGGTGTACTCACTTCTGTGAGATACTGAAGCTAAACAAGAACTCTGCATTGGGTAATATGAGGAGATCCTTACCAGAACACAGGGCTGTCACCGTCCTCCCTTACTCTGTAATATTCATGGCCTTCAGGCACCGCTTTGGCCAGTCCAAAGTCCCCAATCTTCACCACATTCTCATTCTCCACCAAAACATTTCGTGCTGCAAGATCGCGGTGTATGTAATGCTGGGAGTGGAGGTAAGCCATCCCCTGTGACACACACACAGAAATGTATCATCATAATGGCTAACTGAGTCACATGATGTCCATAGAAAATGATGGAGCAAGAGCTCACCTCACAGATCTGCTGAGCAAAGAGTAATATTTGAGCCAGGCTCACGTTGTGTTTGGGTAGGTAATCCCGGAGACTCCCCAGAGGGACATACTCCATTATTAGCTGGACAATCTTATCTCCTGCAAACAAAACACACAATCATTTCAGTTCTATAGGATTAAAAAGGTTTTCTCTGGCTGTTGCCACATTCACCTGGATTCTACAAAATAAATACATTTATCTGGGTAGATATACACCTTCCTTGTAAGAGACAACATTTACTGAAAATACAGAATGTACATATATAGCTGGATCATTAAAGCCAGCCATAGACGGATTGAATCTCAGCAGGTTCAGCAGGGACCAACCGAGGTTCAATTGATCTGTGGACAGGCTGGTTGTACCCAAGTCGATCCATCGATCGACTTGAGTACAACCAGCTCGTTGGATTTTTTTATAGCTATAGCCGCTAGCAGCAATTTTTGTGTTTTACCACCCGGGAAGCAATTTTCTTTCCTGCATCCAAGAAAATCAAATCTATGGCTTAGCTTACAGGCTAGGTCAAAACATCCATAATTTGGTCCGCTAATAAACAATGAGCATGCTTTGTGCCAATTCAATCACTAGTTTTGCATTAAAATATTGTATTTCAATAGTCAGACAATTCCTTCAGCTGAAGAATTTGTTGTGGCTACTGCCACAGTACTTATCAGGTTCTTACCTTAAAGTGACCTTGTCAGGTTCTTCAAAAATGGAAGTGAAAGCTCCACAAGAGAAGTATTAGTAGTATACTTACCTCCCCAGTGACCCGTATCTCTTACCTCTTCTCTGTTTCAGACCTGCAGCCACGGTCAGTCTCTTCAGTATTCAACACTTCCAGAAGTGTGGAATAATTGAGTTCCCCACTGTGATCTGTGGCTTCTTCCTCTGACCCCTACGGTACAGCTGAGTCCTCAAGTGACACAGGGGTCAGGGGTTGGAACCAAAGCTTGCGTTGGGGGGGGGGGCGCAAAGACATCCAACTCTCCTGGAAGTGCTGCAAATTGAAGAGATGAACAGGGACTGCAGCAGTCAAATGGAAGAAAGTTGGAGACATGGTCTGCCAGAGAAGTTAATATACTAACCTCTTCCACTGTAGGGATCTTTCAGCAACATATTTTTAAGAATCTGAAAGGGTTGCCTTGAAATGGCACTTTGTTTTCTGATCATCACAAAAAAAGAGAACATTGCTCCACTATACCTGACAAACTACATTTTTCTACCACTTAACTGCAAAGATCTCAAACCGCCTTCCTCTACTGTGTAGCCACCCTGGGGGTATGATTATGTCAGATTTTTGCATCTCAAAGCGGTACAATTGTTTTGCATAGAAATTTGGCGTTTTATATTGTAGGCCTGTAATTCTTAGCAATAACACGCTTAAATCTGTCTAAAACAAGAGTCTAGTAGACATCCCGGGTGTGATAGAGTTTGAAACACAAAATCATAAATTATAATATAATAAATAACTATAAAAGAATTATAAAAAATAATAATAAAATTAATTTCCCCACGATTCACTATCGCTCAATTCTGCAAGTGTTCTAATTTATTATCACTGTTTTCTAGCGGGTCTAAAACCACTTTTGACGTAAAGGGACAATTTTAAGTTGCTATGGACAATCAAGTTTCCAGGCAGAAAGAACAATATATATAATAAAAAACTGCATGCAGGGCACTGGACAAAGCACTGGAGACAAAAGGGATGTGAAATGATTTCATACAGTAATGTAATCTGTAAGATTACAGTATGTGTTATGAATTTTCTATTTTTTTTATTCGCCACCCCGTGCGTCGCGACGCTCACAGGGAACAGAGCCCAGCACACAGAGGCATCGGGCGGAGCACACAGTCCGCAGACACAGCGGGAGGACATCGCAGGATCCTGGGGACAAGGTAAGTAACCTGCACCAGGATCCTGAGATGCGATCCCGAGTGTGGCTCGGAGTTACCGCTAATGGTACTGAAATTTAACCCCGAGCCACACTCGGGAAAACCGCCAGTGAGGTTAAAGCAGTCCTAAACACTGCTTGGTGACTTGTACCTACAGGTAAGCTTATAATAAAGCCTACCTGTATAGGTACAAGGAACATCTCCTGAACGTGCATTGTTTAGGAGATATTCACTATTCCTGCAGCCAATGACGTCACTGACACATGCGCACTGCTCTCTGAAGAGACGGTATACAGTGTATGCTGTCCCTTCAGATCGCTGTACCGCGGCAACTATGCCTGGGAGTGGCATCATTCCAGCTTGGCCATTCACATGGCCAGAGCCTGCGAACCCAGAAGGAAGACTGGAGGGCTTCATTTTACAGTAAGTCTTTAACAATGTGCAAGAATGCGAAGCACACTTGCACATTATGACATTAAGTAACTGTAAAGCTTAATTTTTTTTCTTTTAAATAACAAACATCATACTTACCTGCTTTGTGCAAGGGTTTTGCACAGAGCGTCCCGATCCTCCTTTTCGTGCTGCAGCACAAAAGGTTTTTCACCTTAACGCATACAATGCATTAAGGTGAAAAACTGTGAGGGTTTACAGCCCCTTTAACTTGCAGGGACATGATTTTTTTTTTCTTCTTTACTTTTAGTACCCCTTTAAAATTACCTTAGTTTTTCATACAACACACTACAGAGGCTGCAGTGCCTATGTCACCTCTGCTATAGAAATCTAATGTTAATAAACATAAGCAACCAAATTTGAGGCACAGCGCTATTTAGGTGGGTTAGATGAAAATACAAATCGAGTCAAACTGACTGTAGTAAACTTTCACCTGAACCTATGCTTGGAATTCAGCTTTAATGAAATCAATAGAACGCTGCAACATTGCTATGATCAGAAATGTGCACACACCTTGCTCACTGCAGCGTCCCTTGTATTTGACAATGTTTTCATGGTAAAGGGTCTTCAGAATCTTAATTTCTCCTTTCCAGCTGGTCTCCAGCTGCTGATTGCAGCCGGACTTGAGAGATTTCACAGCCACCATCTCCCCTGTACCATCGTTATTCGGATCATAGCAATACAGGCTTACTTTCCCAAAGTGTCCCTGCACAGGGTTAAAAAAAAAAAAAAAAAAAAAAAAAAAAAGCACATCACTGTAACAAACATTCTGAAAGAAATAGTCATGGGAATTCAGGTCATTCATTTCACAGTTGTAAATTATTTGCTCTGAATTCTAGCGATTAGAATTAGGGATATAGAATATTATATACACACACACACACACACACAGAGTTGTGCTCATAAGTTTACATACCGTGGCAGAATTTATGATTTCCTGGCAATTTTTCAGAGAATATGAATGATAAACACAAACATTTCTTTCACTTACGGTTAGTGTTTGGCTGAAGCCATTTATTATCAATCAACTGTTTTTACTCTTTTTAAAATCATAATGACAACAGAAACTACCTAAATGACCCTGATCAAAAGTTTACATACTCTGGTGATTTTGGCCTGATCACATGCACACAAGTTGACACAAAGGGATTTGAATGGCTATTAAAAAAAGTAACCATCCTCACCTGTGATTTGTTTGCTTGTAATTAGTGTGTGTGTATAAAAGGTCAATGAGTTTCTGGACCCCTGACAGACCCTTTCATCCAGTGCTGCACTAACGTTTCTGGATTCTGAGTCATGGGGAAAGCAAAAGAATTGTCAAAATATCTACGGGAAAAGGTGGTTGAACTGTATAAAACAGGAAAGGGATATAAAAAGATATCCAAGGAATTGAGAATGCCAATCAGCAGTGTTCAAACTCTAATCAAGAAGTGGAAAATTAGGGGTTCTGTTGAAACCAAACCACGGTCAGGTAGATCAACTAAAATTTCAGCCAGGAAAATTGTTTGGGATGCAAAGAAAAACCCACAAATAACTTCAGGTGAAATACAGAACTCTCTGAAAACATGTGGTGTCACCGTTTCAAGATGCACAATAAGGAGGCTGTATGGTCGAGTCGCCAGAAGAAAGCCATTACTACGCAAATGCCACAAAGTATCCGGCTTACGATACGCCAAACAGCACAGAGACAAGCCTCAAACCTTCTGGCACAAAGTCATTTGGAGTGATGAGATCAAAATTGAGCTTTTTGGCCACAACCATAAACGCTACATTAGGAGTCAACAAGGCCGGCACAGGAAATTTGGTAAAAATTGATGGCAAGATGAATGCAGAAGGTTATCAAAAAATACTGGAGGAACATTTGCATTCATGAGCCAGGAAGCTGCGCATGGCACGTACTTGGACATTCCAATATGACAATGATCCAAAATACAAGGCCAAGTCGACCGGTCATTGGCTACAGCAGAATAAAGTGAAAGTTCTGGAGTGGCCATCTCAGTCTCCTGACCTCAATATCATTGAGCCACTCTGGGGAGATCTCAAAAGTGCAGCTCATGCAAGACAGCCCAAGAATTTACAGGAACTGAAGGCTTTCTGCCAAGAGGAATGGGCAGTTTTACCATCTGAGAAGATAAAGAGCCTCATCCACAAATACCACAAAAGACTTCAAGCGGTCATTGATGTTAAAGGGGGCAATACACAATATTAAGAACTGGGGTATGTAAACTTAACAGGGTCATTTGGATAGTTTCTGTTGTCATTATGATTTAAAAAGAGTAAAACACAGTTTTTTTTGATAATGATTGATAATAAATGGCTTCAGCCAAACACTAACCATGAGTGAAAAAAGTTTGTATTATCATTCATATTCTCTGAAAAATGGCCAAGAAATCATAAATTCTGCCAGGGCATGTAACTAACAAAACTATATAATAGATTGATAGATAGAATGATTGATTGAGATTAGATTATATAGATTTAGTGAATATCTATAGATAGATATCTAGGAATTTTAACTTGCCTGTAAATTCTAAATCTTGGCATACAGTACAGGACTTAGACAGAATGTTTATAAACCATGGGTTAAAGGCATGTACCTTCAGGTCAGTGGACACAGGCAAAGTTTTAGAGAACACTCCACCTGGGTACCCCTCCCCTCTGCGAGTCCTCAGCTTTGTAGCAAGCAATGCAGAACAAGGAGACTTTAGAGAGGGTGGTCTGTGTTCTGTTGTTCAGTCGTTTAGTCGTGTCTGACTCTTCGTGACCTCATGGACCATAGTGCGCCAGGCTTTTCTGTCCTCCAACCAAGTTTGCTTAACTTAATGTTCATTGTTTCGATGATGTAGCACTACACACACCATCTGTTGGGAACGATCAGTACGCCACCCCATTACCGTCCGCCGTCACCCGATCGTTACCGCTGTTTTAGAGTGGCGCACTGTAAGCGCCTTGACATTGTGAGTACCCATTGTGGGTTTTTATTGTGATTTTAAATAAAGGTAATACATACTGCACCATGAAGTTCTCTTTATATTGATATACCAAGGTATAAAAACTGGACTGCTGTGAGGAACAGAGGCACAAGTGTAACCTATCCAGGATCCAGCATACAATACTGAACCCATAGAGGTTCTAAGGCGCATTCTGACCAAGCTTAATCGCAAGGTCACACGCCCTAAGGTGAGGGGCTATCACCTGGGGGGGAGCATTTATATGAGCACACAGCACTTTAGTTTGTGTTCACTGAAACACATGGATGGGTTTTGGAACGTTTATGGACTGTTAATTTGATCATAGCACTAAGCTACACAGCACCGAATCGCACAGATGCAACACTGAATTACATGGATGCATCACTGAATCGCATGGATGATATTTCTTTGGAATTTTTTATCTAATATTGTTTGAACATGTTTGCACTATCACTGAATTACAGAGATACAGCACTGCATTGCATGGATGCAACACTGAAATCGTATGGATGATTTTTTTTCTTGAAATATTTATTTATTATTTGTTTGAATATTGCACAAATATTTTGGAATATTTATATATATTTTTCACAGGCTTATTGAAGCACTCTTATTAATTAATTTATTTATTGAAGTTTATTGCACATTAATGTATAGTATTTTGGACATTTTATACATGTCACGAGAGAGCACAATACCGCTTTATTAATTATAAATTTATATTTATCATTTTGATAGCGCAGCGTTTTATAACTTGACTTGTAAGGGTACCTGTGATCACTTCACCAGCAATTGGTCCATCTTGGAGAGACCACATTTCTGATCAGGGCAAATGCCCTCTAGTTTAGATTTGGCTTTGCTGGAATTGGCAGAACCATCTCTTAAGCAATGAGACGAGGCCCACTCAAAGGGAGGGATGCGATTCTTTCCATATCAATATAAAAAGAAAACTTTTTCTCTTGGACAATGTCTAAGCATTCTTACATATGAAATTGGGTTATTGTACTAGATAATGTGCTAGCCTGACAGGCCGTTCTAGTGGTTTGCCACTGTGGGGTAGGCCAACTCTCCTGAGGTTGGGGCCGTTTCCCCTCTTTGGTGTGCATAATATGCCTCTGGCCCCGGCGTTGGTGGTGTGCTGGGAGGGGTTAGTTAGTGGCCACTTTGTGCCCCCGGCACTTTGGCCGGTTGGGCTACCCTTTAGTTACTTTAGCACTTGGTTAATATATGCTGCCCTAGTGCTAGCTACTGAGCTTTTGTGTCAAGATTATTCCCCTTGTTATATATATATATATATATATATATATATATATATATATATATATATATATAAAACGTAAATGGACTGGAGCAGCCTGAAAATAAGTATACAGATCTTCATTAAGTTGGCCATACAGGGGTCAAAATTTGTCCGCTTCAGCAGATCCATGTATGGCCACTGTGGTTGAACAAAAGCTGATCTACCGATCGGCCTATAAACTGCAGCACTGATCAGCTTTCTAACAGTGAGGAAGTCTCGAATATGTGAATGGGAGAATTGGGCAGATTTTTTTTGTTCAACCCGCTGGCTGAAAAAAAAAAAAAATGATGAATACATAGGCAGCTTTACACAGGTTAGATGGAATAGGTGTAAGGAGTGGGGAGGAGACTTTTTTTGATTAGTTAGGTATAGCCTGGAAATCCACCTAAAGGACAAATTTAAGGAGTTGAGAACCTTCACTGGAAAAAACGTGTGTGAATATTGACTCAGTGATCCAATACCGTAGCATTAACAGTACTCTTCACTGGAAACACCTAAACCCTGATTGGAGGGTTGTCCATATACAGCACTTTTAGTTATACCATGTAGCTGTGATGTCTGATATTGTCAGTATGATAACTAAGGCTAACTGGTATATTGGGGTAGGGAGGAAGGATGGCACAAGACAGGTAGCTTAGGATCAGAAATATACAGTCGGGGCCCGGTAAGAGTGCAGGAGGGTGTGAGAGGCCATGGCACAGAAACAGCACTTCTCAAAATATGGGACGACGCCCTTGAAGCAGCAGATGACGGGGAACCGAGTCTCCTGGTACTGTTAGACCTCAGCGCAGCATTCGATACAGTGGACCACAATACTTTACTTGTCCGCCTCTCAGAAGTTGCAGGAGCCACAGATTCTGCCCTAAAATGGTTTACATCCTTCTTAGAGAATCGCTCTCAGACAGTGAAACTGGGAACATTCACCTCGGAATCTCGGGCAGTCTCCTGTGGAGTCCCTCAGGGCTCACCCTTGTCACCAGTGCTATTTAACATCTACATCCGCCCGCTTCTCAATATCATCAGGAAAACGGACCTCTGCTTCCACTCATACGCAGACGACACCCAACTCTACTTTCGCATTAATGGACAGAAAGATCATCATCAGCAACTACAGAAATGCCTCACTTTAATCAATGACTGGATGACCGCTAGCTCCCTCAAACTTAACGAATCAAAAACAGAACTTCTTCTCCTGCAAGCCAACAAAAATTCCAAAATTGAGACTCCGTGGACACCACCCTCCATCCTCGGACAGACCATCTCCCCCAGCACCAAAGTCAAGAGTCTCGGAGTCATCTTTGACTCAGGAATGACAATGGATGCACAAATAGGATCGGTGGTGAGCGGATCTCACCACCTCCTCCGCCTGCTTCGCAGACTCATCCCCTTCATCCCAGAAGAGGACAAAGCGGCAGTTGTGGGAACGATCATCAATTCCCGACTCGACTACGCAAATTCCCTCTACGTAGGTCTACCCCAATACCAGCTTGCGCGCTTGCAACTCATGCAGAACACGGCGGCAAGGCTGTTAACAGGGAAAAAGCCCTGGGAATCCATCTCCCCATCCCTAAAAAGCCTACATTGGCTAACTGTGAAGAATCGGATCACATTCAAGACCCTCTGCCTCACCCATAAATGCATACAAGGAAACGCTCCGCAATATCTCCGGGAAAAAATAAAACACTACACACCGAATCGCATTCTTCGATCAGCTAACCAAAACCTCCTCCTCATTCCCAAATACCGCTACAAAGCAAAGGGAGAACGTAGATTTGCAGTCCAAGGACCTCGACTATGGAATGCTCTCCCAACCAACCTCCGCATGGAAGAAAACCACCAGGCCTTCAGGAAAAAACTAAAGACCTTCCTTTTCTAGAAGCTGGCTACAGAGAATACATCTAGCGCCTTGAGGCGATTCAGTTCGCAATTTGCAGCGCTTTACAAATTATTCATTCATTCATTCATTCATAGAGAGAAGGAACGAGCAAAAACACAATACCTCTCCCAACTCCCGGATCTTTTTCAGGTATCTCTTCTGGAACACTGTGGGGTCTGCGATGGAGAAATCGGGGTTGATGGAGGCAATGTCGGACAGATCTACAGGTGACATAAAGATAGTTAAAAATTGGTAACCATACAGTGGTGAAGAAATGAAATAAGGTTTCACGCTATGAACTATTAATAGTTGCTGCCTCCACTAAAGCCAGCCAATAGCAGGTAAATGGCAAACTGAATAAAATAAAATATTGGGGGTAAGTGGAACTGGTGCTGCTAGTGTAAGGTATAATCTGGTGTATCACAGTATATACCAAAAAACATGCAAATAATCAGCAACAAGAAAACAGTAAAGTGCTATGTGCACATACAAAAATTCATAAGAACAAAGTGCATAAAATCAAAGTGCTATAATGTAACAATCGTGCATTATTATACGCATACTATAAAAACTTTAAAATTTAATTCAAGAATCCAGAATTCATATCCAAATAAGTGCAAAAGTGCATAAAATCAAGATGTTGTAATGCACAACAAATATGCATTAGCGATGCTTCATGTGCATAAATGCAATGAAAAAAATCCATCAGCTTATAACAAACATTCAGAAATCATATCCGCTGAGTGAAATAAGTGCTGCTAAAAACGTGTTTGCATTCAGGCAGTGGCTTTGTGTTACATTCGCGCCCCTCTTATGCTGCACTCGCCAGATAGCAATCCCCTTCACGGGATCACAAGCCTCCACAGTAACAGTGACTAAGGGAATTCCCCCTCGATTGCCTCCTTTGCTCTCCTCCATCACCGTAGTGCCATGAAAAAATAATAATTGGACCCATAGCGTGACTCCGTATTAATATATTTATTTGCGCAACAAGTAAAACACTTACAAGCACCTGTAAGTGTCACCCTCCGGTTTGGTCAGTGGAACGCATCGCGACCCGGACTTCCTGTTTCTGATTAGATTCAACCGCTTGTAACCTGCTGGAGTCTCGCAAGTGTTTTACTTGCTGCGCAAATATATTAATATGGAGTCACGCAATCGGTCCAATTATTATCTTTCCATGACACTACAGTGACGGAGGAGAGCAAAGGAAGCAATCAAGGGGGTTTCCATTACAGTCACTTGTACTGTGGAGGCTTGTAACCCCATGAAGGAGATTGCTATCTGGTGAGTGCAGCATAAGAAGGGGGCACGAGTGTGACGCAAGTGCGACACAAAGCCACTGCCCGAATGCGAGCACGTTTTTTTAAGAGCACTGATGTCTAAATGTTTGATATGAACTGATGGATTTTTTCATTGAATTTATGCACATGAAGCATCACTAATGTAGATTTGTTGTGCATTACATTTTGATTGATTTTATGCATTTTAGCACCTAACTGGGTATGAATTCTGGAATTTTTAACATTTTATTTAAGTTTATAGTATGCACATATAATATATTCATTCACGATTGTTACAAAATAGCACTTTGTTTTTTTGCACTTTAGCACTTTGTAATTATGGATTTTTGTATGTGCACTTTACTGTTTTCTTGTTGCCGATTTTTGTTCAGTTCATGTAAGACAGCCCAAGAATTTACAGGAACTGGAGGCTTTTTGCCAAGAGGAATGGGCAGCTTTACCATCTGAGAAGATAAAGGGCCTCATCCACAAATACCACAAAAGACTTCAAGCTGTCATTGATGTTAAAGGGGGCAATACACAGGATTAAGAACTGGGGTATGTAAACTTTTGATCAGGGTCATTTAGCTAGTTTGTTGTGATTTAAAGAGTAAATACAGTTGATTGATAATAAATGGCTTCAGCCAAACACTAACCATGAGTGAAAGAAAAGTTTTTGTGTTATCATTCATATTCTCTGAAAAATGGCCAAGAAATCATAAATTCTTCCAGGGTATGTAAACTTATGAGCACGACTGTATACGGTGATACACCAGATTATACCTTACACTAGCAACGCCAATTCCACTTAACCCCAAAATTTTATTTTACAGTGGTGAAAACTTCCCATATAGGTGTCATACTTTTCTTCTCCCCTCACATCTCCATTACAAATTCAAGCAAGGAATCTCTAGCTGAATACACAAGAACAAAGGTATGATTTTCCTCACCTAGACATAATGCCTCCGTTCCAATGAACCTTTATCATTCCCCACATGCTTGGAAATCATTAACATCAAAAACATACACAATTCTGATTAATAATGCAGACAAGGTCCCAGTATGTGATCAAAGCAGAAGACACCATATATGGTGTAGGACGTAAAAAAAAAAAAACCAGGTACATCCAAGTATGGAAGAGCACGATTGGCTCAATTCCCCTCATGTGACAATACTGGTGTTTAGCCCAGTACCATCACACAGGGCCAACTAGAGCAATTCAAAGCTTTTACTGGATTTTTCTACTTGCTCTTGGCGGCTGAACAGAGCAGTGGTGAGCTAAAGATGGAAAGTATGTGCAACTTAGGTAGGGGGCTTTGGGTATGCATTAACCTCCCTGGCGGTATGATTATTTCGGATTTTAGGTGCTGAAAGCGGTACCATTATTTTGCATGGAAATTTGGCGTTTTATATTGTAGGTCTGTAATTCTTAACAATAACACACTTAAATCTGTCCAAACCAGAGTCTAGTAGATATCCCGGGTATGATAAAGTTTGAAACACAAAAACATAAATTATAATATAATAAATAAAAATAAATAATTAAAAAAAATAAAAATAAAATAAATTTCCCCACAATTCACTATCGCTTAATTCTGCAAGTGTTCTAATTTACTATCGCTGTTTTCTAGCTGGTCTAAAGCCACTTTTGACGTAAAGGGACACTTTTTGGTTGCTATGGACAATCTCCAGTTTCCAGGCAGAAAGAACAGTGTATATTATGTAAAACTGCATGCAGGGCATGGGCCAAAGCACTGGGGACAAAAGGGATGTGAAATCATTTCATACATTACTGTAATCTGTAAGATTACAGTACTGTATGTGTTATGATTTTTACTTTTTTTTGAATTTGCCGCCAGGCTCCGCCCCCGTGCGTCGCGACGCTCGCAGGGAACGGAGCCTGGCACAGAGAGGCAGGATGGAGCCCTCGGACACTGCGGGGGACATCGCAGGATCCCGGGGACAAGGTAAGTAAGGAGGCACCAGGATCCTGCGATGTAATCCCGAGTGTGGCCCGGGGTTACCGCTAATGGTCCTGAATTTTAACCCCGAGCCACACTCGGGAAAACCGCCAGGGAGGTTAAGTCACCTGAGAGGTCTTAGACTTTAGATACAGGGTAAAGCAAGCTTCTACCTAGAATAATGCTCAGTCCTGGCAATTGGCCCATTCCCCATATTAGGTCATTCTAGTTTTATTTTTGTTTTTTTGTTTTTTAAGGGCGCTCAGAACAGTAAAGGTCCATATACAAGGTAGAAGGCACTTCATGGTACTGGATATAAGGTTATTTTGAGACTAAACAAAGCAAAAAAGATGTGCATTATGTAATATAAATACTACCAATGCTTACTATAAGAAAGCCATAACTCTCACTCTATTACATTAAACGCCATACTAATCCTCAACAAAGCAACGTTATATTGGTAGGCATAGTTGGGTATAGCAAAGTGACAAAACCCCTATGATGGACTTTCTTTGCTCACCCTGGGGCTGCAGCTGTGTTAGGTCTCGGAGGATCGTCCGGAAGGAGGGTCTTCCTGAGGGGTTGTAATTGTGACATTGTCTGATCAGATCCGCCAACTCTTTGCAGGATGGTTCAGGGAGGCCCAGCTCCTTTTCATAAAACCGTTCTTTCTGTAGAGAGAGATTGACAGAATAGCACTATAATCTAGTTGGTTAAAGGGGGAATTGTGTATCATAAATTTCAAACAGCACAAAACTGCCACAACTACGAAGGCATTAAATGAGGTATAAAGACTCAAAGGGGCTCTGGGCCAGGATCCCAAAGCCCTTGTGAATGACGGAGCTCTTCCTAAAGGCGTGAAATGAACGGCTATTGAAGAGATGCAGGAATCTGGGCACATCATATAGGGCAACTTTAGAAAGTTATGCATCGTGAGAAGGTTCAGATGTGGGGATAAATTGATTTTAGAGGATAAATGTAATTCTGGGATGAGTAGGTTCAATATAAGGGTTAATACTGAACAAAATATATGTAGAACAAAAGCTCCCTCGTATGGTAGGACCAGAAGGTGCTGAATAAAACCTTCTGCCTTTACCTTCAAGATATCAATACAGTTGCTGAGATATTCTATGACATTTTCAACTTCCTGGATGTCCATATATGCAAATGTTTAGGCGTCACCCCATCTTCTCCTGTGCGACACCTCTAGGGCCTGGCAATAGACTGCTCAGGCAATGGGTGCTGCATTGTGAAGCTGCTAGCTACCTTGAAAGTCAGGGCATTTCAGAAGGGGGGGACTTGGTACCACTTTGAAGGTGACAGTAGTAGGTCTGCAGGTAAGATCTGTTGCCCTATAATGCTACCTGCAGGTTTACTTTAAAAAACAAAACAAAAAAAAAACACTTTTAGTAGATTTTTCCTAGTTTAACATGGCTGTACAGTCACATAAACAGCCCCACCATTGTAAGGCTTATATAAATGTAGCGCTGGTAGATTTTTAATCTACCGCTTATATGTAAATTTAGTGGGTCATCTGTTCTGTACATAGTTCAGATTTAATCTATAGCTAAATTAGCTTCTGTTCCAACCTTGGTTGTGTTGCGTGCAGTTCCACTCCATCGCCTGTAGATGTCAGTGTCACTACAGACTGGAGCTGGAAAGCAGCAGACGGAGGTGTATTGAGTGCTCTTCTTTCTCAGAAGTAACTCGGCAGAGGTTGTCCCCTGCGGTGCAATCTGGGAGGGGGTATTTAAGGGACAGACGCCATATTTCTGGATCTTTTCGTTCCACCTGCTGGCCCTCCTGGCCGACAGGTATGTGCTAGGAGTCCCACCTCGTGGTCCTCCGGCCCGGAGGACTGCGATGCTGCAGCGTGTGGGTGGGCCCAGAAGTCTATCTGGGGCCTACTACAGCGGCTGTGGAGATGGTTCTGTGCTGTCTGTCCTGCGGGAAGAAGCTGGACAATTGAGAAGATCCCAGGGGAGGACCCGTCATGGAAGGATCATGCGGAGCGCTGGTCTGGAGAGGGGCCTGGTGACTCAATTGGAGGACGCATCTTAAGTTAACCTACCACATAGTACTGCCGGGTCGGCTTAAAGGTTCTGGTACTGTGTTGCTGTTCACTGAAAACTACTACATCCTGTGGCAGAGGATCGTACAGTTTTGTTTCGCTCGAGTCTGTGGCAGAGACTTCCTGTTCGTGCTGCGCACCGGCTGCTAAGTTAGTGAGAGAGACCTATCCGGGCGGGCAAAGATTTAATCCTGAACTGAAGATACATTCATCCCTGAGATTTAAATTTCTTAGTGCTACACCAAGAAAGGGTATTTGAACTTCCCTGCAACTCTTCTTCTACCTCTTTCCTGCTACTTCTTCCAGTTATCTGCCATTAAAGCATTGGAAAAGTACTAAAGTGACTGGTGCCTACATTGTTAGCCGATAAGTTCAACGTGGACTCTAAATCTGGTATTGGTGAAACTACAGGTAGAAAAGGTGACGGAAACAGCCCGCTTTAAATCAGCAGCTCCACCGTGAGTTATTGCTACATAAAATACTTAGCACCCACTACAGCCCTGTTTAAGTGAATTCTTCTTAGTGACTTCTGCTTCTGGTGCTGTCTGGTGCTCTGCAAGGGACACACATGTGATTTCAGCTGTATGGATGAGAGGGACCTAGCCTTACCAGATTTTAAATTTCAATACCCAATATTTTGGATGAGGAAGTCTGGCCATGTTACCTCAGGCGGTGTTCTCTCCTTTAAAGGAACTTCCCCATTAAAACATATTTCCAGTAAGGTAGTCCCGAAACTCCATTTGTCAGCAGCGGTACTGAGAGTGGAGACATTTCGAACGCACTCAGGTGAAATCCACGGGATTCTGTCCACACGCTCTGGAAAAAGATGGAAAAAAGTCAGTACTGCTGCCATATATTCCAACTACTTTTTATATACGTCATATTCACATATTCTGCAGTGCTTTCTAACAGGACAAAAAACACAAGAAGATCATGTAATGAATCTCCCCAAAAAATGAGCCTAAAAAGGAAAGGTGTTTTATATTAAAGAAAACAAAGGCAGCCTGTACAGATTTGTCAACCTGAAAATAGGAACTGCCTGGCTGTCACAATGACATACCCGTCACAGTTGACACAAGGGCGGATTTTTAATTTATTTTCTTTTTACACATTCATCCAACTCCAACCCAAGTGTTCCTCTTTACCTCAAAATTATTTTTAGTAGTAATTATGAAATTAAACAAAATTCTAATAAATGGGCAAAAAAGAAAGGCAAACCCGGAAGATATTCTTTATCTGAATGTTATTTATATAATCATATTGGTAAAAAAATATGACAGAAGGTAGTTGCCATGGCGAAACATATGTAATAATAATTATAATAGTATAGTCATAAAATATCAAATACTATAAAAATATTATTATTATTATAATAATTCTATTAGTAACAGACCTACAGGACTTTTTTTTAGTAAATATACAGTGGTAAAAAAGGTACCTACATGTACCTTCAATTGTATGTAAAAAATCGGCAATCCTTACAATACATGAGCCACAAATGGGCAATTTTATACATTACACAGGCAATAACCAGTGAAGTGTTACATTATGCAGGCAGCTATTAGGCAATTGTTACAATACGCATTACGAAATGCAATAAATGGGCAGTTGTGATTACATTGTATATGGGGGGCAACAAACAGGCAATTGCAACTATATGGGGGGCAACAAACAGGCAATTGCAACTATATGGGGGCAACAAACAGGCAATGGCAACTATATGGGGGGGGGGAGGGGGTAACAAACAGGCAATGGCAAATATATGGGGGGGGGGGGTAACAAACAGGCAATGGCAACTATATGGGGGGGGGGCAACAAACAGGCAATGGCAACTATATGGGGGGGGGCAACAAACAGGCAATGGCAACTATATGGGGGGGCAACAAACAGGCAATGGAAACTATATGGGGGGGGGGGCAACAAAACAGGCAATGGCAACTATATGGGGGCAACAAGCCAGCAACTGTGACAATATGCAGACAATATACAAATGTTTGTGACAATATCCATGCAATTATGAAAATCTGCGGACAACAAATGGGCAATGATGGAAATATGAGGACTGTCACAACTGAGGTTACAAAGTAGATATGAAAAACCCAAAAGGGTGCACAGGTATGGTGTATACAAATACAAGATTCTAAAGCAGAGGTGGTCGACTTTTTTGATGTAGGGGGCCTCAAGTGCAGCCCCCGACATTACTAAAAGGGCTACACGTAATATTCAGTGAATGTAAGGGTACAGAACTCTGTCAAGAGACTGCAGACATGCAACAGGAGATGGTTAGAGACTACGGCCATGGTATAAGAGATGGCCAAAGTCTGAACATGCTGCAGTAGATGGTGAGAGACGGTGGACATGCTACTTCAGTGGAGACTGAAGAGATGATTCAGGAGACAGCCATAAACTGAACCTCCAATGCGATACTCCCAACGCACACGTTCTTGCGCAAACGGCTGTATCTTAGATTGGGTGCTGAAATGATCTACGGCTGGAACCAACTGCAATCATGCGAAAGAAGTGTCACCAGCACACCAGGATCTCCAAAATTGGGTCCAAAGCTTTAAACATAGTATCAAAAAATTAAAGCGACATTTCAGAGTCACGCAGGACCCCTTCATCAGGCATGTGACAAACTGTGATACAAATAGTCCATTATTTAAAGAACCAATCCAATGACATCATATCCCGTCCATAAACCTGTGTGTTTGCTTCCTATTACATAAAACAGCCATTAGGCTGTCATAACCACTTTAGCCAGATCAGTGTCATAAACTGGAGACATGTTCTATGAGACTGCAATTACAGCCACTTTACAAATCAATGCTTCCACGTTTTTTGTTTCCTACAACCCCCTAAAAATGACTTATCTGGTGTTTCTCTGAGCAAAACCCATTATCAAATATCAAAACAGATGGACAGTACAGAAATAAGTAAAACAGTGTGCAAAAAATAAATTAAACCATTTAAATAAATGAATCAATTCTAAATAATTCTTCTCCTTTCTGGGCCTGAGTAAACACCTATGCAAGGAAAATCGCAGGCTACCATCTGCAGGGGTCTCCAGGCTGCAGGTTGGGCAGCAGGGCTCTATAGAATAACTGGGTTTTTTTTTTAGACATTGAACATGTTTCCTTACTATGCCACCATAAAATCTCTTATATAAACAGACAGTAAAGGCTTATGCACACAGCCAAAAATGACCTTTCATAACATTCTAGTTAATTACTGTGCTCTCTGGGATATATAAAAAATATACACTGATCAGCCCTAACATTATGAACACCCACTCAATATGGAGTAGGTCACCCTTTTGCCACCAAAACAACCCTGACCCATCAAGGCATGGACATCACTAGACCTGTGATGGTATGCTGTGGTATCTGGCACCAAGCTGTCAGTAGCAGATCCTTTAAGTCCTGTAAGTTGTGAGGTTGGGCCTCCATGGATGGCATCCTTTTGCCATTTCTTCCCTAGGTAAGCCACACACACACACACACACACACACACACACACACACACACACACACACACGCGCACACGCGCACACGCGCACACGCGCACACACGCAATCGACCATTCACACAATGTAAAAGGAAACGCGATTCATCAGACCATTACTCCGTGGTCCAGTTCTGATGCTCATGTGTCCATTGTAGATGCTTTCGGCTGTGGACACGGGTCAGCAGGGGCACCCTAACTGGTCTGCGGCTACTCAGACCCATACACAACAAACTGCAAAGACCTGTGTGTGTTCGGACACCTTTCTATAGGAACCAGCATTAAAGTGGTTCTAAAGGCTCAAGGTTTTTTACCTTTATGCATTCTATGCATAAAGGTAAAAAAACCTGTGTGCAACAACAACACCCCAGCCTCCCTAATACTCACCAGAGCCCCCTCTCAAACCAGTGATGTGCATGAGAGTCTTGGCTCTCTGGGAACTCTCCCCTCCTCACTGGCTGAGCCAGCAGTGGGGGCCATTGGCTCACACTGCTGTCAATTACAGCCAGTGAGCCAAGAAGAAGAAAGAGGGGGCGAAAAAGACCGAGCTGCGGCTCAGTGTCTGAATGGACACGCAGAGCAGCGGCTCATGAGTGAGCCTGCTCGGGTGCCCCCACAGCAAGTTGTTTGCCAAGGGGCACTTGGCAGGAGGCTGGAGACAGGAGCACCAGCGGTAGACCCGAGAAGAGGAGGATCGGGTCTGCTCTATGCCAAACCATTACGCAGGTAAGTGTAACATGTTTGGTAATTACTTTATTTTTTTTTTTAACTTGACTTTAATATCACTTTAACTTTTTAAGCAATTTGAGCTACAATAGCGCTTCAATTGGATCAAACTACAAAGACCAGCCTTCGCTCCCCACGTGCATCAATAAGCCTTGGCAGCCCATGAACGCTGGTTCACCAGTTTTCTTTGCTTGGATCACTTTTGGTCAGTCCTGACCACTGCAGACAGGGAACATCCCACAAGAGCTGCAATTTTGGAGTTGCTCTGACCCGGTGGGCTAGCCATTACAATTTGGCCCTTGTTAAAGTCACTTAAATGCTTAAGCTTGCCCATTTTTTTTTTACTTTCAGCTCATTAACTTTAGGGGCAACATGTTCACTTGCTGTCTGATATATCCCACCAACTTTGAGATTGCATTGTAATGAGATAATGAATGTTATTCACTTTGCCTCTCATGTTATGGATGATCGCTGTATTCTATCTCAAAAGTTTAACAGTCCAACACAAGAATCCAAGTACCCAGCACAGACTGTGACATGTACATTTAGAAAAGTGTGGGCTTGGCTCCAAAGTCAGGCGCAATTCAGGGCCCTGTGTATGGAGTGCACATGGGGGTCAGGAGATCACTTAGTGCCCAGAAATGAATAACAGCATCATCAAAATGTGCTGCTGGCGTTTTGCAATGCTGTTTGTTCAGACACGCTGTACCAGACAAATGCACATATTGGGACATAAAACATCACTCCGTACCCTCTCTGGACAGCACTGTGAAGGTCACGCCTGGGTCGCTGAGTTTAATGAACGGAGAAGATCCATCTTCTAGACCTTTCCTGGCCAGTAGGATGTTATTCGCACAGACATTTCCATGGACCAAATTCTTATCTTCCTGCAGAAAGAAGAAAATGTATTTGTTCTATCATATCACAGAAAATATATACAGTCATTTCTATATAAAAAATAACCACAGAACATAGCTACTCTACAAACTAGATAACTAAAACCTAAAACCTAGATGATAAAGACAAGTAATCCAATACAGAATTATGTAAGGGGCCTCAAAATGGTCCGGTCACCAAATTTTATTAGCCTCCATGGATACCCAACCCTGAAAGCAGCGACAGCCGGTTAAATGAAATTGAAACAAGAAGCCAGAGGTTTGTTTTTACTGGCAATGATAGCTTGATACCTACCCACAGGAGTCACAGCTGTTGTTTTTTCGCCATCTGTGTCCTATTGCGGAGATTTCTCCTCACTTCCTGTCCTACAGCCAAAAAGCAAGTTGGATGAAATCCCTGAAAATCAAGGAAATTCCTTGGGGACCCCCAGGCCACAAGAACTAGTGTACCCAATGGAAGATTTCCCTTCCATTACTTTTTCTGGGGACAACCCAAAATTTGGGATTTTCTAATCCATCTCCACTCCATCCAAATCTCAAATTTCAAATAAACCTGCACTGTTCAGCATGAAGCTCAGCTTTAAGTATCTAGCACTTTCCCAACAGCAGTCAAGGTGTGATCTACAATCCTGAACAGACCCCATTTCATATAGATCCATCAATAAACGATGCACTTACCAGGTAACTCAAAGCACTGGCCAGCTGTCTAGCTACAGTGAACTTCCAACCTGTCGTGATCAGATGTTTATCTTTGCGTAAGCAGACATCCAACGGCCCATGTTCTATAAACTCCTCCACCATGATGTCTAGCATAAGACAGAACAGAAATGTGACCAATGAAATGTAAGTTTGAATACACACAGAGCAAACCTGATCCATTAACAAGAAAAGCTCAAATGTGCTTAACTTTATTTGGAGTGCACACTGGCTAATCAGTCCACATACAATCCCAATTCCAAAAAAGTTAGAAAATGGTAAAATCCACATGAAAACAGAATGCAACGATTTGCAAATTTTCATTAACCCATATTTTATCCACAATAGAAAAACTGAGAAAATGTACCAATTTTAGGATAAGAAATTGGTAATTTTACAACTGATGGCAGCAACGAGTCCCAAAACAGTTGGCTGGACCATTTCTGCATGCGCAATAGAGAACCACCTGTGAAGCCTTAAGGCTTCACTGCTGGTTTCCCTTACTGAAAAGGCCGGCGCCTGCAGCCAAAGTCAACTGAAGAATCAGGTCGGGTGCTGACATTGCTGGATTTTTGGACAGGTAAGTTGCCCTTAAAGGTCCTTCTACAAGTTTAACTCCAGCAGTGTCTACTAGGAGTTCCAAAAAGGGACTTATTAGCGACATATATTCCTCCCTACAGACAACAACTAATGCAAGTATACAGAGTGGTAGTCTTGGGTGGTGGTGTAGGGATCTGGAGACTATTAGTGATGAGGAATGGAAGCAAGCTTTGGAGAATTTGATCAGAGTCTCCTCATCCTCTTCACAGTGTTTGACTCAGCTATTTATTTTTCACAGGTCTCACTATACTATAGTACTAAAAAAATGCTTGGGGTAAGGCAGTTACACCAAGCTGCCCTAGATGTACCTGAAAATGGGCACACATACATATGATGTGGCTTTGCCCCAACCTGTATCGATATTGAGAGTATATATTGACACCTTAAAATATTCTAAGCTCTACACACATTTATTCTGATACAAAAATAGCTTTGCTAGGGATTATATCGGAAGATATTCTCCCACCTGAAATGCATGCGATGTGGCTGCAGTCTATGTATATAGCCGTAAACTCATATTGCAGAAATGGATATCAGACTTCCTTACCAATTGCTCTATGGTCTGATGCAAATAATTTTAAGTTAAGGGAGGATTTGACATAAAAACATAGAAAATGCCCAATAAAATTTCGGAAAATTTGGTATCGATGGTTAGACTCTAATTTATTTGCGTAAATATGCTGAGCCTACCGATGAGTTTATTGAAAGTTAGTGGAGGGGTAGATCCCAGGTATGGGATAGGAGTACACATAATCCGTTAAGGTATAATTGTTAAACTGAATATAAAGGTCTGTTTTAAAATGCAGCCAACCAGTGTAATTATTAACTCATTGTTATGTTGAAAGATCTTAAGCAACAATGATTATATAATCAGGAGGTTGCATAGTCTATTTGGATTACTTATTTTTATGTTTAATGGGCATGTTTTGTATGTAAATAGTTTTGTTGTAAAATGTAAAAATATTTTCAATAAAAAATATCCGATTTAAAAAAAAAAAAAAAGCTATATCTGAACATGATCCAGAAACACTTCCAGCTTCTCAGGGCCAAGGCTCATTTAAAATGGTCTGTTGCAAAGTGGAAAACTGTTCTGTGGTCAGACGAATCAAAATGTTTTGGCAACCATGGGCACCGCATCCTCCGGACTAAGGAGGAGAGGGACCCTTCGGCTTGTTATCAGTGCTCAGTTCAAAAGCCTATATCTTTGATGGTATGGGGGTGTATTAGTGCATATGGAATGGGCAGCTTACAGATCTTGAAAGGCATCATTGCTGAAAGATATATCCATGTTTTAGAGCAGCATATACTCTCATCCAGATGACATCTTTTTCAGGGAAGGCCTTGCAAATTTCAGCAGGATATTGCTAAACCACATACATGACAACAGCATTGTTTCAAAGTGGAAGAGGCCTGGGTGCTTAACTGGCTTGCCTGCAGCCCAGACCAATTGAAAATATTTGGTGCATCTTGAAATGAAAAATACCTCAAAGACTCAGGACTGTCGAGCAGTTATAATCCTATATTAGGTAAGAATGGGGCGACATTCCTGTTGCTGCCATCAATTTCAAAAGTACCTTTTTTTTCTACAAATTGTACATTTTTCAGTTTAAACATCTGACAAGTTTTTCTTATTTTCTATTGTGAATAAAATATGGGTTTATGAGATTTTGAAAATCATTGCATTCTGTTTTTATGTTGATTTTACACACCTTTTTTGGAATTGGGGTTGTATATCAGTGGTTCTTCCTACCTGAAAACACTCTATAAACCCTAGTTTTTGGCAGGAAACAAAAAAATCCTAATGTGCACAAATGCTATTAGCAGGGGCTTTGGTCTACCCATTCATACTAGGAAGGTCAACACATAATATTGTATCATATGATAATCTCACTATATTAAAAAGCATAACTGCAATTTTATATCTTCCTGGAGTTCAGCTTTAAGCTGGAGTTCAGAATATCCTCTATGCTCCCAAGATTACTTACTCTCTGACTCCCGCACACAGACTCCATGGACAAACACCAGGTGGATATGAGACACTTGGCTCATTAGACTTGCAGTCTCGAAGAAAGCCTAAGGAGCAAGATCGAGAGAAGACCGATATTAAAACTGATCGCCAAAAGTGTTCCAACATTTCCGTTCAGCAGAAGTCGATCTAAATTTAGACTTCTGTTGGACAGGGATGGTCACACTTGGATCGAAATTTGGACAATCCCTGCTGAAGCGGCCAAATTTCGATCCATCTATGGCCAGCTTTAGCCTGTGCAGACAGAGGCTGTATGAATACAGCAACTAGGATGAAAGAGGATTATTGTAAGGCAAGGTAAATGTGCGGTGGGTGGAAGAGGGAAATGATGAGTAAGATAAAAAAAAAAAAAAAAAAAGTAGACAGGAGAACATAAAGGCAGAAATAGAACAGTGTGGTCACATCAGGAGACATGCAGACATGATGTTAATTATGCAAATGGGAAATACTACATGAAACTGCTCACCAGCGCTATGTCTTGGTGACTGGGGTCCAGCACTTTCAGGACCACTCGTAAATCCCGCGAGTTGTTGTTCAGCTCACTGGACTCATATTCCGACTCCTCGTCTACACCGCCACTCACCATCAGAACCCCCTCATAAATATTTGTGCGAGTGCCTTGACCCAAATGGGCTTTCTGTGCAAAGATAAACATTTTTTTAATAAGCAAATCATTTCAGAAAATACGGTTCTCTATTAAAGAACAAAACAGAACAAATAAATTAGACCAAAACATCTGCTAACAGTTGTTAACCTATATAGGTAAGTTTGCAGACAGCTGACCATTAACACCTGTATGAGATTTTTGGACATCCCTTTAAAAAAAACATGGGCAATATTAGGAAGTTTACCCCTCCTTTGAAGCTATAATAGCATCTACTCCTTTGGGAAGGTTTTCCACAAGATTTTGGACAGTATCTGTAGAAATGTGTGCCCAATAAGCCAAAGAGCATTTGTGAGGTCAGCTAATGGGTGTTGAATGAGGAGATGTGGCTTGAAAGTGGCATTCAAAGGGTAAAGATGAGGACTCTGCAGACCACTCAAGCGCCTCCAAGTCAAACATTATGAAGCCGGTGTTCTGCCGAGAAAGTTCCCCTCAGCAGATAAGGACCCCCTCTACTGTGCTTGCGCAGTATGAGCCGGCGGAAATAGCTGAAGCCGAAAAGTTGTAAATCAGCTGTACACGGCGCCTGTGAGAGGGCCCCTCGCGGGCTCGCTACGCTTCGGGCACGGCCTCGCTTCGCTCGACACTTTTTTATTCTCCCTCTAGGTCCACTTGGATGGTGGGGCTTGAACCTGGACCCAGGGCACAGGCGCCGTGTACAGCTGATTGAAGGTTTTAAGCTTCGGCTATTTTCGGCGGCTCCTTAGTTGTTCGTACTGTACAAGCGCTGCGCCTACAGGTGGGGCCTTATCCGCCAGGGGAACTTTCTCGACACCGACATTGTGCAGAAGCACAGGTATGCTGAAAAGGTAAGGTCTGCCCCAAAGTAATGTCACAAGGGTGGAGTGCAAAGATGTATATGTATTCTGTAGCATTAACAGTACAATGCACTGGAAACTCCTGATCTCAGTCATCTGGGTGGGTGTCCCTTCGCCAAGTAGCTTAGGTGTGATTGACAGCTCTTCAAAAATTGTTGTCACTATAGGATATGTCTAGCTAAGACAAAGCTGATATGGAGGCTTTAACTTCCTGTAAAGGCACAGTTACTTCGTGTCCAGTAGAGAAATACTACCTGCTGTGTTCAAGGGCAAAGAATGGAAGAACTGTGTAACTAGTATATGAATGTGAGTTACGGACCTTAGATTGTAAGCTCCTTGAGAGTAGGGACCGATGTGAATGGCCAATGTATATGTAAAGCGCTGTGTAAATTGACGGCGCTATACAAGTACCTTAAATAAATAAAAAACTACAGATGTTGGGCCTTGGGATTAAAGCCGGTCATACATGGATCAAATCTTGGCTGGTTCAGCAGGGACCAGCCTGAATTTGATCCGTCTATGGGTAAGCTAGTTGCACTGAAAATCGATCCATCGATCAACTTGAGTACAATCAGCCTGTCGGATATTTCACATGAGATTACTGCCGGTGGCTATAACAGCCAGCAGTGATTATTAATTTACTGGATTTATATGGCGCCAACAGTTTGCGCAGCACTTTACAACATGAGGGCAGACAGTACAGTTACAATTCAATTTAATTTGATACAGGAGGAATTAGAGGGCCCTGCTCGTTAGAGCTTAGTGATCATTGTGATCTGCCAGCAGGGAAGGCTCCTCGCCGACAGAACACATTAGTACAGCAGGAGGGATTCCCCCATCAACACTGACTGCGTTGATGGTGGAATCAAGCAATTTTCTTTCCATCCACCTGTGGTAGAAGAAAAGAAAATTTTATAATCTATGGCTTGCATGGTTATAAAGGGTCAAGGTTTTTTTTACCCTTAAAAAACCTGTGTGCATCAGCTCCACCAGCCCCCCTTATACTTACCCGAGCCCCCTCTCGATCCAACGATGTGTATGAGAACATTGCCTCTCCCATGTCTCTTCCTCCTCATTGGCTGAGACGGCAACGGGGGCCGTTGGCTTCTGTTGTCAATCACAGCCAATGAGGAGAGAGCAGAGACAGGGCAGAGCCATGCTCCGTGTGTGTGAATGGACACACAGAGCAGCGGCTCAGGAGCGAGCCTGCTCAGGTGCCCCCATAGCAAGCAGCTTGCTATGGGGGCACTTGGCAGGAGAGAGGAGCCAGGAGCGCTTGCGGAGGACCCGAGAAGAGGAGGATCGGGGCTGTGCTGTGCAAAACCACTACACAGAGCAAGAAGTATAACATGTTTGTTATATAAAAAAAAAAATAAAATCTGACTCTAATATCACTTTAAAGTGGAGTTCCACCCACTTTTACCCACTTTTACAACTCTTCAGCATCCCTCAATAAACTGTGCACTGTAAACGAATTAGATATTTTTTTTTCTCAGCACCTACTGTATATCTGCTGTATTAATTTTTCACTTCCTCCTCCCTGGCCGTGGCCCATCGCATCATTTCCTGTTTGCCATGCCTTCTGGGAAGGGGCGGCAACTTCCTCTGACACTGCTGTTGCTATGGAAACCTGACCTGAAACCTATTACACTGCTTGTGCTGCACTGAGCATGTGCGAGATCTGCAAGGATGAGATCCAGGAAGAAATACAGTCTGGCTTCAGATGCCCACACTTAAGATGGCCACGGCCTGCTGTAAGTTTATAAAATGACAAACTACTGCTATAAACTAACAAAACAGACCTTAGTTTACAGACTAACTTTACTAGAATACATTAAGCTTGTGTAGTATAGGGGTGTTTTTATTTAAAAAGTATAATTTCGGCCGGACCACCACTTTAAATCCCAGCCGATCAAAACAATAGTAAGAGGAGGAACCAATTTTAACATTATCCTTTATTGGCAGATCTCACAAAGGAAGCAGACAGTTGAACAATGAACACAAACCTGTGAGATCTCATGTTTGCGGATCTGGTGGAAGCTCAGCTGGCTCAAGTTGAGGTTTCGTGATACTGCATTCTCTTTGCTGTTCCTCTCCTTCCGGCAGATCGTCAGGTTGGAAATTTCTGCAAATGGGATCAAATATTCAGTAGCTTATATTTAGTAATATGCACAACTTAGATTTATCAGGAGTCAAAAATGGCACTTTGAACAAATATTTGTATGGCTTTATGTCACGACAGTGCCAAAATGTGGCACAGATAAGCAGGAGCCAGAAATTAAAAATCTTGCAGTTTTGTGACAGCTTTAGAGGTGCACTTGGTCCCTTTACAGATGTATGCTGAGCAATTAAAGCAGATTTTCTACTTGTGATGACATTACTGATAACACACAATCTTTTTCTTTAGCACTTTCTTCTCTACTCTTCACACCATGTACTGATATCAATGTATATATATATATATATATACATATACATACACACATACATATATATACACACATATATATATATATATATATATATATATATACACACATATATATATATATATATATATATATATATATATATATATATATATATATATATATATATGTGTGTTCTATATACGGTATGTTCCCTGTGACCTACCCGCGCGAAGCAATGAAAACACAAGATGAACACAGAACAGGAATCTTTTCATTTAACAGTTTTTGAAGAACAAATCTGTTAGAGTTTTCTGAAACTGGAAAATCCCTGAAAAGGATGTCCGTACAGTTTAGGAAAAATCCTGCTTTCATTTTAACAACCACCAGCTTACATTTAAAAACAATAAAAAATATGCGGCGCTTCACTAAATGTTAAAAAACACTAAGCCCGGGTTCACACTATAACGGGTTGCGGATCGCACAGGAGCGCTGTGCGTCCCTGTTCCCCGTTTCAGGGACGAATCAGGGCCGATTCTATGCCTGAATTCGGCCCTGAAACGGAGCCAAAGGTGCACAGCGTTTTTGTGCAGTGCGCTCCGCAGCCGCCCCAGAGATATGTGAACCGGCTCCATAGGGAGCCAGTCACATTCTCCTGCTATGCGAATTAGATGTGCGGAAGCGCACATCTAATTCGCATAGGTGTGAACCCGGGCTAAAAGAATATAAATGTGGAACTCTCAAACATACCAGGAAGAACCAAACTAAGGGACTCCAGGTATTACATAGGTATAAGTGATTAATATTCCACTATTATGTGCAGTTAAAGGTCACAACAAACCAATATTGCATCAAAGAATGGATCAATAAAAAGCTGAGGTGAAATCCCTGTAAAGTAATTAATCACTGAGATAAATATCCAATCAATAAAAGGTTCTCAATGTTGGTGGATAGCAGAGAAATAATATAATTCTAAATAATTGATAAGTAGCGAGCATCAAAGGATAATCACGTGTCCAAATATCAACTAAAAAAAGTGTATCAAAAAATAAAATAATCCACAAAACACCTGTAGTGCGACAAAGCGCTAATATGAATACTCAAAATACACCGCTCCAATAATAATGTAACAATTTGATAAATAAATGAATGATGGAAGACGCAATTGCCTTAAAAGTGCATGGATACAAATAACAAACAGAGCAGCTTCAATGAAATCTAAATCTAAATAATAACAGGTGAGTGTAATAAGTGCAGCATCAATTAGGGCTTCAATATATCCTGACCAACAACTCTTCAAACAAATGAAAAAATGTGAAGAAAATTGTTAAATTAAATAGTCCCATAAATTAATATTTAACAGTGAATCGTTCCATAAAAATCCAATAACAAAATCAAATCCCCATCGTGACACTTTGGACAAAAATGATGTGAACGATGTTGCCGAACAAACCGCCTCTCTCCTCCCTGACGCGTTGCGTGACTGCCACGTCACTTTCTCAAAGGGTATACCTTTGAGAAAGTGACGTGGCAGTCACGCAACGCGAGGAGAGAGGCGGTTCATTCGGCTGCACTTGGCTTCCCAATCACGGCCAGGATCGGTGAGCAGTGTACAGCTGGATTTGTTCAGTCGTTTGCTGTTTTGTTTTAACATGTAAGTGGATATAAAGTTTTAATAAAATTGGTAATACTTTATCACACGATGGAGTCCTTCCCTTTATATCTTTTGGGAGCTGAGTTTATTTGAATCATCTGGAGGCGGAGGTTTGGAGACCCCTGGGGGACCTGGCATTAGGGAGATCGGGAGCTGCTTGGATCATCTGTACTAGTTTGCTGGACTGTTATCGTTCAGCCAGGAGGTGAGAGGCTGGGGGAACCATCACGTTTTCTTTTCACCTTTATTTCACTATTGGTCACCTTTGGAGGAACTTGTTTTGACACATCATTTTTGTCCAAAGTGTCACGATGGGGATTTGATTTTGTTATTGGATTTTTATGGAACGATTCACTGTTAAATATTCATTTGTGGGCCTATTTAGTTTAACAATTTTCTTCACATTTTTTCATTTGTTTGAAGAGTTGTTGGTCAGGATATATTGAAGCCCTAATTGATGCTGCACTTATTGCTGTGTTTCCACTTATTACACTCACCTGTTATTATTTAGATTTCATTGATGCTGCACTGTTTGTTATTTGTATCCATGCACTTTTAAGGCTTCCGTCATTCATTTTGTTACATTTATTTATCAAATTGTTATATTATTATTGGAGCGGTGTATTTTGAGTATTCATATTAGCGCTTTGTCGCACTACAGGTGTTTTGTGGATTATTTTATTTTTTGATACACTTTTTAGTTGATATTTGGACACGTGATGATCCTTTGATGCTCGCTACTTATCAATTATTTAGAATTATATTATTTCTCTGCTATCCACCAACATTGAGAACCTTTTATTGATTGGATATTTATCTCAGCGATTAATTACTTTACAGGGATTTCACCTCAGCTTTTTATTGATCCATTCTTTGATGCAATATTGGTTTGTTGTGACCTTTAACTGCACATAATAGTGGAATATTAATCGCTTAGACCTATGTAATACCTGGAGTCCCTTAGTTTGGTTCTTCCTGGTATGTTTGAGAGTTCCACATTTATATTCTTTTAGGCCCCTTTCACACTGGGGCGGTAGGGGGCGTCGGCAGTAAAACAGCGCTATTTTTAGCGCTGTTTTACCGTGGTATTCGGCCGCTAGCGGTGCGGTTTTAACCCCCCGCTGGCGGCTGAAAAAGGGTTAAGACCCCTCGTACAGCGCGGCTATAGCCGCGGTATAGCCGCGCTGTCCCATTGATTTCAATGGGCAGGAGCGGTTCAGGAGCGGTGAATACACCGCTCCTTCACCGCTCCAAAGATGCGGCTTGCAGGAGATTTTTTTTCTTCTCCTGCCAGCGCACCGCTTCAGTGTGAAAGCCCTCGGGCTTTCACACTGAACAAACAGCGGAGGCTGTTTAGGGGCGGTTTGCAGGCGGTATTTTTAGCGCAATAACGCCTGCAAACCGCCCCAGTGTGAAAGGGGCCTTAGTGTTTTTTAACATTTAGTCAAGCGCCGCATATTTTTATTGTTTTTGTTTGCTTTTGATTGGTGTGTGAACACTTATATGTGTGGCAGCTACTATTTATCAATTTCGTATAGTTTGTGCCTATTATTTACCGTTTGTTATTAGCCACCTATTTTTGACTAGTTTTAATTTAATTTTATCATATATATTTTTTATTTGCCTCTTTGTGGTGTGCGCACAAGTATTTATTATTCTCCACCAGCTTACATTGTACTTTTTTTTTGTAGTGTACACAAAAACCAAAGCCCATCTTTCATATGGCAGAATCTGCTGTGGGCTCTAAAAAAAACAAAAAAAACAAAAACAAACCACAGTTCCTCCATCAAATTCATATAAATATATCATCTCTCCAGGGTTCGGTCTATACTAGCAGACAGTTTTTGCACAATCAGACAAAAAAAAGGTACAGGGGGTATAGAAAAGAAGTCGCCCCCCTTTAATCTGTTGCCAACCGCCCCACTTACATTTACTGCAGGGCGGTGGTTCCTCTGTGCAGATTCACATACAGGTACATGACCCTGCACTTCCGGGTCTGGGGTACGCACACGCGATTGGACACAGCGGGAGCCAATCAGCGGGTCCGGTGGTTGCGGTGTCCGCCAGGACCTGGCGATCGTTCGAGGCACAGGCAGAACGGCGATTTGCCTATGTAAACAAGCCAGATCGCCTTTCTGTGACAAGAGAAGGCAGTGATCTTGTGTTTCTGCCAAGCAGAAACACAGATCTCTGCCTTCCCACAGTACAAACACCCCCCCCCCCCCCCAGTTGGATACACTCCCTGGGGACACATTTAACCCTTTGATCGCCCCTGTTAACCCCTTCCCTGCCAGTGTCATTAGTACACTGACAGTGCATAATTTTTTATAACTGATCACTGTATTAGTGTCACTGGTCCCCAAAAAGTGTCAAAAGTGGCCGATTTGTCTGCCGCAATATCGCAGTCCCGCTATAAGCCCCTGATCGCGCCATTTCTAGTAAGAATAAATACATAACATTTCCAAAAATTTACTTTTGCACAAACCAATCAATATACGCTTATTGGGACTTTTTTTACCAAAAACGTAGCAGAATACATATCGCCCTAAACCACAATAGTCGGTCTTTTTTGTTTATAGCACAAAAAAATAAAAACCTCAGATGTGATCAAATACCACCAAAAGCAAGCTCTATTTGTGGGGGGGGGGGGGGGAAAAAAGCACGTAAATGTTATTTGTCTGTTAAAGTAACGCAGTGCCGTATCATAAATAATGGCCTGGTCAGGAAGGAGGGTAAATCTTTCCGGAGCTGAAGTGGATAAAGTAATCACATTTTGTTGCTTTGCAGCCTGAAATGAAGAAAGTTTATTTATCCAGCTGTATTTACTCAGTGCTACTTAGAATAACCAAGTGAAAGATATAACACCAACATGTCAGAAGAAAAAAAAAAAAACAAACAAAAAAAATAAATAAATACATTCAAAAACAGAATTACCGAGTTGGAAAAAGGACAGCCCCCTAAAAATGACCTGTAAACTCAATCAGATGTAGCCAATTAATCACTTTCCCAATGGCACACAAAGTCATTTGACTTTCAACTGTGATCAGCTGTGGTCATTTTGATTGGCTCAGCATGAAAAGAGCTTTCCTGGAGCATTTCAGTCCCTGGTAGTGCAACTGAAGCAAACAAACTATGGGTGGCAAGGCACGATCAAAAGATCTGTGGGATAAAGTTGTGGACAGGCACAAGTCAGGAGATGGATTAAAAACAACACAGACCCTCCCTGGATCAGGACGTCACTCCAAACTGGATGAAAGAGCCAAGAGGAAACTGGTCAGAGAGGATACCAAGAGGCCTACAGCAACTCTGAAGCAGTTGCAGGAATTTATGACAAAGAGTGGTCATTGTGTACATGTGACAACAATATCACAAATTCTCCACAAATATGACTTGTATGGGAGGGTTGCAAGAAAAAAAAGCCACTCCTCAAGAAAGGCCACATGCAGTCATGACTGAGCTTTGCCAAAACGCACCTTGAAGATTCTGAGGCCACATGGAAAAAGGTGTCATGGTCAGAGGAGATTAAAATTGAATTATTTGGCCTCAACACCAAACAATTTGTCTGGCGGAAATCCAATACTGCTCACCATCCATAGAACACCATTCCTACAGTAAAGCATGGAGGGGGTAATATCCTGTTATGGGGGTGTTTCTCTGTAGCAGGGACTGGAGCACTTGTCTGGATAGAAGGAAAAATGGATGGGGCAAAGTACCATCAAATTCTTGAGGAAAATCTGCTGCCATCTGCCAGAAAGTTGTCAATGGGAAGAAGGTTTACCTTCCAACATGACAATGACCCAAAACACACAGCAAAAATGACCACACAGTGGCTGAAGGAGAATGTCCTTGCATGGTCTAGTCAGAGCCTAGACCAGGGGCATATCTACTGTGAGGCAAACAAGGAGTTTGTCTTCGGCTGCATTTTTTTTTTAGGGGGGCGGCTCTTTAATTAGGCCTCACGGACGCCTAATTAAAGAGCCGCCTGTGCTCCTAAACAGTCAAGACAGTTCAGTCCTCTGTCAGTGTCCCTGCCTGTGATTGTCAGACCCTGTCCCCCTAACCCCTCCCTCTGCCCCGCCCACCCAGGTCTCCGCTGCAGGGGTCGCCAGGCTCAGTCCAGTGCCAATCCTCAGAGGGAGGCTGGCTAGGGAGAGGCTGTGTACAGAGCAGAGGGCGGCCGCTGTGTGCAGTACTGAGGCAGTGCACAGCCCAGCTGCAGCCTCCCACCTCCTGCTCCTCCTCCTCCTCCTCCTCCTGTCGGGACACTCACACATGCAGAGCCGTCTAGGGAAGGAGCCAGGATGATGATGCTGCTGAGGAATTTACAATGACAAGCAAACGGTCTGCCAAATTCCCCCAGAGGAGGTATGAGTGAGCAGTTAAAAAGGAGTCCACCACCAAAGCCTGGAACCTGCTATGGGAAAACATCCGAGAGAAGCATCTGCCATGGCAGTGATGACACTCGAGGATCCCCACCTGGGGAGGATGCGACAAGGTGACTGCAGATGGGACCGTGTGAGGTCACTGCAGTTTTGTGTGTCTTTGCTGGCTGTCAGAGGGTAGGAGGGGAAAATGCTGCAACTAAACTTCCAGACACAATCACTACATTGCATATACTTGGTGAGATCATCGGTCGCTGGTAGGAGATCATACTGCTATCCTCGTTCACAGGTAGGAGATCATCCTATGCCCAGCTGACCCCATCCACTGACCCCATGCTTTGCCTTGCTGACCCCTGCCCTATAACCTGCTGACCCCATCCTATGTCCAGCTGACTCTTCCCACTGACACTGACAGTTCTGCAAAGAAGAGTGGGCAAATATAGCAGAGTCTAGATGTGCAAAGTTAGTAGAGACAAATCCCTACAGACTAAAGGCAGAATTAAAGCAAAATGTGGTCCAACAAAATACTGCCATAAGGGAGGGGGGGGATCTTTTCTAACTCTGTAAATCGGTTTTTGGATTTTTTTTTATTTTCTTTTGACATGTTGGGGTTATATCTTTCACTTGGATGTTACAAGTTGCACTGAGTAAATACAGCTGGATAAAACAAAAACTGTGCGTCTTCATTTCAGGCTGTAAAGTGATTTTAAAGCGTAATTCCACCCAAATTTTGAACATTATCTCTATGTATTCTCTTCCTTGCCTAGATGCTGACATGCTGTGTAAAAAAATTTAAATCGCCGTAATTACCTTTTTTTTTCTAATCTTCTTTGCACTTCCTGGTTTTCCTCCCATGGGAGTAGGTGTGTTTCTAGCCTCTCCCAGACCTCCCACAGTCCCCTGGGAGCTAGTCTCAGGCTTCCCAGCATGCATTGTGCAACAGCGTCATCACAACATCTCGGTGAATGCTGGGAGCACAGCATTCACCGCATCCAGGAAATACATGCTTGTGGGCTTCAAATGCCCACAATGAAGATGGAAACCGCCTTCAGTGAATTTTATAAGTTATTCTTTACAACGAAATCTGACACAGGCGGACTTATTACACAGAACATGTGAGTAGATAATCATGAGAAGAAAAGTTTTTGAATGAACTCCAAAAAAAAAAAAAAACGATAGATAGGTGGACCCCCGCTTTAAAGGGGTTGATTTTTTTTCTATACCCACTGTAATGTTTATAGGGATCCCACAGACATTTCAGGCAAAGGCTCATGGAAAGAAACAGGGTTCGAGGAGGCTAAAAATAAATAAATAAATAAATAAAAAAAAACACAACTTTTCAGATCGCAATAAGTTTTCCCCATGATATGCTATTTAAAACACATCTCCATGCTGTCCCATGGGATTAAACATGAAGAGTTGTCGGCACGCTGGTCTTGGGTTAATTAGAATCAATAAGCATTATCTACATACTGATTGTAGGTTTTACTGTGTGTATGTGTGCTTCTGGCATTCTAGTTTTGGCTAGACAAAAAAAAAAAGCTAGTACTTTCACCCAACTTTCTCACTTACATGTACATCTGTAGAACGGTCACAAGGGCATTACACAAGATCACATAGGGAAAGAAATTGAACTCTATGGATTTACATATTCCTGCAGAATCAGTCAGCATCCTAAATAACTAAAACAATCCTGTTCAGCAAATTATTTCTTTGTGTACTACTGACCACCAAGACAAGCCGATTGAATTATGCATGGCTGGAGATGCCGGCTAGGAGTTGGAAATCAAATCAAAGCCTTGTGTTTGGGATTAGGACGCTCTTTGGAATCACAGAGCAGGTCTGGCTAAATAGAAAAATGACCTACAGTGAACCTGTGCTGACTTGTTGACTGATCTTAGGCAGTAATAGGGCGCTGTACAAGTTCAATGCATGAAAGGTTCTCTTCAAACAAACTGCACTTAATATTTCACAAAAAATAAAATAAAATTTAAAATGGCCATTAACATTCAAATAGTGAAGTAGTACAGCAAGTTCCAGCATTGTTACCTCCAGATTTGGGTAGGATACATTGCTTGACGTGGAAGGTCTCCATTCCGGACCTCAGTGTGCAGCCTCGTAGGTTCTCCGTCAACTCCTTAACACTGAGGAAGCCTCGATCCCACTGCTCCAGTGTGTACAATTCCCCCTCTTTATCTATTCTGAATTGCCTGTAGCTGAATATTTTACCCTGAGAAAACAACAAAAACACAAATATACATGTTCATCGGGTTCAGACTCACACATTTCAGTGGTTTGGATCCGGAAAGAAAAAAGCCCACTTTGTCACTATATGACCCCTACCAATCATTGCCTATCAGTGGGGAAATTTCTTTTTAGTAAATCAGTAAAATGTTAGCGTTAACACATTTTACACAGAATATCTGCCTGTTCATATAATGGGTGAGAGACATTTCACCCTACATAATATACCGTAACTAGAGACTAACATTTGTAAGTAAAGTTGATCCAGGGAATATCTGATTGCCTCTCTGGGGATCAGGAAAGAATTTTTTTCTGTTTTTTTTTGCCTTCCTCTAGATCAACTGTGGGTATAGAATTGTGTATAGGAGATTGCATGATTTCTTTTTTCTTTTATTGGATGGACTTGTGTCTTTTTTCAACCTATGTAACCCTCCATAGCCAAGTCTACAATTCTGACCATCTATGATGCAAATACATTTCTACATAAGGTCTACAGATTACAAAGATGTATAACCATGCTAGATCCTCCCAGAATCCTCCTCTCCACCTGCTCTCCAATGATCAGGCTGGTGCCGACATGACACCCCCCCCCCCCCCCCCCCCCCATTCGCTGGGACGTTTAATGTACTGCTGTTTCTTGGTCCCTAGCTCTCTAAGCTCATTATGCAGCTGAAAACAAATATGTGCTCACTTCTAAAAAAGAAAGAACAAGAAAAAAAAGAAAAAAAAGAAGGTATTTATAATGGTTTTTATCTGTATACACAATTGTTCTGGCTATTTAGATTTTAAATGAAAAGGGTTGTTTTACAAGGTGACGGTTCACATATACTTTAAATCACAGAAGCTTAACCTGTGGCCCTTCAGCTGCTGTGGAACTACAAGTCCCATCGTGCCTCTGCCTTTGGGAGTCATGCTTGTAACGGTCAGCCTTGCAATGCCTCATGAGACTTGTAGTTCTGCAAAAGCTGGTGGGCCACAGGCTGAGCACCCATGCTTTAACTAGTTCTGGTTAGTATAGGCCTTCTGAGGCTGAGTTCACACTATATGCGGAGCAGCTCGCAGCAGGGGGTCTGGTGAAACCCTGTTCTCCTTTTCAGCGGCGAATCAGGTCTGAATTTTCACCTGAATTCGGAGCCAAAGACGCACAGGACCCTTCTGCAGTGCGCTCTGTGGCCACCCCGGAGATGTGTGAACCGGCTCCACTGAGAGACGGTCACAGCCTCCTGTCATGCAAACCCACATCCAATTCGCACAAGTGTGAACCCAGCCTGAAGCAGCTCACAGAAAAAAAAAATATTATATTAAAGTCCTTATTATAAATAAACTTTTAGAAAAACTACAGCTCTAGGAGCGAGACCGAAACGCCTACCATTGACACCCAGAAAGAAAGGGAAGTGAACCTAGCGACCTCCAATATTGTGACTAGGGTCCAGTAAACACCATAACTAGACCACCACCAAAAACCTCAAGGTGAAAACTCACCAGATTGTAGGACCAAAACAAAAGCGGTCAAGACATATTTACGAGGTCAATATAACCACATCCTGAATCCTGCTCATTCCAAAAGAGTGGAAGGTGCTCCCCATAACAATACACCATGAAAAGAGGAAGCTCTAATAGTGAATTACTCTTTTATTAAAGTGTTTTAAAACCAACAGCAATTAAAAAAAAAAAAAAAAGCCGGCCGGCATAAACTCACAAAGAAATGCTGCCGGAACACATGTGACGTCAGCATGCTCTAGTTCTGTGACCACATAAACCCATACTAACCTCTTTTATGCTGCAAGGTCCTACAATTAGAATGTGTGATCCGGTGATATTATCGCTTTAGTACTGCCTAATAAGACTGTACTAAATTAAAAAATGAGCATACAAATGCAAACTATTAGCATTTCTATCAGAGGCGCCAACAGAATGCCCTTACCAAAATCACACATATCAAATCTGGATGGTAAAGACATCCCACCAGTACAACCCCTGGCAAAAAGTATGGAATTGCCACTCTTGGATAATGTTCATTTCATTGTGTAAATAGAAAAAAAAAAAAAAACTAAAGTCACAGACATGCCTCAAAACTATTTTCATTTAACATTCCAACCTTCTGGCTTTAAGAAACTCTTAAAAAAGTAAAACTAAACTAGTTAGTTGACACCGTTTCAAGCAGAGGAAAAAAAAAAAAAAATATGGAGTCACTCAATTCTGAGGAAAATATTATGGTATCGCCATGTACTTTGCAGTTCTAAAAAAAAAAAATTCATCATCATCAGATTACATCCTGAAAAATTATATATCACCAAGCATCCTTTCAATCGATGGAAAAAGAAAAAAAAAGTGTCCAAAATCTCAATATAAACTTGTGCATTTAGGCTACCTTCACACTGGGGCGGCGGGTGCTTTACCACCGTTCTAGCGGCGCTCTTCGGCCCCTAGCGGGCCGTTTATAACCCCCACTAGCGGCCGAAGAAAGTGTTAAAAGCGCCCATGTTGTGGCGCTGCCAAAAGCATTTTGCAGGTGCTTCAGCAGCGCTGCCCATTCATTTCAATGGGCAGGGCGTTTTTGGAGCGGTGTATACAGCGCTCCCAAACCACCCCAAAGATGCGGCTTGCAGGACATTTTTTTTCCCATCCCGCAAGCGCACCGCCCCAGTGTGAAAGCACTCGGGTTTTCACACTGGGGGGGCATGAGAGGTGCTTTTCAGGCGCTATTTTTAACA
Source organism: Lithobates clamitans (assembly GCA_037952925.1). NCBI lineage: Eukaryota > Metazoa > Chordata > Amphibia > Anura > Ranidae > Lithobates > Lithobates clamitans. The sequence goes on from JBBGZY010002118.1 coordinate 999,103, forward strand.
CCAAATGCCTGAAAAGCATCTTAATGAAGATTTAATGACTCATCTCCCCCTTACCTTTACCTGACATGCACCCCCATATCCTCAACGATTGTGGAAATTTGCATGTTTTCTTCAGGCAGTCGTCTTCATACATTTCATTGGAACGGTACCAAACAAAAGTTCCAGCACCATCACCCTGCCCAATACAGACTGGTGATTCATCACTGAATATCACTTCCATCCAGTCATCCACAGTCCATGATTGCTTTTCTTTAGCACACTGTGACCTTGTTTTTTTTTTTCTGTTTAGGTGTTAATGATGGTTTTCGTTTGGCTTTTCAGTGTAAAAATCCCATTTCCTTTGGTCGATGTCTTACAGTTCGGTCACAGACATTGACTCCAGTTTCTAACCATTTGTTCCTCATTTGTTTTGTTTTGCATTTTCTGTTTTCAAGGCATATTGCTTTAAGTTTTCTATCTTGACACTTTGATGTCTTCCTTGGTCTACCAGTACGCTTAACTTTAACAACCTTCCCATTTGATTTGTACTAATGAAAACCATCATTAACACCTTAACAGAAAAAAAAAAAACAAGGTCACAGTGTGCTAAAGAAAAGCAATCATGGACTGTGGATGACTGGATGGAAGTGATATTCAGTGATGAATCTCCAATCGGCATTGGGCAGGGTGATGATGCTGGAACATTTCTTTGGTACTGTTCCAATTAAATATATGAAGACGACTGCCTGAAGAAAACATGCAAATTTCCACAATCATTGATATGGGGTTGCAAGTCAGGTAAAGGTAAGGGGGAGATGACCGTCATTAAATCTTCAATAAATGCACAAATTTATATTGAGATTTTGGATACTTTTCTTTTTCCATCAATTGAAAGGATGTTTGGTGATATCATTTTTCAGGATGTAATCTGATGCTGAGGTTTGTTTCAGTCTGACACACCGCTACACCGATCTCGGTAAAGAGCCTCCAGCGGAGGCCCTTTACCACGTGATCAGCTGTGTCCAATCACGGCTGATCATGATGTAAACAGGAAGAGCCAATGATCGGCTTTTCCTCACTCGCGTCTGACAGACACGAGAAGAGGAGAGCCAATCGGCAGCTCTCCTGAAGGGGGGATTGCAAGGCATCATTTTCAAGTTTTCCCCAGAGTTGGGCTTCAAAAAAAAAAATAAAAAAATATATATGCTGGATCACAAACCTGGTTTGATCCTTTCACCGTCATGATAAGCCTGTTGAAGTTAAATGCACTCCATCGAATGACGTACAAACCATCCACCTGCTCCTCTCGTTTCAGCTTCTGGACAACATATGGCTCCCTGTGTAATAAATCAGATATTTTAATGTATATCCAAATCCACTTTGCCATTTAGGTTTAGAGTAGGAAATGGTTAAAATCCTCCCAACAGGTTTTCTTTTTCCCCATGTGTGCTATATATTAAACCCAGTGACACCATCACTTGGTCTCTGTGCTTCTATTATGCAATGCAGGCAGATCATGGCTGGTGATCTGAACATAGGTTCACCTGGGTGCTGTACGTAGCTTCCTGGAGATATCACAGCCCCCCTGCCTCAGTACTCCCCTTAATAGCCCTCAGCTCCGATGCAAGCAGTGGGCTGGTTCTTGAGAGGAGTTATGCAAAAATCAAAATGCCCCAATTGGTAGATGTTAGCCAGGAAAAGTGGGCATTCTTAGGCAAGTGAGCCTCCATGATTGAAAGAACTGAAATCCAATGGAAAAAAAGGGGGGGGGCAGGGACACTCAGACTGGGGAGCAAAGGGAAAGATGGCGCTGAATGTTCTACAGCAAGAAAATAAGGCGGGCTCTCTGACTTGCTGCGGCTTTTAATATACACACTGAGAAGTTCACACTAAATTCAGAGTAAGCAATTTCATTACAGGAGAGGAGCCTGTACAACTGGGCAATACTTATGCTGGGTACACATGGGCTGAATATTGGCCAGTTTAACAGAAACCCAGCTGACATTTGGCCAGTGTGTACAGCAGCCGGTCCAACAGAAGCCGATCCAACGACCGGCTTTTGTCGAATGGTCATGCTGGAAAACCAGCATCTGATCAGCGTGTTCTGGTGGTGGTGGTGGTGGCAGTTCCCCTGTCAGAATAGAATAGCACAGTGGGGCGATCGCCACACTAATATGGATTGTGTTAGTACGGCAATCATTTTTTCTTTTCCGCTCATCCTGCTGGGTTAAACTAAAGAAGACTTTATGTGTGCACCAGGCTTAAAGTTCAGCTTTAATTATATATTCTAGTTCCACTGCATTGACATGAGTGACTCAATATACATAAGCCCAGAATTGCATGTGGCATTTTCATTCACCTGCATAATTTGGTATCATATCAAATCCTTTCACCAAAGATTTTAATATATCAATATGCTGAATTTAATGCGGTGTGCAACTTTATGTAAAAGTCAATTTACAAAGAAGACTACCTTTGGGCTGCATGAATAGTCAGTTTTTATTACTCATCCATAGCAGAGACAGGAAAAATAAAGCCAAAATAGTAATGTATCAATGGAAGCTTAAATGTTATTCATATGTGGGGAAAAAAAAAAAATTAAAAAAGGAACGCCAAGAAAAGGCTAGTAGTTAGTACAAAAATCCTATTTTTCTCATCAACTGAGGAACACAGAAGTCTTTAACCTTTGGGATTTTCAAAAACAACCCAACTGAGGGGTGGGCAGTGCAGCAAACAATCCTTAACAGGCACAAGATAAAACAAACAACAGGGAACACACAGAGCTGCCTGGGGGACCTTATGCCCAAAGCTAGCATCAGAGTATTCTGAAACATCCATCTGATAGAACTTACTGAACAGAGGAGAGCCTTGAAAATCTTGAAAGCAGTTGCTCGACGCTAAAAAAGCCCAAAAAGTGCTCACAGATCTAAAAGTGCACCTAGATGGGAAATAATGGGAAAAGGGGGTTTGGGACTTTAATATGAGGCACATATAGAATGTGCCTCCATTCCTAATTTGAGGTTAATAAAGATGGGAAATAAGTGAAACCCAATCTTTGAGACCATAAGCTTAGATGGTATGTCTGAGTTACCTTGAGATGGTGAAAAAAGGTACACCCTTGACATCCTTGACAAAAAGGGAGTTAGTCTTTCTAAAAGCAGCAGTCGCTGGGAGACAGCTCAAACCATACAGTCCAAACCACATCCAGAAAATGGAGGGAATTTTCATTTTGATGAACCACAGCCAAACAGAGGATAGGACAACAATGTCCTAGTTGAGGTGAGAAACAGATCTTACCCTTGGGCATATAAGGCGTTCTGGACATCAACACCGCCATGTCCCTTTTCATGACCAAAAAGGGGTTCTGTGGAAGATAAGGCCGCCAGTTCACACACCCACCTCGCAGAGGTATTGGCTACTATAAAAAGCACCTTGTGGGTGAGAGCAAAGAGAGAACTGTCTAATGGACCCAAATAGTGGTTTCTGAAGAGAACCAGATTCATATGCCACAGTGTCACTCTGGACACTCATCCACTGTTCCCTTGTGTAATTATCCCACAAGCTTGGGGGGGGATCTCAACATTGAAGACAAGGGAGTAGAGAAATGAAAGGATTTCTTGACAGTCAGGGTGGGAGAGGTCTTGGCAGTCTGCTCCTTCTGCTGAGATAGATGGGTGTTCTTGCCACCAGCAGCATCCTTGATAATGCTTTCAATGGTCAGTCTGAGCGAACACTTCTTGCACAAAAGGTTGTGCAGTCCAGCACTTTAGCCAAAGTGCCCTTTGCATATGTACCAACATGGTGCACAAGCAAGAGAGGAGAAGTAGGAGGCTTTCAGCAAACCATCACAGCTAAAATGTCGTCCTATGGTCATCTGCTCCACTCATTCAACAAGCAAGGGAACAACCACAGAAGTGGTTAGATCCTATTTAAGGGATTTAGATCAGTCACACATGGTAGGACAAAGTAAAGTCATAGCCAGGTATGGTCGTAGAGCAGCATCCATCAGCAAGAACAGAGCTTGGAAAATAATTTCCAACCACTTATCAGTTGGGTCATTAAAGACAAAACATCCTTTACTAGTATAGTAGGGGCCTTTTAAGGGAGGACATGACAAGATTCATAGTGAGAAAGGACCATTTCTGAACTAAATTCTCAAAAAATAAGCACTAGGTGCAAATAACTTTCAAACTCTATTGAAAAAACATTGGAAAAGCGTGTGCCAGAAAGGGGACAGATAGCTGCTAACTGGAGGGTAAATGCTCAGAAATTCTCGACCGAAGAAAAAAAAAAAAAAAAAAAAAGGGGGGGGGGGGGCAGTGCTATAAAAAAAAAAAATATGTTACAACAGCTGAACTTTAGAGAAAAGACATCCCTCTTTATATATTGTGAACATACTGTAGGGGTCCATGAATCCCATTCGCTACGCTCATCACCAAACGTGGAGGTGCCACCTCATGACACAGGTAATGATTTGAGTCTGTGGTGAGCCGGAAGTAACCATCCACCAGGGACACAAAAGACAAGGCTTCTTCATATGAAGGCAGAAGTATTTCCTGCAAAAAATTTAAAAAAAATGATAAATCACTAAAAATAAGAAGAAACCATGAAGAAAAAAATTTTTAAGGAAGGAAGGAAGGAAGGAAGGAAGGAAGGAAGGAAGGAAGGAAGGAAGGAAGGAAGGAAGGAAGGAAGGAAGGAAGGAAATGACATAGGATAAAAATCTGAGAGAAAAAGACAGACAGAGACAAAGGGAAAGCGACAATAAGTATTTAAAAATGAGGTGTACTAAGTGATAAAGAATAGACCTGGACAAAAAGTAAAATTGACCATGTTGTAGCAAGAAAAAACACAAAGCAGCTGGGTGAGTGTATACTGCAAGAGGGCAAGACCATAGGACAGTCCTAGACAGTATGTAAAACAAAAGATTTGTGCTACAAACAGTGACAAGTAGTGTAAGGGACGTTGCAGGCTGCTGGCTGGCTGGTAACCTCTGAGCGCAGCTTTGGTTTTACACTAGAAAAGATTATTAGGCCAATGATATTGCGCATGGGGTAGTGCCACATCCAATATCAAATGAAAACAAGAAAAAATCCCCTATGTGGTGGACTTTTAAGGCACTATACTATTTTAAAGGATTTTAGTAAAATGTATCGATAGTTTCAAAAAAAAATTTTGAAATTATTGAAACTATCAATACATTTTACTAAAATTCTTTGAAATAGTATAGTGCCTTAAAAGTCCACCACATAGGGGATTTTTTTTCTTGGTTTTACACTACAGCAGAGGTCTTGCTGCCACCAGTCGGGCGACTCTACATAATTTGTTGAATGCCTGCGTTTCCTGTGGGTGCAATTTTAATATTAATTATATTAAATCTACCGCAGTAAGCACTATGATTTGTATTTTTTTTTTTTTTTTTTTTTTTAGCTAAGTGGCTTGGAACTGGTGCTTGCTAAGTTTATTATCCCTGTTGGTGATCCATTTGGAGATGAATTCATCAATCTGTGGAAGTACCCATCTGTTTTGCCTGGGCCATTATCATTATGCTAGTTTGGGCTTTGTAGTGAGGGTCACACTGAAAGGCGAGAGCACACCTAATTGGGAATTTGGTGAAGGTTTTACCACGTGTTTTCTGATGGAGTGTAGACATGTCACAGTTTGATATGAACTTTTGTCACGGTTTTTCACTAATACATGCAACTATAATTGCATATTGATTTTCAATGATTATTTACTGGTAGTTGTAATTGGCACAGATTTTAAATATTTGATCACTATATTTGGTACAGGATTTCATGGGTTTATTTTTTATTTATTTCATTACTACTTTTAAAGATTTTGCACCATTTTCAACACAATCATTTTTATTAATTTTCATTTCATATTTTTCATTGATTTTATTGATTATTAACACTTGGGTTTGAGAAGGAAACTTTACAGGTTTTGCAGTCCCAGACAGTGGGTCAAGGAGAAACGGCAACAGCAAAGTAAAGGTCAGAAAAGCCTTGACAGAGAGCAAAGGGGAGATCTGCAGAGGCACAGCAGAGAGCAAGGAAGAGGTCACAAGAGCCACAAAGAGCAAGGTAAAGTTCAGGAGAGCCATAGCAGAAGAAAGTTTGGAAGAGCTACAGCAGAGAGCAAGGACGAATTTGGGAGTACGTTGTTAGAGAGCAAGGTAAAGTTTGGGAAAGTCACGGCAAAAAGGAGAGGTTGAGAGAGAGGGCAAAGGAACTGTCTGGAGACTCATGACAAATAGAAAGGAAGAGATCAGAAGAGCTATGTCAGAGAGCCAGGGAGAGATTGGGAAAGCCACGGTAAAAAGCAAGAGGGGGCTGGAAGACCCATCACACAAAGTAAAGGAGAAATTGGGGAGAGCCACGTCAGAGAACAGGGTAGACGTCAGGAGAGTCATGGCAGAGAGCAAGGGAAAGGTTAGGAACAAGAACTCGGAAGAGCCACGACAAATAGCAAGGGATAAGGCAGAAGAACTACATCAAAGAGCCGGTGAGAGGTCAGGAAAGTCACGGCAACAAAGGTTGGAAGACCCATCTCAGAGAGCAAAGGAGAGGTAGGGAGAGCCAAAGCACAGAGCAAGGGAGAGAGTACAAAACAAACCTAGAGAAATGAAGGAAAAAAAAAAAAAGCTAGAAAATGAGGTAACAGACAACGTATGATGTATATGATGTATCATGCTCTCACCAGGCACTGGTTATTTTGACAGTTGATGCTGACTCTACTCTGGCTGACGACAATGTGAGTGATGTCCTGGAAGTCACAGAAGTGATTCCACTTGGGTGCACTGGGTTCTTCCCTAGTCACCGGCTTACCAGCCTTCTGTCCTTTACCTCGAGTCTTCTTACTGAAGTAACTTCTCTGACTGCTGCTTTCTAGCAGCTCCTAAATCACAAGAAACAACCGAGTTAATATTTCAGTATCGACAAACTGCATTAGGTGGTGTCATGCGAAATCAGGTCACTGTGCTAGCAGGCATCTTTTGCGACTGGTCACAAGAATGGACACTCATACATAAGGGCTATTGTCAGATGGTTTATTGAATAGATGAGTATACTGTGACCATGTGGCTTGCATCACAAGGACTTGTATATAGAATACAGCTTGGACTCAGTGCAACATACATGACGTCGTGAAAAATTTTAGCCGAACACAAGAAAAGGGCCACTAGAGCTTCGTGCAGAAAGTAAAATTCAATCCAAAAGTAAATTCACCCCTTCACTATCGGACATGCTCTAGAGACAGGAAAGGGAGAATTTGCTTGCTATGGACAGCTAAGATACCGAACACTTATTTTAAGCGTTTTACCACGTCAATACTGGACACTCTCACTCCCTTCCTGCCCAGGCCAATTTTCATCTTTCAGCGCTGTCACACTTTGAAAGTCAACACTGTACCCAAATTAAATTTTTATTATTTTTTTTTTAGAAAGAGTTTTCTTTTGGTGGTATTTAAATCACTTTTTTTGGTATATAAATGAAATAAATGATCATTTCTGTTAAAAAGGTTTACAAATAAATAATCTTTCTTCATAAAATTTAGCCCAAAATGTATTCTGCTACATTTCTTTGGTTAAAAATAACCCAAATCAGTGTATATCATTTAGTCTGTAGGAAAGTTAGAGAGTCTACAAACTATGGTATATACATTTGAAAATTGATCGGTCCTGATGTACGGACGGCCACTTCTCATTTCTTGAGGCTCTAAAAATGCCAGGACAGTACAAATATCCCCCAAATGACCCTTTTCTGGACAGTCCAAGGTATTTCGTCAGAAGCATGGCAAGTTTTTTTAAGTTGTATTTTTTTTTCCCCATGCTGTGACCAGAGCAGTACAGTGTTACTATTGTGACACTGTACTACTCTGGGGAGGTGACTTTTTGTTTACAATATGATCACTGTTATAAACAATCATTTCTATGTATGGCATTTATTCATTCACAGTCATTTGTTGACTAGTATTGCGATTAACTGCGATTGGCCACAGCTAATCACATGGTACAGAGGGGCTGCGATTGGCCATGTCTGTACCATGTGATTACTGTGACCAATCGCAGAGCTCATCACAAAAGTACACAAAGAATGGCTATAAATGAAAGTTATTGTGTACACATCATGTGACTGCGGTAATTGCTCACAGCGGTCCCATACTACCTGAACCGGCATACCGATATGTCATACGCTGTGTGAACACAGTGGGTGACAGATCATCCGACAGCGTGGCCGCTAGGGTGTGTGCGCGAGGCGAGTGACTGGGAGGAGGTCATGTGATGTCCTCCTGGATCTAGGAAACACCTGGCTCAATTGACAATAGGCAATACAGGAAGTGACCCTCTCTTATTTGCTCCCTTTTGGTCTGTTAAAAATTCCACTGAAAGAATTTTGTTATATATGCTTCAGAAGTGCAAAAAAAAAAAACAAAAAAAAAAACCACACAACACAAAACCATAGCGATCCTCCCAGAAATCCAATGAGATCCTTACTTCCTGTGTTCTGTCTTAATAAAATCCCAAGCAGCGTTGTCAGCTCTGTTCAGTTTATCACTGTGGACTACAAATTCCTTTCATACTGTTGTGGGTTACAAGACACCTTTCCTCTAAGCAACAGAGATAACGTTTCTGGGTGACAATGCTGCAGTCACCCCAGGACAGGAAGTGTGATACTGGTGGGATCATCAGGTAAAAAGAAAAAAAAAAAAGGGAAAAAAAGCGAAAGCAGCCACTACACCTAAAGAGGGTAATGTTCAATACTTTACACTTTTGTTCTTGAGTTTAAACTTTGAAGCACCACAGACTCACCTCTTCTCTCATGACCCGCCAACTGATGCCTTCCATCCCCCTCACCATCACCTGGTGAGTGGCAGTTGGTTCCTTGCTCGTACATTCTGTGTGGTCCATATAACCCCCATTGACATAAAGTGAAAGTTTCTCATCCTCTTTAGGCAGTTCTAGGGACAGAGCCCTGAAAGTCTCACAGCCAAACTTAGGTGCCAGGTTTTCCAGCGTGGACAGGTACTTGTACATGACGTCCTCCATGCTCAGCTTGCCGGGGCTCACTGTATGGAGGTGGAAATGACGGACAAACTTCTTGAACACCTTCCTCATGCGGTACTTGGTAAGGTAGTTGTTCTGCTGGATCTGGTGGCAAAATGACTTTGGAATACACTCCTTGAAGCTGCAAGAAAAAATAAAAATAAAAAAAAATTATATATAATCTTTTTGTCTTGGTCTGGGGCTTCATGAGTGCTGCCGGCACTGGGGAGCTACAGGGTATCCTCAAAACAGAAGGTGGAGGAGGGCAAGGTCTCTAACATCCACCAGCTCCGTGATGTCATCATGGAGGAGTGGAAGAGGACTCCAGTGGCAACCTGTGAAGCTCTGGTGAACTCCATGCCCAAGAGGGTTAGAGCAGTGCTTGAAAATAATGATGGCCACACAAAATATTGACACTTTGGGCCCAATTTGGACATTTTCACTTAGGGGTGTACTCACTTTTTGTTACCAGTAGTTTAGACAATAATGGCTGTGTGTTGAGGTATTTTGAGGGGACAGCAAATTTACACTGTTATACAAGTTGTACACTCACTACTTTACATTGTAGGAAAGTGTCATTTCTTCAGTGTTGTCACATGAAAAGATAAAACATTTACAAAAATGTGAGGGGTGTACTCACTTTTGTGAGATATTGTATATATCATAAATGGGTGTCATACAGACAAGCATGTCCTATTTTCCTCTGTCCTTACAATTCAGTATTATCCACAGCAAGAGTGCATCTGTAACATATCTAAAATGTGGCCAATGTTCCTGGAACATCCACTTATAGGGAAAAACAAAAACACAGCAGTTTACCCTGGCATTAAACTTTTCCCTGCCAAATTAATTACTAGGAACTGGATTTGCATTCTTTACGGGAAAGAAGAAGAGCTCATAGACAATGGCTTGCGTAAGATTAAAAAAACTTCCTTGTAGGAAAACAACCGCAAAAAACATGGCTGTTTTTATGTGTATGATAATAGGGGGGTAACCAGTTCTAAGCACCTGCAATGGCTGCACTCCAAGCACACACCCCAAGCCAGTGATTATTGAGTCGAGACAAACCTGGACTATCACCTGTAACTATGGCCTTGTGCTAAATATCACCTTTCTCCTCCAAGCTACTTCACAGAACAGATGAGGACTGAACCCAGATGCTTGAAAACAGAGGTGTCTATGATCACTAATGAACAAACAATTTCAAACCATATAGGGCAGGGGTGTCAAACTCAAATTCTTCGGGGGCCGCATCAGCAGTGTGTATGGTCTAAATGGGCCGGTTGTATCTGTAGGGCTATGCATCTACTCTTTAATATTGCAGTGCTGTGAAGGGCAGGTGCAGACCAGCACCGAGACCACTCATACTCCTGTAGCAGATGATGCAACTCCAAAAAGGAGGGTCTCACAATGCTGGTATCATCCACAAGAAATAGTGTTGGAGACTGCTGAGACCAAACACCATCAGAATTCAGGAATGTGCTATGTACAGAGTTATGGGTGCAGGAGTGCGCTACGTACAGGGTGATGGGTGCAGGAGTGCGCTACGTACAGGGTGCAACATGTCATTCTCACTCCCCTTCCTAGGTTCTGACCTCTGCATCCACCACTCTCTTCCCCCCCAGCCCCCCCCCCTCCTTCACACACACACACACACACACACACACACACAGCTCCACAGCCCTCACACCCCAAAAGAAAAAAAACAAAAAAAAAAACCAAACGCACACACACACCACTTCCTTACACCTGTACTCTCTCCTACCTTCCTACCTTGCCCAGCTCTGGTAACTCCCCGTATAGCAAGTCCTCAAAAAAGGTGCAGCCCACTGGATGGTAAAAAACAAAAAAACATTGCAACAAGCTGACAGGAACCTCCGCCGCTGACCGCTATGCCGGGCCGACCGCACCGCCACTGGATGGACTGAGCAGAAGAGCAGGAAAGGTTTACTCTAGTTCTCTAGGAGACAGCCGGCCACGCATGCGCTCACACAAAGCTGATGCCACTCATTGGACTACGGAGGAGAGCAGGAAATGTTTATTAGTTTCCTAGGATATGGCCGGCCGCGCATGCGCTCACACAAAGCTGGCGCCGCTTGCAGGACTAAGGAGGAGAAGGATGTTTTAATCTTGTCTGGGAGACAGGCAGTGGGAAAAAAAGGTGGTGGCGAATGCTGCGCGGGCCACATGACAAGGCCTGGCGGGCTGGATTTGGCCCACGGGCCTTGTGTTTGCCACCTGTGATATAGGGGATTTAAACATGTACTTTGATAAAAAAATAAATAAATAATAAGTCATTTTATGACATACAAATTCTCCAAAAAAATGGGAAGGTAGGATTGACGAATATTGCAACTGAGAAAGTGAAGTATTTAAAGATCAGTCTACATATTTCATGGGGCTTCCACAATAGTACTGTAGATAAAGCTTTTCTATGCAGCGAGGCAGAGAAACAAAAAAAGTATCCCACCCTTTACATTACAGGGAAACATAGGAACAGGTGTACAGTGGGGTAAACACTATGAGAAAAATCGGAAGAAAAATTTTCGCATGAGGCACGATTCTTTGATTTTCGTTTAGTGTGTACACAACTTTTCGACATACGATTCAGACTTTGCAAATTAAAATTTCCAAAATGACAAAAAAAAAAAAAAACGCCAAAATTTTTCTTGTACATGAACAAAACAAATGATTTTGGTTTAATGTGTACTATTTTCGTACAAGAAAAAAAAAAAAAAAGAATAATATCAGATATGAAAGACAGCATGAGCAAGCATGAGCAGAAACAAAAAGAAACAAAAAAAACAAAAAAACCTGTGTCACACAAGAATTTTCGTACATTACTTCCTTGGTTCCGACTTGCTGTGAAACATCAAAGAAAACCAGACGCCAGATTTTCTTATAGCGTGTACCAGCCCTAATAGTTGGACTCCCGCTATGTTCCCTTACCTGCCCTGTGAGGACAAACCGTACCAGGGAAAAATAGTAGAACATCAAAAAACCATCTCTCAATTATCAAGTCTGATGCCCTGTACACACGACCGGTTTTGCCATCGGAATAAACGCTGAAGGTTTTTATGACGGAGTTCGACGGAATTCCGCTCAAGCCGTCTTGCATACACACGGTCACACCAAATTCCGACCATCCAGAACGCAGTGACGTACAACACGTACGACGGGACTAGAAAACGGAAGTTCAATAGCCAGTAGCTTCCGTCTCCTACTTGCTTCAGAGCATGCGTCGTTTTTGGTGCATCGGAACAGCATACAGACGAACGTTTTTTCCAATAGTAATTTGTTCTGACGTAAAAATATAGAACATGTTCTCTAAGTCTGTCTGAATTTTCGACAGAAAAAGTCTGATGGGGCATACACACGGTCGGAATATACGATGAAAAGCTCCCATCGGACTCTCTGTTGTAATTACCGCTCGTGTGTACGCGGCATAAGGTTTATTACCAAGCCAGGGTTCAATTAAAAAGAATGCCTGCCCATGCGGAAAGGAAAACAGAAATGTGACAACTCCACAACCCCAAAGAAGGTGTATCCTCAAGCAGACATGCCCTTGGATGACCCAAAGCAATGTCCTCCAAACTGACTTTGTGCTACACCTGTGATCTACCAACCTCAAGATCAGTTTAAGATGATTCTTTAAGCTTGGGACACCGGATACAATGAAGTACTGCCAAAACCTGCCAAGCAGCCATAGGGTGGGCTTTAGTCTTATGTCAATGGGCAAATGTTTTCAGATGCATTCTGCTTCCATGTGAGAATTTATTGACTGGTGCATTTGACCTACATTTACCACCTTCTAAGATGCACCAACCCATTAAATGTGGCTTTTGACTAGTATGGGTGGGGGGGGGGGGGGGGCAGTTCTGATTCAAACACAATCCCGTCCACACACACCACATACAGCAACAAAGGTCAGTCTTGAAGCAGCCACGCAGAAAAAGCACCTTAATAAAAAATGCACCAAATGAAAACTACTAATTCGCTGGCCCCCTGACCACATACTAATTCTGGTGCACTGGGTCTGAACCCACTTATCTTTCCTGTGAGTGATGACACAGCTAGAATGTAGCTCAAGATTCTGAGAATGACAGATTCTATTTAAGTTTCTTCACAGAGGCTCCAAAAGGCACATTAGAGATTTTGCAGTTTTGGGTGGAGTGAGGCAAGGATCAACACCTCTCCGGGCTCTGGCATCTGAAGGTTCTACAAGCGTATCATGGGTAGTTTTCTTTGCAATTGCTCACCTATAAATATCCTTGATGCAATTATGTATTCTCCAGACAGAATAATTACCCCAAAAGGTTGCCCTGTTAACAGGTGGCTGTAAACCAAGCTACGTAATCCATATTTTCCTTTCAATGTTAATTTGCTGTTATCATACGGGCAGAATTGTGCTTCCATAGTAACATATTACTGAGCTTCTGCAGTTCTACAAAGGTCAGTTGGCAAACAGCCATTTAATTCTTTCTCAAGGGATGCGTAGAAGAGCGCCTTACAATCTCCTTTAGATATGTCACTGCCGTGCAAGGCCTTCTTGATGGATATAAACTGAATAGTTCAGTTCACCCCCATCAAATCATTCTTTGCAGCTATTACCTTTTGTACCACCACCCCCTCCCTTTAGAATGTAAGCTCTATGAGCAGGGCCCTCCTGTACCTTTTGTATTGTACTGTAATTGTGTTGTCCCCCCTTATACATTGTAAAGCGCTGCGTAAACTGTTGGCGCTATATAAATCTTGTATAATAATAATAATAATAATAATAATAATAATAATAATAATAATAATAGACTGTAGGTGCATGCCTAAATTATATAATTTTGGTAAATCTACAAAAAAGTGTGTACCGAAGGTCTAACAAATATGGTCAGCTCGTTCTGCATAAATAGTACGATTGTAGCGAAATGTGGTTACGATATAAATATTGATAAAGAAATCATAGCCTCATAAGATAGGCTAAGCACTATCCTTCCAAAACTACCACATAAGCCTGAATTTGTCCGATATCTATGCATATAATTATTCTAGATCTCCACTCAAGACAACAATTAAATCAGTGAACTGCCAATGCTATCCAGGCAATGGTATGCCAACGTCACAAGTCCACTCAATTTACCAGCATTCTGAGTTTAATTCAAGTGATTGCAGCCTGTTTCTAGATAGGGCTGCACCCTCCAGTTACACAATTCTTTCCTGTGCAACATTCCTCTCCAAGAACCAGAACAAGAGAGCTCGCCAAAATGAACAAAAATGTGTATTTTCAGGATCATATGTGAGGACACTGAGAAAACAAGGCAATCAAACATTGAAGTGTGAATGGGCAGTCGGCTTCCAGGGTGGGTGAAAATTGCAACCCAAGTGTACTTTTAAGAATCACTTACCTGATCTGCTTGGCTACGTCTTCCAAAGATACTTTCTTCTTAATGGCGATGTGAGACAGGTGCAGAACAGCCATCCCTAGGCTCTCATTTTTAAACTTATGAACATCCTGTTCAGAGTGAAAATCCTTCAGTGACACAATGTCATTCACAAAGTCAAATTTTCCCTGTAAAACCATAAATTCATTGTTAAAAACAAACAATAAAAAGGTGCTTTCTCAATTGTAAAGTCCATATTTGCATTGGACTGAGCACAGCCACGGAACCCCATCGCCCACCCCTCACCAAACATACCAGAGGTTAGCTGGTAGTTCATTTACATTCAACTGGACTTGATCTGTAATGGTGAAGACATGTTGTAGCTTCTCCAAGCCACTTCTTCAGTTCCAATAAGGCAGGCCATAAATTAACCAACATTTTCTTTCCTTCAACCACGGGTTGAGCACTGATGGGTGAATTGAGCAGAACTATTGTATTGTGACAAGAGGTGGTTTCCCCCATCATCAGAATACAATGATTACTGCTATAGCCACCGACAATGAGATAAAAAAAAAAAAAAAAAAAAGACAGACTAGTTGTACTGAAGTTGACAGACTTCAGCACAACCAGCCTGCCCATACATGGATCTAAATGCGTCAGGCTCCTGCTGAACCGGACAATTTCGATCAGTCTATGGTCGGCTTTTTATGTCATTAAGACACCCCAATATTTATATGCACACCTTAATCCAAATAACAGGGAATGTGCAGATGTTATTGCCCAAGGTGGGAGGTGTGAAAGTTGTGGAACTACCCTATTCTAGTTACGCAATTCCATCTTTGGTTTCAGGAAGCCTGCAAAAGGTGTCATTTCCTCAATTTACTGAATGAAGGTGAGAATTGCTGTCATATTGCCAGGGTGCCAGAGAGATGTTAAAATAGTATTATATGCTGAAGAGAGATGTAAAAGACCCCCCCCCCCCCCCAATAAAGGATGGTTGTTACAGTGTGATGTGGATGGCCTCTTTCATGCCTCCTGTGAACCAGTAGTTCTAGGATGCCATCTACATCAAACTGGAAAAACTAGAGGGGGCAAGAGTAGAGAGGGCAAGGACAAGAGAAAAAAAAAAAAAAGGAAGGGAGGAGCGGGCAGGCCCCTGTACCCAATCGGATTTCATCCACAGATGCCGAAAAGGCGCTTGACCGCGTAGACTGGTCATATCTTCAAGCAGTTTTGGAGACCTTGGGCCTAGGTGCATGTATGCTACAATAGGGGCTATACACACCCGCAGTGCTCAGGTCAGGGTTAATGGTCTCTTTTCCTCTAGGTTCCCCATATGGAATGGCACGAGGCAGGGGTGTCTCCTCTCACCCCTCCTTTTTGGTTTAGGTTCTAGAGCAGTTTCTCCGACTGTCTGGGTGAAGTTTTACCTATAAATCTGCCCAAGATGCTGGCTTCTACCCAAGTGGGGCCTTTCCATTCACATGGGCCAAGTCTTCTCCTAAAGTGGATGTAAACCCGATTTATGAAATTTGACCTAGGCACATATATCTATAGCGTTTTCTCATCTCTTCCCAAAGCATTGAGTCCCGGTTGTTTCTGCCGATTCGTTTCTCTGTTTTTAGCGTGATAACTTAAACAAGTTCTCCAACTCGAGAGATAAAAGCAGCCTGAAGTTTTTGTCGTGGGAGGTTGCTATAAATAGATTAGCAGAGAGCTTGTCTTGTCACAGCACAGCTCTGCAAGTCTCTGCCTACGTGGAGGGGGGTGCGCCTTTCCTCCAATCAGCTGTCTCCCAGTGTAAGCCAAGACTACATTCCCAGGGCAGAACGAGCAAGTAAAAATTCGAACCCGATATAAGAATTCTAAAGAATATAGAATGGGAAAGACAGCAGATGTGCATGTAAAACTTATGTAGGGAGCTTTGCTTCATCTCTGTGTATCATCTGAGGCTGTTCAATTCACTGGGTATATGTGAGGGTTTACATCCACTTTAAATATTTAGGGGTTCAGCTCACCGACTGCTTTGAGACACTATATTATAGCAACTACCCTGCGCTGTTGACCGTCCTACGCAAGGACTTACAGACCAGGACAAAAATTGCCTTTACGTGGCTGGGTCGTGTCAATATTATTAAGATGAATGTGCTCCCTAGGGTCATTTCCTCATGCAAATGCTGCCCATTCCCCAAAACCTTTTTTCTCCAGAGCATGCTCATTGGATTTGTGTGGAATGGGAGGAAGCCACGTATAGCAATGGTAGTGCTCCAACCTTCCAAAAGGGTGGGGGGGATTGGGACTCCCTGACATGAGACGGTATTATAGGGCTATTGTTCAAAGCTTTTTGAATTGGTGCTTCCACACTCATACTAAACTTGCAATTTATCCTATGCCCCGAGAATACAAAGGACTGTCAACATCTCCAATAAGGACTCACGCTTTGAGAGTCTGAGATGGTTTTCTCTGGCTCCCTCTGTATCCCCGTTGGCCCCTGTAGGTGGCTTTTCTGTGGTTTCCCCCGGGGAATGCATGGTTTTGGGGACCATGGGTGCTGATGGCAACCCTAGCTGTGGTAAATTTTTAGAAAACAGTAAGCTGCTCTTCCTGGACACCCTTACGGGAGATTTGTTTTCCCCATGAATTTTTGGCACCACAGGCAATTGCAACATTTCTGTGCCACCTGTGGGCACTGTTATTAAAACACCATCTACCCTTAACCCATTTTGTTGACCGTTTATAAAGAGCTCTTACCCCACCTACAGTAGTCTCGGAACTCAATAAAACAATTAAGTTCGACCCCTGCTTTCATTCGAGAATGGGAGAGCGACCGTGGGACAGAGCTTTCAGCTGACCAAATTACACATCTCTAATTAACACATTCTAGCTCCATTGACTCCAAGACTCAGGAGAGATTATAAGTTGCTGATGCATTAGTATTGTGTACCTACAGCCTTGTCACGTATATACCCTTTGACAGATCTTTGCTGGAGAGGTTGCGGCCAGCACAGCACGCTCCTGCACATCCAACTGTCTTGGATGTAGACATCCCATTGTCCCGGCTAAGAGACTGATTCCTACTTACTGGAAAAGGGCGCCCAATACGGAGGAATGGCTCAGGAAGGTGAATGGAATCATGGAAGCTGAGGAGCGGGTGGCAAAATGCAAGGACAGGTGACAGCGCTTATCTAGTATTTGGGCAACATGGCAAGACCACATCTCGGACCCTGCTCAGGTCCCATCTAGTTTAGACATTGCTTTGATATAGTTAGCAAGGTCCTTGTTGAGGGTACCTACTTAAACAACGCAGCCATTACCCAAGTCTTGTTTTTGTACTTTTCTGTTTTTGCACCTTTCTCCTTTTTCCTCTCATACAGGACTGTGCTATATGGGATATTTATGCTATACAATTTTGTGAAAACCTCTTTTCCAACAAAGAGGGTTTGTAACATTGGACAAATTGATGCACATGCTGGAATGCTTATGGTTAGATATTTGTGTTAAGTATAAGCATGACTCTGTTCTAATTTTTATGTTGCTTTTGTGATATCACACATTAGAGTTGCTGCTGTTTTATTTGTAATTTTTCTTTGAAAGCACATTTTTTTTCCCCCTTATACAGTATCTTAGTCAACCTTGGATTAGTCCAGGTCCTTAGTCACCTGAAGATAGTCCAGGTCCCCATGATATGTTTCTGCTGAGATGCCCCTCACGGGAGGATGGCCCACCCGGTTAGGACGGGCTCTCCTTCCATAGAAGGACAGCTTCAATCCTCGATTATAAAACTTTTCTGCACCCTGAGGTACTTGGGTTGGATGCAAAAGCTAGGGTACCTGGCAAACTCTTAAATTGTACTTTACCTTTGTTTTTCTTTTCATAGCAAATGGTACAGCCTCGTTACTGAGGTAGAACATTGACACTCTTGATACCATCTAATGTTACTTTTTTTCTCTATGCATTACACTGTGCACGTCTGCTATGCGACACGTGATGCTCTATTTTTCTTTGTATGAAAAATGTTTCTTAAATAAAGATTACATAAAATAAATTAAAAAAAATTGAAAAAAAAAAAAAAAAAAAAAAGGGGGAGGGAGGAGAGAGCAAGAGACAAGAGACGAGAGGCAGCAAGAGACAAGAGAGACGAAAGGGCAAGCAAAGGGAAGAGGAGAGGGTGAGACAAGAAAAAAGGAGAGGTGGCAAGAAAAGAATGGGTAAAAGAAGAGGAGGAGAGGGCAGGAGAAGAGAGGGTAAAAGAAGGGAGGACGAGAGAAGAGGAGAGCGCGAGAGGGAGTGAGGGCAAGAGAAGAGGGACAAGGACGGGAGAGAGAAAAGAGAGAGAGAGGGCAAGAGAAGAGAGGGCAAGAGAAGAGAGGGCAAGAGAAGAGAGGGCAAGAGAAGAGAGGGCAAGAGAAGAGAAGGCAAGAGAAGAGAAGGCAAGAGGGCAAGAGAAGGCAAGAGAAGAGAAGGCAAGAGGGCAAGAGAAGGCAAGAGGGCAAGAGAAGGCAAGAGAAGAGAAGGCAAGAGGGCAAGAGAAGAGAAGGCAAGAGGGCAAGAGAAGAGAAGGCAAGAGGGCAAGAGAAGAGAAGGCTCTTGTCTTCTCTTGCCCTCCACTGCATTAACAATAACCCAATTAATGTAATAGGGTTACTGCATTAACACAGCTCCTTGTGCAATAATTAGAGGCCGTCAGTTTGTGTTTTTGATTGAACATCTAAAACTCAAGTATAACCAGGTTGTTTGCTATGGGCAAAACACGGTTCTGATACATTAGGCCGTGAAATACTGTGTCACATGTCCATAAACAGGCGCCAATTGTTTTCTTAAGAGGTCATTTAACTTCTCTTGTTGAATACCTGAGAAATACACACCCCTCCTGTCTGCTGCTGGAGAAATGTTACCTGTTCAAACAAATACTCAAATGATGCCAAGTCCAGAATAGCCCCAGCTTGTTCAGCCCGGCTCTTGTCTTCGCTACTGTCGCTGATTTTAGGCACATTGCGACAGACTATGGGCTCTTTCTCGTTCATGCCGTGCCAGTTCCTGAAATAGTACCTGAAATAAACAAACAGGGTGCTTATATAATACTAGACAAAAAAGAAGAACGTATGGGATTCTAGTGAGAGGTTTAACAGACATATGTGAGAACAGACAGACAAGTGGGAATAATTATAAAAAAAAAAATAAAAAATAAATAAATGCATAAGAGGGAGGAAGATTACCTTCTGTATGAAAATAGTTCAAAACAAGCTGCGGTTTTTAAAGGGCTCTTTCAGCTCAGTAATAAGCATCTTATGAGGATGCCCATCACTGGCCCTACGGAAAAAAAGCAAACAAACAGCTGCATGTTGCAGTGTTGGAGTGCACCGTTGACCACACCAATGGTGAAGTAAGAAGACTTCATTTATGAATATGGGCAGAAATGCATTTACACATGAAAAACGCATAGATCTGCGCATGTCCTCAGATAAAAAGCAACAATGGCATATTCTCAGCAATCACATAGAAAGTAAGATAAATACAGTATACCCAGACCTACTGTCATCCTGAATGTAAATTAGCCAAGTTTACCAAATAGT
Organism: Lithobates clamitans; assembly: GCA_037952925.1. Lineage (NCBI taxonomy): Eukaryota > Metazoa > Chordata > Amphibia > Anura > Ranidae > Lithobates > Lithobates clamitans. The sequence continues at coordinate 1,019,073 of JBBGZY010002118.1, forward strand.
GCATGTACTTCCTAAACTCCGGTTTAAAAAATGCAAGTCTATTCAAGTATGGACTCCTAACTCAGATAAACTGCTCTCAGCCTCCTCCAAATATCCAACTTTGTTTTTTTCTGATGTGATCCATCTTACTAGAAGGTTATGTTAGTGGTCCCACTGTATGCATGTATAAATGAATGTAGCCACCTTCTCTTGCGCACTCTGAGTTGGACTATAGGATTTGTAATGTACATAGAACAGTGCACAGGGATACAACTAATGCCGCGTACACACAAGCAGACTTTTCGACCGGACTGGTCCGACGGTCTATCCGACGGATTTTATGAACGAACGGACTTGCCTACACCAAAGTCCAACGGATTCGTACGTGATGACGTACGATCGGTCTAAAATTAGGACGTTGATAGCCAGTAGCCAATAGCTGCCCTAGCGTCGGTTTTCGTCCGTCGGACTAGCATACAGACGAGTGGACTTTTCGACCGGACTCAAGTCCGTCGGAAAGTTTTGAAACATGTTCCAAATCTAAAGTCCGTCAGATTTTCGACCGAAAAAGACCGCTGCAAGTCCGATGAAGCCCACACATGGTCGAATTGTCCACCAGACTCGGTCCATCGGACCAGTCCGGTCGAAAAGTCAGCTCGTGTGTACACGGCATAACACGCACTGCTCATTTCCAGGGGAAAAAGGAGAGGCTCGATAGTTCATGGAGAACATTACTAGGGCAGGAAAAACGCAGTATAAACGTTTTCTTGAAAAATACATTACAGGGCCATTAAAGTGGTTGTAAATAGGGGTGCACCGAATGGAAATTTTGGTGCCGAAACCAAAAATGCAGGATGCCCTTTGCCGAAAATTACAGTTTTTAAAAAATATTTATATTTTTATATATAAAATTGTATTATATTCGACTTTAACCACTTCCCTCCCGTCCACCACACATATACGGCCGGGTGGGAGTTTCCTCCTTCTGAGTGGACGTTCAGGAACGTACTGAAGGAGGGGATCGCGCGCACGCGTGCCTCGCAGTTGCGCTATCCCGATGCGCTCATGTCACCCGGACACGGCGCATCACCGATCGGCAGGAGGGCTCTGTGATTGGCCCTTATGATCACATGACGACTGTTGCTAGGTTGCTGGTTGCTAGGCGATCGGCTCTCCTCACACGGAAGTTGTCTGTGATCGCTGCAGCCAGCCGGTGATCAGTGAGTATGAGCCGTTTTTTTTTTTACACACTGATCACCGGCCCAGTGTCCCCACACACTGTAAACATACAATGTCCCCTACATAGTGTCCCCAAAACACTGTCCCCACACAGTAAAAACATCTGTCCCACATATGTAACAGTAAAATCATATGTCCCAATGATCACCTGCACACATGTCTGATCATCTGCGCACATATGTACATGATTACACAAACACCAATTATTATACACTTAACGGGATTTTTTTTTTTTACCAAAGACATGTAGCAGAATACATTTTGGCTTAAATTTATGACAAAATTTGATTTTATTGTGTTTTTTTTCTAACAGAAACTAGAAAATATTGTTTTTTGATTTCCGCTCTTTTTTTGCAAAAAATAAAAAAAAAAACTGATTTGTGAATAAATACCATAAAGCTCTATTTGTGTGAACAAAATTATAAAAATTTCATTTGGGCAGTGTTGCATTGACCGCGCAATTCTTATTGAAAGTGCGACAGCGCTGAAAGCGTAAAATTGGCCTGAGAAGGAAGGGGGTGAAAGCGCCCAGTATTGAAGTGGTTAGTTAATATTGTCAATTTAAATTAGTATGAATTTATTTTTGGCCATTATTGGCACCTTTTAGTGCAAGAAAGGTCAAGAAAAATGCAGCCTGCAGTCTATAACCATCTCTTGTATCATGACTGCATAGTATTTGCAAAATTTCCATTCGGTTCACCTCTAGCAGACATGATACAGGAGATGGTCAGAGACTGCAGACATGATACAAAAGATCAATGCAGCCTCATCAGTGTCCATCAGCTGCAGCCTCCCAGAAAGATGCAGCATCACCAGTGCCCAGAAGAGAGATGCAGCCTCACCAGTGCCCGGATCAGAGCGGCGATCTCAGTGTGTTCACAGGGCTGGATTTGAATTGCCTGGGCAGAGTAAAGCAGTCCCGCCTCCTGTGATCATGTCACACTGATTCAATGTTACTGCGGCCCGCGCAATTCAGCTCTGTGACACACGGAGATCGTCGCTCTATGAGAGGGAGGAGGAGGAAAGGAGAAAGGAAGGAGGGAGGGGAGGATTGGGGTGCGCCAGGATGACACCCGGGCAGACCCCGCCCCCTTTTCGGCTTCCATTAGCAGTTTTTATTTTGGCAGATAAAGTTTCGGCAGCTGAAAATTTCGGTGCACCACTAGTTGTAAAGGCACAAGGTTTTTAGAATGCATGAAGGTAAAAAAAAAAACCTTGTGTATGCAGCAGCCCCCTTAACGTGGGGTTCCACCCAAAAAATAAAAAATACCTGTAAAAATTCTAAAAAAAAAAAACTTACCTCTAAATGCCTGTTGCTAGGTGGTCCCTTGTAGTCTGTCTGTTCCTTTGCCTGGGCTGGTGACATCACTTCCCCCCAGGCACAGGAAGGGCTCAGCTCTGCTCCCCTCCCTCCTGTCAATCATCTGGGACCCATTACAGGTCCCAGGTGATTGACGGCCAATCACGGCGCGCGGCGCCGCTCGCGCATGCGCAGTGGGTGCCAGGCTGTGAAGCCACAGCCGACGCCCCACGGTTGAAATGCTGGCGCCGACGAGCGGAGGGGGGGATGAGTGGGACTTCGATCCCCAGCATCGCTGGACCCTGGGACAGGTAAGTGTCCAATTAAAAAGTCAGCAGCTGCAGTATTTGTAGCTGCTGACTTTTAATTTATTTTTTTTTGACGGCCCCCCCTGGGTGGAACTCCTCTTTAATACTTACCCAAGCCCCTCTCGATCCAGTGATGTCCACGAGAGCCTTTGGCTTTCTGGGGACTCGCACTCCTGTTTGGCTTTTGGCAGCAGCAGGAGCTATTGTCTCCTATTGCTGTCAATCACAGCCAGTGACAGGAGACAGAGGAGGCAGGGCTGAGTCATGGCTCCGTGTTTGAATAGACACACAGAGCTGCGCCTCAGGAGCGCATCTGCTTGGATGCCCCCAGCATCTTTGGGCACACCCAGCAGGAGGGAGGGGCCAGGGAGGTTGGCGAGGAACCTGAGAAGATTATCGGGGCTGATCTGTACAAAACCACTGTACAGAGCAGGTAAGTGTAACATGTCTGTTATTTTAATGTAAAAAAATAAATAAATAAATAAAAAAACACCCACACACAAGGGTAACACTTTAAAGTGGTTGTAAAATTCAGTTACACCATATGTACCTACAGGCAAGCCCTATAATAAGGCTTACCTATAGGTACTGTTAATATCTCCTTAATTTGCAGTTTAATTGCCCAAAAAGATTAAATTAATTCACTAGAAATTAATAAAAACAAAGCTCGTCATGATGAGTAAGAAGGGAAGTCCAGCGTCAGGTAGTCCCAGATCTGATCCAACGTGCAGCTGTGTGGAGGAGATCCCAACTGACCAGCAGAAGGGGTCGCAGGAGGAAGCACCAGAGAGGACAGCTGCACTGCCGGCAGGGAGCCTTGTTTTTTATTGATTTCCAGTAAGTGTATTTTTATCTTTTTTTGGGCAATTAGAGTCTTGTAATTCTGCACTTAGAGGCACCTTTTTGTTTTTTCTAGAGAATTGCTTTACTCTTGAAGTGCTGCCCAAGTGTTCTGAGACATCCGTTTGTCTGATTTCCATCCACCCCATACTGCGGACATCATCTCTGGCCAGTCCTGTCATCCAGAGCTCCCTACATTCCTTTATTTATTTTTTATTTATGTTTTTAGGAGATATTCAGAGTGCATGCAGCTGACGATATCACCGGCGCATGCACTCTGAAGGTCTGGCTTACAGTGCTGGAAACAGCAGCTCCCGCATGCATGCGGACGTCATCAGGGCTCCAGCCGATCACAGCGGCAGAGCCCACGTACCCAAAATAAACACCGGGGGAAGATGTCAGCCGTAACAGCGGTGAGTGGGCACCGCTGGAATGGCTTCATTCTGCAAAAAGTATTTCATAATGTGTTAGTATGCGATGCATACTAGCACATTATGTCGTTGTCTTGCAGGTTTTTTCTTTTCCCTTCAGCAGTTTTAATCAATCGCTTTAAGTAGTAGATATGTGTATGAATTATTTTTTGGAGAATATGAATATAGTTTAGTGTCACTTTAAAACGCCTATGGTTTGACCATAGCCAACAAAGCCAGGTTCCCCCAGCAGAGGCGGCATCAAATCACCCTACTGCTTTACTCTGCGTGGCAAAAGCACAGGGTCGTGCAATAGAAAGCAGATGCTAAAATTAAAGTAGGCTGCCTTCTATATCCAAAAACCCAGTAGCCTGGCTGATTTAATGTTTAAAATACTCACTGACCTGGGTTTCTATCCCACCAGCCCATAACAAGTGGGCTGGTGGATAGACATGGAGGCTGGCTTAAGAAACAACAGAGTTTGGAGTGAAATGCAGGCATCCGATGCACATATAAAGTAAAAGTAACGTATAAATATAAAATGTATAAAAATTGCAGATTGTAGGGCAATTTTTTATTTTTTTTAAAGCCACGGGTATGCTTTCAATCTTCCTTTCTTCTTTTCCAAACTGTAGGACTTCTCTAGAGACCACTAATGAGCACTTATGGCCATCGGATTCACTTATTTTCCATAGCGATGAGAAGCAAGGGCACACATTTGTAGGATGGAAGATCCATCAACGCAACAAGGAGTGAATCCGATGGCCATAAGTGGCTCATTAGTGGTCTCTAGGGAAGGAATACACAGATGTCCCTTTATCCGGACATTACAGATGGTGCAACAAAAAGGCTGAAATTAGGCAATGGAAGTCACCCTTAAAAGAGGGGGTGTTATATACAGCAACAGGAATAACAGATTATTCTCAGAGTAAGGATGTAAAGTGTGAAAGTACATCTAAACCGGATCACTAAAATTTCATAAAAGCTTTAAAAAAAAGGTGTTATGGTAATTTCAAAATACATTAATATTTTAAAATCTGCAGTTGTCATTATTTAAAAAAAAATGGCTGGTGATCCTGCCATAAAGGTTTAGGTTCATATGGTCAATACTGATGACTGCGACAGCACACATTGCATTGGCGTGGTCCACTTGTGTCACTATCATGAAAGTGGTTGTAAACCCATTACAATCACTTTAACCTACAGGTAAGCCTAGAATAAGGCTTACCTGTAGGTGCGAGAAATATCTCCCAAACCTAAAAAGGTTTAGGAGATATTTGTAAGAATAGCAGGCACCGATGTCTACGGTGATGTCTACGGCGCATGAAATCAAATATAATAACTAGAAAACCTGCTGCGCTATATCATCCACCACCACAGAATGCAAGCCTCTTACAGAATAGATATTTACCCTAATTAGTAAATGGAGTCCACCTGTGTTTAATTTAATCTTGGTACAAATACAGCTGTTCTGTGAAGCCCTCAGGAGGTTTGCTAGAGAACCTTAGCGAACAAACAGCATCATGAAGGCCAAAGAACACACCAGACAGGTCATTGATAAAGTTGAAGGTTAAAGCAGGATTTGGTTATATAAAAAAATATCCCAAGCTTTGAACGTCTCATGGAGCACTGTTCAATCCATCATCCAAAAATGGAAAGAGTATGGCACAAACTCCAAACCTACCAGACATGACCGTCCACCTAAACTGACAGGCCGGGCAAGGAGAGCATTAATCAGAGAAGCAGCCAAGAGGCCCATGGTAGCTCTGGAGGAGCTGCAGAGATCCACAGCTCAGGTGGGAGAATCTGTCCACAGGACAACTATTAGTTGTGCTCTCCACAAATCTGGCCTTTATGGAAGAGTGGCAGGAAGAAAGTCATTGTTGAAAGAAAGCCATAAGAGTCCCATTTTCAAATTGTGAGAAGCCATGAGGGGGGCACAGCAAACATGTGGTAGAAGGTGCTCTGGTCAGATGAGACCAAAATTGAACTTTGGTCCAAAAACAAAATGCTATGTGTGCGGAAAACCAACACTGCACATCACCCTGAACACACCATCCCCACCGTCAAACATGGTGGTGGCAGCATCATGTTGTGGGGATACCTTTCTCCAACAGGGACAGGGAAGCTGGTCAGAGTTGATGGGAAGATGGATGGAGCCAAATACAGGGCAATCTTAGAAGAAAACCTGTTAGAGTCTGCAAAAGACTTGAGACTGGGGTGGAGGTTCACCTTCCAGCAGGACAACGACCCTAAACATACAACCAGAGCTACAATGGAATGGTTTACATCAAAAGCATATTCATGTGTTAGAATGACCCAGTCAAAGTCCAGACCTAAATCCAATTGAGAATCTGTGGCAAGACTTGAAAATGCTGATCACAGACGCTCTCCATCCAATCTGACAGAGCTTGAGCTATTTTGCAAAGAAGAATGGGAAAAAATGTCACTCTCTAGATGTGCAAAGCTGGTAGAGACATCCCCAAAAAGACTTGCAGGCTGTAATTGCAGAGAAAGGTGATTTTACAAAGTATTGACTCAGGGGGGCTGAATGCAAATGTACACCACACTTTTCCCCATTTGTAAAAAATGTTGAAAACCATTTTATAATTTTCCTTCCACTGCACAATTATGTGCCACTTTGTGTTGGTCTATCACATAAAATCCCAATAAAATACATTTACATCTTTTGGTTGTAACATGACAAAATGTGGAAAATTTCAAGTGGTAATGAATACTTTTTCAAGGCACTGTATACCCTGTAAAGTGACTGGTCTCAGGTGATACACAGAGATGAAACAAATCCTCCTACACAAGTCATACCTGTTTATCTGCAGTCTTCTAAATCTCTACATCTGTTCTAAGTCCAGAAATTTTAAAGCTTGTCTGAGCTGTCAGAAAACAGGGGAAAATACTCTCTGCAGAGCTCAGTGAGAAGAACTCTGAGCTGATTGGAGGAGAGGGACACATCCCTCTTCACTGGAGACCGTCAATCACAGGCTGTGTGCTGGACATCCCTCCTGGTCACCATTTTTCGCTTTGGTGTCAGGAAAATTGTCAGAAGTGACTCATGCAGATAGTAAAAGGAATGATGCGGCAGACAAGTACACACTATAGAGGGATATGCTTTGTTCAGATTTCATGTCTGAGGTTTACAACCACATTAAAAAGAGGGGTAATATGAAGCAATTGTGGGAATGAAATAAACGTTATAAAAAAGGAACAGAATAAAGCAGCAGGATTAATAAATGACGGCTTACTAAACCTCATCCTAAAATGGAGAAGCAGTTTCATCTCTTTGGTAATATTAAATTGATGATTGGGAGGATACCAGTGTTTTTCTTGGACATCATAGAGAGCAAATAAAGTGTAGCAGAGAGGAGTAATTCCTGCAAAATAAAAAGAGACATAAAGACAAGAAGTCCATTTGGTCATTTGTCATATAAGGAAACTAATATGGGCAAAACATCCAAACAAAAGGGAACAAAAAGGTCTTCACCCAGCAACTAACAGACCTGCAAGTTAAACTTCTATTGTAGGGAAGATATTTGTGGGATTGGTACAGAATCACCTACAAGATTTTTTTTTTTTTTTACTGGAAAAAGATATAACTTACAGCCAATGAAGATTTAATTAGGACTGAAATCTACTTTTTTTTTATGAGGAAGGAAAACTGAAACTTAGACAAAAAGGGTGGGATGTTGTAATAGATGTGGATTCTGAACACTTTTACACAGTTCCCCAAAGACGGCTAGTGTGTACATTAAAGAGTCAGAAAATGTAAGTCCTGCTAGATCACTTCAGGCTGGCTCCTTTTGCAGGTATAGCTATGTAAACAGTAAAATACGGTG